>OZ038004.1:11965905-12048405 GCA_964035705.1 Porites rus | reverse complement strand
CTTCTTGTTGTTCTTGCTATGTTTTAAGACAATAGTTCGAGTAAAATGTTCCGACATTACTCACTTTGAAAACAACTCAAACTCGTCCTCAGTTTTTCGGTTAACGGTTCAATAATCTGCAACTTTGCTGCACTTTTGACGTCGCTGGTTCAATATGGCAAAGTTCTTACAAATTTGGTTAACAGTACCTGGTTATGATGAATTATGCGTGTGATTTTAGCCAATCAGAAACGGAGAAATATTTTGAATGAATTGTAGTTTCTGATAGTTGATCTGTTTTTGTTATTTTTTCCTTTAATTGTTCATATTTTTAGTTCCCCAGGGGCACCTATTTATAACAGCTAAAGCTGACGGGCTTACCCTTGTTGACTATGTTATTATCATTATTATCATATTCCCTTTAATTCCATTTTCTCAATGTTGTTGTAGATTTGCTGTCACAGTGAAATCCATCTGCATAAAATTAGTGGTTTAAGTAATTTTTAAGGTCAGTTTGATATTTTGGTCTCTTGCAATTTGGTCGTGTCATTATCGAAATAACTCTTACCTAATAATCGAACTTTCTTATCTCATTTTAAAAATGTTTTGTCCGTAACTAAGTTACACTCAAGAGTTAACGCTTTATTTACACACATCTTCGGAAACGTCGTCCAAAAGTCTAGCTTTTTTAGTACTTAATGTTATCACAAACAAAGAATCTTGCACCAATCACAACACGCAAATTCTCTCACCCGGAAATGATTTAAGATTTTCGTTTTCCTGAGGAACTGTCAACAAAATGAATTATAGGAAAGTGATTCAATTAAACGGTATTTTAGTGAATAGTATTTTATTTGCTGACATCGACTTAAGTTGAACAAGGCGGCTCTAAATACAACAAAAGTCATAATAAAGTCTTGCACAAGCAAGCTATCATGCATACTCAACTGATATGGTTAATTGCTACGGAGCGACATATTCCAAAGAAATTGGAAATTGGAAAAGGATATGACATGGCTCCTTATTCTTGAACTGAAATGGAAAGATGTTGTAAAACAAACTACTAAAAAATGAAATAATGCTTTTAAATCTGCATCTATACTTCGTAAGAGATTATGCGTGAAAAAACTCACTGTTTTAGTGGAATACACACTAGCTCTTTCTCGAGATATAGTGGCCCACTTTAAGATTGCTCAATGCTTTTCCGGTCTCGAAATTCAGTTTTTTTCGGCTTGAAGACCTGGAACAAGTGCAATAATCGTAAATTTTCTGGTTCGTACCTAGCAACATTTTTCTCAATAGCTTTGGGAACATAATTTTGTTCCGATCTACAATTCAAAAAGGGAGCAAAAGGTAAAAAAAAATGGTAATAGCAGTAGCAAACCCCCCCCCCCCCCCCAAAAAAAAAAAAAAAACCTGTCAAACTGAATTGCGTAATGCAAGCTGCGAAATACAGGTTTAATTTCAAGCACCGTAACTTGAGGGTGACTAATGGATTTCATTGTCTTAACTCTTAGCACTCCTGGCTTAATCATCAAACAAACCTAACACCTCAGTTTATAATCAACCGAAAAAATTACATAGATGAGAAGAAATAAAAATTACGCTTCCGGAAAATATAAAAGAAAAGTAAACTAACTTATCCAGGTTACACGTTTAACAAATACGATGGACTGAAGCCACAAAAGTATTCTTACTAGGGCACAATATGTCATCTTAAACTGAGTTGCCCAAGAGAGCCTAAAACCTTAAAAGCAGTTCAGTAATGAATGTTTTTTATTAAAGCAATATAGTTTCTTTTATTCCACGTTGTCATTGTGATAGGTGACAGGATAAGAGCAGAATGCCTCCATTAGACATCAGTGACCTTGTATTATAAGATAAATCATTTTCACTAGCCCGAACAGATTTATTGATTGTGGAGCAAGCTATATTTGATATCCGACAAAAAACGCTATATATTTTCATATAGGAAAAACTTCGATTGGAGACAGAAAACGGAATGAATAATTTCTCGTCTTCTTTGAAGTATGGATAAATACCACCGAACGCGAGGTCCAGCTTTTCTTGGAAAATGGAACAGTTATAAACGCTGAAACTGTAATCAAACTATTAATAAGCGCCTTGGTGGCCATTGCTTCTTTGGTTGGCAACGTCAGCGTTATCGTCGTAGATTTTAAAACCAAAATACTTCACACCAACACTTTTTTCCTGATAGTTAACATGAGTGTCAGTGACTTATTTTACACGGTAATCGCCACACCTTCATTCATGACTGGCATTTTAGGACACACACTCTCAATCAAAGGTCACTGGGGAACATTCGTTTGCAAATTTTTCAACGCTGCGTCGTTTGGACTAATAGCTAGCTCAGTATTATCCTTAGCTGCTATTTCATGCGATCGTTTCTTTGCTATTGTATATCCAGTGAAGAGAATCAACACAAAGACTTATCTGAAGTCCATTGTTATATCAATTTGGGTTTCCTCTGTACTGGTCATGACACGGATGTTATACGCAATGAGACTAGGAGAGAAAGATGGCTTCGTCTTCTGTTATGAAGACTGGTCTCTTTACTTTAACTCAGACACTGCATCAAAAGGGTATACCGTTGCATTGTTCATTGTCGTTTATATGGTTCCTTTTACCGCTATGTTAACTTTCTACTCCCTGATATCCTATTTTCTATGCTTTCGTAAGACACCTGGCGTTAGTAGCAGCAAATCGGGAAAGCCATGTAAAACGATGAATCGCCATAGGATTATTCAAATGCTTTTAACTCTCGTCTTATTTTTCATTATATGTTGGTTACCCCTTCAAATTGTCACTTTTTCCTACTTCTTCGGTGATAGTGAGTTACCGGAGGGATTTTTCTTTGCAAGTGAGTTTTTAATTCGGGCAAACGGGGCAGTAAATCCTATAATTTATACATTATTTAGTGGAAGATTCCGGGGAGGCCTCAAGTCACTTCGATTCTGTACTATTCAGCCTAAACGCCCATACTCGACCGGAAACTCTCTTCCAGTTACTCCAAACAGTAACGATTCCAATAACCATATACGCGTAGCAAAACACCCAGGAGCAAAACGAAAACAATTTTATCAAGAAACACACGTTTAGTTATTGCTCTTAACTAGTTTAGAGATATTACTGTAAACTAAAGAGTTTTGATCGATTTATATAATAACGTAAAAATTTAAATTTAATTCATTTACATGTCTGTAACAATTTTCAAACTGATGTCTATAAATATTTCAATGCCTCTGTTGTCTTTGTGTGTGTCTGTGTGTTTGTTTTTGCCCTTTTTGCCGTCTTGATTGGCCTAAGCTTGGTATTTGGAATCTTTGGCTGGAGATCATTACTAAGAAAGAAGGCGGCGCAAGGCTGTATAAGTATGTTGCGCTGTGAACGGTATGGTTTTCAAGCAGTTTAGCGTGGGATAGGGTACGGAAATCAGAGAGTTGGGCTTTAGAGGGTATCATTTTTTTTTCCAGGAAACCGATCTGTTGGTTAAAGATTTTAATCTAGACTAAAAAACCTGGAATTAACACTGAAAAAAAAAACCCGAAATCGGCGAATTTAAATTTACCCGCCTCTTATTTTAATAGTATAGAAGCGTCAACCTAGTCCTGCATTACTTTCTGAAAATAGTGACTCTAGGATGGGAAGGAATGCGGTCTAATATAGGGTTGCAAAATTCAGCTGAACTAGGTCTGGCATAGGCTAAGGGTGCCGTGTCCAAGGCCAGCAGCACATCCCAGCCCAAAATTCCTAAAGTCCCCCCCCCCACCCCTCAAGAATTAACGTCCAAAGTTAAGATTTACGTAAGTAGACCTTGACTGTTGATGTTCACCGCTAAAACTTTCCATCAATCAACCAATACAGGAGCCGTTGTAATTGGCTCCTGACCGATAACATGAACCGTTTGATTGAGGGAAATCTATTTCCAAGTGGTGTTGATTTGGGAGTTACTTAGCGTTACAGATCGAGGAGTGTGTTATTCGCTGAGGCCGAAGGTAGTGGCCAATAACACCCAGTCCCAAAATGACCGCCTAACTGAAAACCTTGTTCACATAAGAAAAATCTGACAATAACATTTGAGAATGGGCTTCTTACGGCAAAATAAAAGACTTCTTCGAGAGTAGAATAATTACAACTGAAGAACTCAAGGATAAAGAAAAAATCATTGCGCTGTCAGTGCATGCCAAAATGCTATCGATATTGAGAGAGCAAAAGTGAGCAAAAGAAAGTTAGGAGAGGCAGTTGACTGTGTCGAATAAAATCGTTGAAGACGAAAATCTCAAACGTGGAGTGTCCAGAACCTGCTTTCAAGTCAGCAAGTCCAGGAAAACTGTACTTATTTTCTTTGCTGAAAACGAATTACTTATGATATCGGGGTATGAATAATTCTCTTGCTTTCCTAAGGAACAGTCCTGAAGCGTAACCCTAGGAGGTTGCGTGATAATCAGGAGGAGTAAGTCAAGGCCAGTAGAACTCCTTTGGGCCCAGGGTACAAGTGTTTAATAAATGGTGAACTGCCCGAAAAAGAGTGGCACCCACCCTCTCATAGCGGCCCTGACACATACATGCAGGCACAAGACATCAATACCAAAGCTGTCGGATGCAACAGAGAGACCGTTGTTTCACTTAATATGAGGCTCTCTTAGCCAGACGGACGTGATCTGGATCATATCAATCTTAAAGGTGAGCTAGAATTGATTTCTTCCTGATGCCCCAAATTTGTCCGGCTAGCAAATCAAGCATCATCCTCCCTTAAGACCCTGGGGAAAAGGTGGGAGCCAGTGAAGTTTTCGAGAATGGGCGCCTCTGCCCCGACTCAGCTGACTGCTTCTGGGTCTCTAAGGATGATCAAGCATAGGAAACGGCTGGAATGTTGACTTCAAAGACAACCTTGCAGCTTCTTGGTCACAACGAAAATATAAGAGTATTGATCAACAGTTCACCATACTGCGGAACTTCACCGATCCATTTATAAAAGAGGCTGAAGAACTGTTCAAGTTAAAAAGCCATCATTCCAGAGAAGGGGTAAGGGGATATCGGAAAAGTAAGTCTCAAAAACTTTGTGGAAAATTAAATCCATTCGAGCAAAGTGAGTATCTGGTCTCCTCTGAAGAAACTCAATTAAATCACTTGCGTGGAAACAGTGGAAAGTACTAAGACTTGCAAGAATAAACTACACATTGGTGTGGTCTGAAGATAAAAATATCGTGCGCGACATTAAACCAGCTGCAAAAAGTGGTTATCAAGAAAAGGTGGATATCAAAATATTTGTAAAAAATATTTTTCCATTTCCAAAGCGCGGGTGGCAACGGTGCATTCCTAAGACACCGTAACCTGCTAGGTCTACCGCTAAGGCGCTAAAGGTACTGTGTGTCTAGATATCGTTCGTCACTGGCGCTGGAAATAGCTATCGTATAATTGGGCTCTATCCCATGAGACTGTTAACATTCTCAGAAATACAAAATTCACAGCTTTACCTGCCTTCGATGCACTCACTGATATCACTGGGGTTACTTGTGGTAACTGAAAAACTTGGGAGAAGTATAAAAAATCATAGGTGCTTTGGCTTAGGAACCACAGTGGACCCTCCTGAGTATGCAAGTGTGTTACACCTGTGGGAAAGTATGTCTGCCAGCTTTAGCAGCTTGGTACGAGAATCTCGCAAATAATGGACATAGGGGGTAGATGTCAGGCTTGATCGGACATACTACGCGGACACATGCAGAGTGCTTCTTTGAAAGCCTGGCTCTGGGCCCACTGCCAGATGAAGTACTGCCACAGTCAGAAAGGAGAAAGAGATCTATAAATGGATCTTTGTTGTGATGAAGCAAGCACCTTCACCCATAGTAAAGTGGTCATCCAGTTAGTCCAAAAACTGTGGCTTTTAAAAAATGCGTAAAGTAACTGATGCAACAACCCAGAATTTGACTCTAATGATTACCGAACTTACCATCTCTTCTTGCTATGATACATGTAGTTGTGATTCGTACGAAAATGTCTATTAAGTTAAAGATACGCTACTGAAAGTGAGTACGGCAACTCTCACAGCGCTTGATTAGAAGAGTGATGAAACTTTTCGTAAATATGCTTTTTTCCCTTGTTTTTTAAATGAAAATGCACGGCATGATCGGTGGAACCTCTCGTGAGCGACTATACAAAATGTGGACAACACGGGAAGCGGTCGCTTACAAGAATCAAACTACAGGAGTGACTCTTTTGAGAAGGGGTCTTCAAACATCTACTTAATTATTTTTTTGCATGCGATATGCGTAATTCCATGTTTTCACTGAAACTTTTCTGCATACTCTTAGTAGCGTAGCACATATCGCGAACATGGGTTGGGAATGGTCGCTTACAAGGGCTTAAACTGACAATGGAAAATTATAAAACCGTCACCCCAAACTGTGGCCGACGTCGCTTACTAGACGTGGTCGATTACAAGAGGTTCCAACTACAGAGCTCTGACTGGGAATTTTTTTTAATGGGTTGTCGCTTACGAGAGGTGATTGCACATGGAGGTTCAGATTTCCTTTCGACCTGCGGTCAACTAAAAAAAATCATGTTGGGCATCTCAAGCTATAGGAATTCCTAAATACCTTCAAACGACCAACTTTCAGTTTATGGAAGGTTCAGCCCCGATTTCACGCAAGGCAACAGAGGGCACTTTTTAAACGCCCCGCAGAAACCATCTGAAGGCAATACAGGTGCAGCTTGAAATCATCACGAAAATCACACGGAAATACCTTTGCTCCCAGACTAACATCCTAAGAGAGTCGAATTCAATAATTGTTTTTAATTCATTCAAAATAATTCGCATTTCATACTGGCTGTAAAATCAAAGTATACCATGCTTACCTCGATCGATGTAGAGTTTCTTTCGCCTGTTCCCTAGAAAATCCAGAAGTTGTCATCCATTGAGTTGTACTTTTTTGTCGTTGCTATGTTTTTAGCCGGTAGTGCGCCTACTTTCTCTTCTTGTGGAGTGTGAAACTTTCCCCCATTTTCTCTGGCAATATGCCAAAGCAGCTGAGCGGAGCTGAGCAAACGTCTCCTAATTCTAGGGCTTCTCGGTTGCAAAGCCTTTTTTAGCAATACCCTGCACCTTTAATGTCGATTTAATTGATGAATATCGCAAACGTCTTCCAAATATGGTTAACGCTAGTTGGATAGACACGATATTGGCCAGACCTCAAAACGGTGGAAACCGGTGTGTATCCGCGCCTGATATTATCTCTGGTGTATTAACCAACCATCACGAAATTTGCATTTGATCTACATAAACTAAAGCATTGTTCTAACTACAATGAGGGATATTTAGTCAATTCAGTATTCATTATCATTTTTTACTGTCAAGGGGTTTTAGCAATTCTCCGGCCCATATGCGCCTAGTATGAGACTCGAGCGGCAAAGTTGTCCCTGAGTTGACGAAAGTATTTGTCGAAAAACGTTGAAAAGGGGCTTCATTTCACGGTGTTTAGTTCGGAATTTTTGCAAAAACAATTTAAATTTAATGTTACTCCATCTCATAAAAAAATATATATATATATATATATATATATATAGATATATTTTGTGCGTGCGATCTTAGCTGCCGCGGTAATTATCGTGATCGGTCAGGTGACGCAGACGGTCATGGTTTTACATGATCAAACCAAGCAAATGTTCATTCCTTATAATTTTATTGATGAGGAAAAATAATTTTCAATTTAAAAAACCATTGTGTGCTTTATAATCTCTATTTTCAGCAGACCACAAATTTAGTTTTTTGGAAAAACATTGCTATCATTTTTTTTTTCAGCTTTCGACCGTATCACTCGACACTGCGTGGTACGGAGTATGTCTAAATGTCGCGGGTAGAGGTCGCGGGTAAACAAATCACCAAATTCAACATTAAATTACCAATAAAATAAAGGAAAATTTGATTATGTTTCAAAGAAGATTTGCAATACTTTTTTTGGTCCATAGGTCATAACGAGGAAGTCTAGTTATTCTAACTAAGGGCGATACAAAGGGAAAAAGTCACTAATTAAGAAAAATCCACATGATTAAAACTACTTTGGCTGGTTAAGTTTGTACTAAGTAGCCGAGATACCTGCGTTTGGAATTTTTAGGAGAGGTGGCTAAAGTAAGAAAATTATCTCGGGTTCAAGTTCTCCACAAAACCTTGAATTCGTTCATTTTATGTAGCTGTTTTGGGGACGTTTTCAAAAGTCTTTCAGTTTTTTTATGGTTCTGGTATTGCGCACGAGCTCCGGCTCCGACGCCAAGTGTGGATATGTGATGACTTGTCTTGGTGGTTGATTCAAACAACCTTCCGGGGACTGCACCCACCCCCCCTATCTTGTTCACCCAGGGTTTAAGGATACTTAAAGTTGCAATATTACAAAAAAATAGTTGGCCCTTTGCTAACCTTTATATTACCTTTATCTAGCAGCGAAGTGTATTGGAAAGGGAGTGTAAAAATTAAGTGCCCACTTTAAACAGCCGAAACCCCATCGGACTGAAAAACAGTACTTTAACCAATACTTCTTTTTTTCTTCTTTTTGCAAGTCAAGACAAATAAAATTAGTTTTGGGGGCATTAATGCGTAATCTCCCAGTTGGGTTTTAATCATTATCATCTTGCGAGTTATCAGTCGTAAATCTTGTTTCCTCCATGCCTAGTACATTTCTCTCTTCATTTTTGAGGAAAAAATGGAAAAATCAAAATTTCCTCAAGATCCCCCTTCCCCCACCCCAAGGCCTGAAACTGGCAAGTGATACCAAGGTTTAACGCTGTGATAGGTTAGACAGGAAATAGTTAGAAATAGCTATTACATTTAAGAAGACCATATAATACTTCAGTTAGAACTTTTTTGTTTTTTAACTACGGGCCCTTGAAATTAAACAAAAAGAAATGATTAAGACCTACAGCAAAATCTTACAAAGGTGGCTACTTCTTTGATTAAAGCAATCTCCCCTCCCCTTGAACCACATTCTTGACCACCCCCTATGTTTTCTCTCTCCTTCTTGACCCCTTCTTTATTCAGTGTAAGGGTTCGTAATGTCAGCTTATGAGACTTGTCCACTTAAAAGAAGTGGTTTTTACCCTGTTTATATATGAAGACATAATTTGGCTCATCGAAAATACAGCTTTGACTTCTTTTTACACTAAATGAGACTTGCGTGTGCTTACGTCCTCAGCACAAAGTATGAATCGAGAGTTGTCATTTGTCATTCGTGCTCAATTTTGGCGCAGTCTGGTCACACGAAAGAATTTGCAATCCTGGTAAATCGAATTTTTCCCACGTTACTGGCGACTTGATCACGGCTATAATACCCGTGCACGAGGGTAAAAGTTTCATTCATAGTTCTGATTTCAAAGAGTGACAAAAAGGAAGAACATTTCCAGGTTTACTTCGATCGATCGATTCTTTATCGTAATGGAGTCCGATAGCTCCGTTTAGTTTTTGGAGGCCATATACAGCTATTTCGAGAAAGGTTGTCGGAAAAACTGTGCACGCGACAATCCCGAAAGGTAATATGGGATATGATCAATACACTGTCCCCTGACACTGTAGCTGTCGAACCTACTTTTGTTGCTTTCCTTTAGCACTCGCAAACATGAGTCCATGGCCTCTCCAGTGAACTTAAAACCACCCACAATACCTTTCGGGATTGTCGCGTGCACTTTTTCCGACAACCTTTCTCGAAATAGCTGTGTACGATTAACGCTGATCGTATGGCCCCCAAAATATGACAACACGTAATAACATTTGTATTAAGGCGTTTCTCATAACGTCCGTTTACAGCATAGTTAAGTTATTATTCACTTCTATCGGATTTTTCCTTACGCAGAAAATGTGAAAATTCCCTGAAGAAGTCTCAATAAGAGACGAAACCCGTCGGAAATAAACGGAAAAGCTTACAAGCCTTCCTTTGTACTGCTGACTAGTCTTCGTTAAAAAAATATTAGAAAAGAAATTTTTTTGTTGTTCTTTTTATCTTTTTGTTAAATTTGGTGATTTATTATTACCCGCGACACTTACCCGCACCCGCACCCGCGACTTCTACCCGCGAGTCTCGACCCGCGACACTTAGACATACTCCGTGGTACGTGGTATAGACGGTCTTGCCTTTTGTTTCTCGTTGCGAAAAGAGTAACCTGTGTATAGCCGCCTCCTCGAAAAGAGTGGTATGGCACCTCAACTAGTAACTTTTGGGTGGAATAAAAGTACATTTTAAAGATCTTGTTGGTTGCGGGTTTGGGTTTAACCTTAAAAAGTTAAAAAAGGATTGTCAGGGAGACAAATTTGCGACTTTGCGTCATTGCTTTTTCTCAAGAGTTTAATATAAACGAGCACTCATCGATGAACAGATTCTGCCTGAGGATGATAAATATCTATCATATGTAACAAAGCTTATGTAAAATTCTTCCAGTTTTGATCAAAGAAACAAAAGTTATGACGCACGCCGTGGCCTGCCTAGACCTAACGTCACCAAGACGCTTTGCTCGGAAACGGTTTCTCCAATAAATGTTTTAAATATCAATGCTAATTATAAGTAAAACTTGAAAACGACAATTAGTGTTTGAGACAACCACTACATTCGCCATTTAATGTTTTAGACTAAATGCTGTTTTTTTCTTCAGCTTTTATTTTCCCTCAAGGGGCGAAGTTTGAAAAACCCTCAAAAACGCTGTCTTTTGATAACTTAATATATTAAATTCATCAAAGGTAATTAACACCACGGAATGAACACGAACAAAGAAATACACATTTGTTGTTTACGGAACTGAGAGAGTCACACACAATGTCCCGCTTGAGTAGTTTGCTGGTACACAACTCTTGCTTGTTACCGTTAACTCCTGTGCGGCGACATCTGCCTCAATTACGCTACCTGTTGCAGCTGTGATTTGTGTCTAATTATGATATAATTCGGCATCTATGAGGACTGTGCTGGCAACCATTTCACGACATTTTCATTTGCATTTCCATTGCCATCCATTTGGCTACACTTTGGCACATACAGTGTAGTAAATGCGGTGATACAATAATATCACGCACTTTCATGTGCTATTGTCTAAAGGCTTCTGTTCGTCGTGTTTGTGACGGTGTTACCAGAAGATCACTTACGAAAAGTTTGTTTCATTAGGTAAGGTGTCTAGAGAGTTCATTTACGAGTAGGAGCTGAATGCGTCTGATAGTAGCTAATAACTGCTTTTTATTAAGTAGCGTTACCTCGTGTTACGAAGTGTTGGTGAGGTACTGAGTTTTGTTGACTCTGTGCACCGTCGAAAATTCAGGGTATAGCTCGAATTAGCGGATCTAGTTGTCTAAATTGACTGTTTTAGATAGTCCGGCTTAATGTTGCTTTGAAATGAACGGTGGCTGGTAATATCGCCTGACAGCCGAACAGTTTACAAAGGTCACACTTTGTAAGTAATCGCAAATCGTTATCGACAAAATATCTCTGTGCTTGAAATAGAATAAGATTAAAGATAATCTTAACTCTCATATCGACATAAAAATTTCCCCCATTCGGCTATCATCACTAAGCTCTTTTTAAAGGTCTTTGAAGTAAGTTCTTTGAAAACTCATGGGAAACAGTATTTAAAAATATTATTTT
The DNA here is from genome assembly GCA_964035705.1 of Porites rus. Taxonomy (NCBI): domain Eukaryota; kingdom Metazoa; phylum Cnidaria; class Anthozoa; order Scleractinia; family Poritidae; genus Porites; species Porites rus. Next base: position 12,036,799 of record OZ038004.1, on the reverse strand, counting down.
ACAGACGTATCAGCCTCCCTATGCCTCAGAACGTCTTGCTGACGTCTTTGAATACGTGCGTGTATCCCTTCAAAATGTCTGTGCAGTTATCTTGCTTGAATTTTGAAAAAAAAAATGACATGAAAATTACTCAGTCAAGTGTAGTTCTTTTAAAATATTATCCACCAAAAGTTTGGATAACGTTGGTTAAACATAGAGACAGAAATAATCACCGATCGTTGCGATTAATAATTTATAAAATAATAAGGACGACAATTTTTCCAAAGTTTATTTACTATATACTATATGAGGGCGCAACTCTAACACAAATCTTCAAAAAAGTGTGCTGTTCGCAAGTACGATAAAGAAACGGCCATAGACTTGATCAGTGTATGCATGCATATCATGCATCGATGAGTTCTTTTGTTAAGAATGAGTTTAAACATTCAATAGTTTGTAAACACTTGAGATCATCCCACGAAGTAGTGTGATTTTATTGGTATATCAGACAGTAGTCAAAATGGAATTTCTTGCTTAGATTATTGTGCAAGTAACGAAATCTGATCAAGATCAAATTTTAAATAAAGACCATTAGCCATATCATTAAACTCTCTTGGCCGGTAATTTTCTCGTAAACCGACTGCTAATTAAAACAGAAGGTACTAGAAAGCCAAACAATAAACTAAACTAACAAATTCCATTTACCCTCTCAGCTTGTTTGCAGACAATGGATAACTTTGACGATCATCAAGAGCGGCATGGTCGCGGAGCAAGTGTCAGCTCTCTTGTAGGTATAAGCACCCCTTCTGAATGTGACTTCTCTCTTCCATTCGAATCAAGTTTTGCAGATCTAGGCCATGGTTATCTTATAAACGAGGACAGAGTATTTACAACTAACCCCAAATCGACAAGAGACATTGGAATCCTCGATTCCATACAAGACGTTATCAATGAATTGAAGCAAGTGAAAATCAACAAACTTCAGAAATGTTCAAAAGAAGAGCAGATATCTATTAATTCGTTAACACCTCTTCACGTGGCTGCAGCTTTAGGAGATGCACTTGCCGTTAGACGGCTGGTAAACGAAGCTGACTTTGACGTTGATGCAAGCTCTGCCGGCCAGCAAACGCCACTTTTGATGGCATGCTCGTCGGGACATATTGAGGCTGTTCGTGTTTTAGTTCGTCTCGGTGCAGACGTGAACGCTCATAATGATAAAGGGATGACGTCATTGATTTTAGCTTCTATTAATAACGATAAGAATGCAATTCATCTTCTTGCCAAACGAGGGGCAAAAGTGAAGGAGAGAAACCTCAAAGGCCAGACAGCACTCCATTTTGCTGCGTACCATGGAAGTAGTATCGCTGTGAAGGAGCTTCTAGACAAAGGTAGTGACCCTGAAACAAAGACAAATGAAGGTTGTACGCCCCTGCATTTAGCTGTTCTAAATGCGCAGCCAAACACTGTTGAGAAGTTATTAGAAAGCGGATGCGATCTTGAAAGGAGAGACCACTGCGGATATACCTCAATGCACTATGCAGTGTTTTCAGGCAAGGCTCACATAGCAAGGATTCTTATTGAGAGGGAAGCTGATGTTAATGCCAGAGACGCTCATGACTTCACTCCATTACATTTTACTGCTCAGACAAACTGCACTGAAGTGGCACAGGAACTCATCAGACAAGGTGCTAGGGTAAATGCCCACGCGAAAGATGGCATTGCTCCTTTGATGATTGCAGCATATCATGGCAATGAAGGTGTCGGAGATTTGCTGATCATCAATGGTGCCAAGCTAAATGCAAGACATAAATCTGGGAAGAGAGCTCTACATTTTGCATCAGTGAAAGGAAATGTTGAGTTCGCCAAGTTTCTCATTGTAAAAGGAGCTGATGTCAATGTTGTTGACACTACTGGGAACACGCCGTTGCATCGTGCCTGTCAGACTGGGCAAAACGGAACTGTAAAAGCGCTGTTAAACGCAACAGGTAATGTAATGGCTAAGAATGGCAAAGGATTAACACCACTGATGATTGCTTCGAACTATGGCCACCTGAAGTGCTGCAAGTACCTTATTAAAGTTGGATCTAATTTAAACGCTCGTCACCAGACCACTGGTAACACCAGTCTTCATTTTGCATCCGAAAGAGGGCATATACAAATAGTAAAACTGTTAATTGAGAATGGCAGTGATGTATCATTGAAAGACAAGTGGGGACTAACAGCATTACATCGAGCTTCAAAGAATGGCTTTAAGGATGTAGTCCAATACTTGGTCTCAAGTAAAAGCGACCCTAATTGTCAGGACGACTGGGGCTATACACCTTTGCACAGATCAGCTGAAAATGGTTACACTGACACAGCAGCATTCCTTATTAAACATGGATCCAGAGTTTTCATTGAAGACAAATGGAAGTTCACACCACTTCATCGATGTGCTAGTAATGGCCATACAGACACCGCCCGAGTATTGGTGTTGCATGATAGCAACATCCAAGCAAAAGATTGCTGGGGATATACACCACTTCACAGAGCTGCGGAGAAAGGACATACCAGCACAGCTAAACTTCTTATAAGAAGTGGCAGTAGTGTCAAAGCGATTGATTTCCAAGGTTTCACTCCATTACATCGTGCTTCACAAAATGGACACAGAGAAACCACAGAGCTCTTGCTTAGTGAGGGCAGCGAAATAAATGCCAAGACACATGCATTAGTCTTGTCATCGTCAATATTGAGATCTGCAACCTCAGCAGATTATTCAGAAGAGAGCTGTCGCTTTGTTGGGCATACTTCGTTGCATTTAGCTTCTGAGAATGGTCACAAAGAAACAGTGGAATTGCTTTTAAAGGAAGGTGCTTACTTACATTGTCTTGATCATTGGAATTGTTCAGCTCTACACAGAGCATCCGAGAATGGCCATGCGGGTGTCGTAAGCTACTTAATTTTGCAGGGAAGCGATATTGACCACCTGGACAAATGGGGAAACACGTCTTTGCATCGAGCGGCGCATAATGGACATACAAGTACTGTAGGGATTCTGCTGGCACACAATGCAAATGCACACGCAGTGGACAAAACTGGCTCTATCCCTTTACATTGTGCAGCAAAATATGGCCATAAAGACACAGTTCAGGCACTGATTGTTGATGGGAAAAGTAATATTCATACCAAAGATCAATGGGGATACACCCCTATGCATCGCGCAGCACAAAATGGGCACACCACAGTGGTAGAACGTCTCATTCGTCATGGAGGCAATGTGAAAGACTTCAATAAAGAGAAATCAAACCCGCTGATTCTTGCTGCTTATGGCGGCTTCCAAGACACTTGTCGAGTTTTGATCGACAATGGGTGTTCCGTGAATGATTCTATGGAGAAAGGACATACAGCTCTTCATCTTGCAGCGCAGAATGGCCACACAGAAACCTGTGAGTTGATAGCGACACACGGTGGAGATGTACACGCCAAAGACTTTTGGGGATTAACGCCTTTGCATCGTGCAGCACATAACAACCACAAAGAAACTATTGAAGCTTTGTTAACATACGGAAGTGACGTCACAGCTGCTGATAGGTTTGAGTTTACTGCTCTACAACGTGCAGCTCAAAGGGGCCACAGAGAGTCTATGGAGCTTCTTACATCACGTACAGTTGTTCAGATGAGGAGAAACACGATTCAGCCGTCTACTGATGGACATGTTCATTTTGGAAAGGCAGATTCCCATTGTGACACCTGTCGAATGATTGGGCTCTATACTATAGGAGAAGATTCAGAAGACGATCAAAGCGCGAGGAGAATCAGGCGGCAGAGGTTTCAGACCATGTGACACCTTTTTATGTACCTTAAATGTTTTTTTTCTTCATCTTCCTCTGGCTGACAATAGATCGGAAAAGTAAACAAAAGAAACAAGTCTGCAAATCTGTCAGCTTAGGACGGCAATCCATTTAATTTTGAGGGAGGGATTGTGTGATTAAGAGAAGAAAAAAACATTCTTCAAACAGACCTAAAATGAAAAACACCCTTTCATCTATCAAAAATTAGTAGTAATTTAGTAGTCAGGCTTGGAAAATAATTCTTGCCCAAACTACATCTGCTACATCCCTGAACCCCCCACCACACCCCTTTGCAAAGTTATTGGTCAACCCCTAAGATTAATGTTGGAAAAGCCGCTTTGATCATTCGAAAATTTTCGGTGGCGGCAAACTTACAGGTTATGGGCATAATAAATAGGATCAATCTCTTGTTCTATAGGGAAAACCTTAATGAATAATCGACCTATTTCAGTGTTCGTCGAAAGCTTATATTTTCTTCTCAAAATCGGGCCGACAAACCTTTGCGTATAAAACCAGCCTTTACATTTATGTATCACAATATCGGATGGTAGCCTTGCAATAAATTACTAATTGTTTCTTCTGGGTAAAGGCGTGGGACAGTAAATAACTTACTATTTAATATTTTTTCTCTCTACGAATGACTATAGGCCTGGTTAACTTCGCATTTCCCTTTAGTCGAATTCAACGCTCATGAGGAAAATCTATTGTTCTCGTTCATTTGCATCAGATTTGGCACATGAGAAGTTGGACGTTTGAACCAGGCGTAATTTTACAGTGACACAAACCGGGTGGTTCGTGTTTTGCACAGCTTCTTTTTCAAAGCTAGCAAAGCTCCGAGTTGGTTGGAAGAATAAACGACAACTCTTTTATATGTATATATTTTTGGGGCGAGGATGCAGACAGGGTAAACATGCAGATACTGACAAATCTCAATTCCTCAATTCAATTCATTCAAACGCATTCGACGACAGATAAAAAAGTAACGCGGGAAAACTAAACTTCTTAACTGACAATCAAAATATAAATGAAAGATTAGTAAACCATGTACAACAGCAAAACTTTACTCAAGAGAGCAAGTAGTGTAACCGAGATGATTCCGAAAATTCTATCAAAACTTTGTTTTCTTAATGATTGCTTTTTAGCCAGCTTCTCTTTTGGAGTAGCAGACGGATGATCACCTCGAAGCAGCACTTTCGTTTGCAGCTTTCTTTTTATAACCAATACGAGAACTGAGTTTTCTTTAGAACTTGTTCCACTCGTAACCAGAAAAATATTTTTAGCCTTTGTATTCTCTACTTGATAAAGCGAGGGAATAAATCGTCTCAATTTTGCAAACATACATTAAAGTAAGCAAAAAGTGAGTAATTCACTTGAAAGTAAAGTCTTGATTAAGGCCACTAGGATTCACAGTCCCATATTTAAAAATCAACTTCATCTCCTGCTTCTTTCTGTATTCCTGGTTGGCTAGGCCAGCCCTCAAAAAGCAACCTTCATGTCCTCCAGTGCATGATTGGCTTAGTTGAAGTGGGCAGGTGGGGCAAGTCGTTTCTCCCGTTGATGACAACTTTCGGTGCTCTCTAAAGCGGGTCCGCCAACCTGTGCTCAGTCTCCCCAATGTACACTATCGATGGACATTTGGTGCACGGGAGACAAGACGCCCGACCAGTTCATCACCATCGAGGTTTGCTCATAAAGGTTGTTGTTGTTTTTTTTCGACCACTGCACGGCGGTAGCACGACGTTTGAGACCAAGTCGAGCTACTGCCGTTTAGCACGGCAAGGCTTGCCCTGCTACACGGCAGTAGCATGACTTGGTTTCAAACGTCGCGCTACTGCCGTGCTTAAGTCGAATTTAATTCGAGCAACTGAGTTTGGCACGGCAATAGCACGACGTTTGAAACAGGCCTGAGACCATGACCCCTTTTGGCAACCACACACGAAAAGTAGTAATTAACGCTTGCATTTTTAGAGTCTCGCTGCTAAGCAATCTCGAATATAGCTAATTATTTTTTCGTCATAAATTATTTTTTTTTATGGCATATCTACAAGAAAGACGAATGAGATAAAAGAAGTTGAAACGTGCAGTTTTAAGAGTGATGTAACTCAGAGATGTTTACAGGCTATATCAGTTATAAAGAAAATTACAAGCCCTCTCCGTTTCAAAGTTTACATTTTCTGTCAAGTAAAAATTGAAGAAGTAGAGTGCTACATATAATAATTGAGAAACAATGAGAAACAATTTTCGTAACTGTTAAATCACCATTGGTCCTGGTTCCAAGGGCTTTTCTCAGATTCTAGAACAAAGGTTAGTTTCTAGGGAAAAAGCCCTGGAAACGAGGGTAGGCTGAAGTAGCGAGCGAATGAGATGGCTTGATTTGTAATACGTTGGCCTCATGTTCTAAAAATGCACAGAATCACCACCAAAGGGTGTCCAATGGAGGAAGTGTCTCTGAGGCGCTTCTTGGGAATCAACAAAATGTTTGTGTTAATAGCAATCAACTAACAGAGGCCAGGACTTGCTACACAGTATTATAATAGTACATAAACACTTCTTATATGTGTCCTTGACTAAGTACGCAAATGTACTGATTATTGAGAAAGTCTGCCCGACCATTTAAAGTTTGATTGTGTCGTTTGCTCAAGAGGAACAGATTACCATGCATCCTGGATAATGAATTGATTTCTTTTTCTTGTTGACAAGGTGCTAATTTGTAGGTTAACGAGCTTAGTTTTTACTAGACCCTTCCACCGGTTTCGAGGTGGCTTGTAAGTCGAGGTAATCACCTCTATGTCATTAAAACATTCATCTTGCAGCCTAATCATGAAGAGGTGAATGTTCACCTGCCACCAATCATTAAAATAAAATCACTAAATAAGTAAACTCTTGCTTCCCCACGGGTCCTTGATTTCTCTTTTTTTATTGTTCCTGTCAGTGACGAATTAGCTGTCCATGGCTTCCTTTGTCAGGGTAAAATAACTGTACGCAACCGTATCAATCCCCTGGCACAGTGATACGGTATGACGGTGAAACGTTTCCTTAATGCTAAATTTTGTTTTATCGAGTTTTGTTGCAAATGAAAGTGTCCCTCACATACATATTTGCCTCTACATGTTATGGGAATAGAACACAATGGAGTGCAGCAGAGTATAACGAGCTTTATTTTATGCTTATGAAAGAGGTTTTTAACATATAAATATATGTTTTAAAATTTATTTACACTCTCAAAGAAACAAAAATCATCGAGCAACAAAACTGTAGCTAGCTTCTTTTTATGGTTTCAAAAGTGATGCTTATTGATACCTCATTCTCGTTTTTTAAACACTGTCTTCAGCATCCATAGCGAAGAATCTTTTCTTTCAAACTTTTATCTAAGAATAAAAGCTGAATTTAAATCGTTCCCAGCTATTCGGCACTTCCGCATTTCCCACAATACACCTTGTAATAGTTTACCTTCTCTCCAGGCCAAAATTAATAATTGTATAACCTTTGTTTTAAATTTCTGCTGAGTATTGCAGTCGTCCCAAGTTGGGAGAAAAATTGGGAAATGTGCACGTTGCAAATGTGTATAGCAAATGTGTTAAAAAAAAGCCGCGCAGGGTCAAGCGTTGCTGTATTTTTGCCAAAACTAAGAAAGTCAAATTTATCGAACAAAAAGCTGCCATTTATCGCCTTGGGACAGAGGGTAGGGGTTGTCAGTGGAATCATCGCAAGCCAACACCGAAGGCTTCAGGTTAATGTAGTGTTTTCCTTCCCATATAATAGGATCATTATAAATGCGAAAAAAGCCTTTGTTCTGGTAATAGCCCCATTTATTGCATTCTATGTCACGGCCATCATTTCCCCATTTGGAGCAGTTTGGAGCCAGATATGAATTATCGTCCGGAAAGGCAACAAAAGAACCACAGGCGCTTGGCTGGACGGAGGGGTTTTCAGTGAGGTATTGCACAGCTCTTTCTCCATGTGGATCACTTTTAGTCATAATGTGAAATGTCCTTCCTGTCGCCTTCTTTCGACAAAAGTATCGTATTTGCGTGAAGTTTATAAGTTGTTTTAGGTGAAGTATTGCTGTGGTATCAACTCTCACGAGGCCGCTGCTGTAGTTTTGAATCATTTTAAAGTCTTTTTCTCTTATCATTGCTGGAAAAGACGTTGAGTTTCTGACCAAAGTTTGAGCAATCAACGTCCATCCACCTAAAATTAAGAATTGCTTTTTAATCAAAATTAGTTATCAAACTTTTCGGTTTTGTAGTGGGTTGAAAGTCGGGCCTTTCCACCTAAGTTCGCAAAAGACATTTCGGATACTAGTTTTCTCTTGCCTTGGACATTAAAAGCGCTGAAAAAAAATTGAATTATGTCAGTTAAAATTGACTAGGTTTCTCTAATAAGAATATTTTAATAATGAATGTCGGCTTCACATTTGTGATATTGCAGACTCGTTTGGAAACTAGGAGTCGCAATAAAACCTAAATACTCTTAGTAGCAAGAGCAGATCTCCTATTAGAGAGGCAGAATATTATAAGTGCTACAATCCTGATCAAAACGTTCGTGACATTGTGTCTGTCATACATGAACCATCTCAAGTTAATTCCCCAAACACATTTTAGACATCTTTTTCATGGGGTAGAGGTTAAGGAGAAACCTTAGTAAAACCATGTCTGTAAATGTGAATTGATGATTACATGACTTGCAAATTCTATTCAAACTCTAAGGGAAAAGGGGAGTGTCCCAAAACCTCTTTACCAGAATTTTACTCTTTATATTATTTTTAACAATGTACCTTTTATATTAAAATCATTTAGGGGTTTATTCTTACCTCCGTCTGTTTCCATGTCGCAGAACACTGGGAATGGATCACGTGTGTTACTAGGATCAACCCAATATTTGCCGCTGATTATATCCGTGTGTGAGTCTTTAATGTCTTTGCAGGACAAACCAGGAAGATATGGAAACACCCCTAAAGGGGCTTTTAGAAGATAAAATTGAATCGCACCTATTACATGATGCTGCCTTGACGTTAAGGCAAGGTTATACCAGGTTTTTTTTCTTGGAACCTGATTTGTTTGCCTCTTTTTAAACTACCCAGTATGACCAAATAACCGCTTGAAGGGGAGCAATCATTTAGTTTATGTTCTTCATCCGCATTTCATATATAATTAATGAATGTATTGCATTTCCAAGTTAATTAAGCAATTAGCTACCGTTAAGTTTTTGAAAACTTTAGCAACTTTTGTAAGTGGTCGCTAATTGTTTCTGTCACTGTTTTCCTTAATATGAAGTTGATTTACATTTAAGGCTCTATCGCAGTTGAGTTTAATTGTTTCATTCATTTAATTACAGCATTTTTACTTTCAGCGGCTTCTTGCCTAGTCTCTGGGGTTCGGCATAATGCACAAAATATTTAGGCCTCATTGTGGAGTTCTTGTATGAATCTGTTCGACTCATCTTGGAACATTTTCAGATTTTCGAAGAAGAAATAACGAGTTTCCCAAAATGCTGGTGGATGGGCACGCTTGAAATTTGCCTCAGATTTGGGAGGGGTCTCCTTGCACTTAAAAGAGAGCCTCTTGAGGCGGTTTTATTTCATCTCTGTTGACACAAGCTAAGTTCATTTTCCCACTCAGTTGCTTTAATGGGAAGAAAGAAGAACCATACACAATGAAACCCCGATATAAAAACATCATAGTGGAAAAAACTTTTCTTATAACGAAGGTACACTATATATCGGGATCCTGTACACAGTGACACATGGGGCGAAGAACTCTTTATTCGTTATACCAGGCGTTCGTTGAATAGGGCTCCTTAAACACTATAAAAGGGGCGAAGAATTTTCTTTTGAGGACTCGTTGTATATCAAGGGTGTACGCTATATTGGAGTACTGTACCACGTATTTTACTAATGTGGCATTATTCCTGGAGTATAGTCAATCAACAAAAATCGGTATCGATAGAGATCGGTATCAATCATGTGATTTTTATCGATTGATAACGAACTTCGAGTGAAAATTGATAAACTAAATTGCTGTTTCAAATCGATATTATCGATTTGTCATGATTTTAACTTTTTATAGCGGAACGTGCGCCATTGTTGTTTTCTGGCATAAGTTAGATAGTACAGCTAGCTAAGAAAACACATCCACGAGTAACAACTGATCAACAAACATGAAAATCAGAAATTTCGAAACTATACACACAAGTTTCTCTTTAACACCCTTTAGTTTGTACATTATAACGAAAACGGTTTGGTTTAATTACTTTCAGTTCTCACAGGCAAGTATCACGAGAAATACAACCTTAGATAAAGATTTCCTAGCCTGAATTTCAGACATCGATCCCCTCGAGGCGAGGGGATACCTGAAATTCAGGCTAAAAGATTTTCCTAAATAGATTTTCACCGTTTTCCGTTATTAATGGATAAAAAACCCCTTAATTGGTGACAATTTTTATCGATTTCGGTTTTGATTATTGGCTTCTCCGGGATACTAAACCGACGTTATTTTGAAAGGGCGTTAGGTCTACATTGTGAAAATCTGGGCGCCAATAAACCTGGCCAATATCAGCCATCAGAAGAACATTTTAGACCTGGTTTAAAAGAAAAGATAAGATTTTTCAGATTTTTTTACTGAAAAGATTTTTTAAAAAAGTGATAATTGTTTGATCCTTGGACTCTCAATTGCATCTCAATTGTCAACAAATTTGCTACTTGCTTTTTATCAGTTTTTATTTTTGGATGAACAGATATATATCTACCAATACATATCGATGAAGTCGGTAAAATCGAGATAAATCGATAAACGAAGCGAGTGTGTCCTCGATTTCTACTGATTGATCGATAAATCGTTATCAATCAAATCAGATTTACCAGTTTTTATCGATTGACTACTCCGGGGATTATTTTACTCACTATACACATTGTTATTTCTCTTACCTCTAAATGGATTCTCCATGTATACGCTTCCTACTCTTCGAACAAATCTATTTGGCCTTCCTCTTTTTGTCCTGTTGTTGATACCACATATGTAAGTGTTGACCTCGTAGTTTATGCTTTGACACTCTGTTGTTCTTTTACATTCTTGAAAACAGCCCCATATGTCCTGCTTTGAGTTAGTGCTGATAACATGTCCCTCCAGTGTGTAATCCTGAACTGAGTATGTTCTACTGCAGACCTGTGCCATGTCCATTTCAGTGCATGCGAGAATACAAATGATACTGATTATGTATTGCCTTTTTGGGGTGAAGGTCCTAACCGCAGACCCAGAGGAATGGGCTTGGGAATGACGACAATCGTCCACCTGCAATAAAAGGCGACACATTGAGGGAAAAGAGTCCTGGGAAAAATAAGGGGCTACTCGTAGTCTGATCTTGATCTTGTGAATTAAGGTAGTTTACAAAACACCCGGAAAAATACATGTGAATCAGGAATTTCAGTTCATGTACGTAACTATTAAAGGACATTAAGTGCATTTTGCAGGTTTTAACGTCTAGTTTTATTCGACTTTTATGCAATAAACATTAGTGATGATCGTGACTTTGTCCATTAAGTACTGTGCAGTGAAGAAGTATCTTGTAGGATATTAATATTTGCTGCTAAAATCATTTTCGGAAATTGTAAAAATAAAAATTACAGTAATGAAGATTTAAAAAAATAAAAAAATACCTCTTCGAAATGGAGACGGCTTAATTTTGCAATATTAAAACCGTCTTGATTGAAATTTTAACCTCCAAGACCGCCGATAAAAGCAGTCCAACCGCTTTTGATGCAAAAGAAATAACAAGTATAGACGGTTGTTGGCCTTGAGTCAACGAATTCTGAAAGGAAAAACAAAGGGATATTGGAGTAATAACACTTACCATTTTAAACCTTTTAAGCTGTTTTTTTGGCTTTTGAGAATTTCCCAAGTTAAGCAGTTGGAAACAGGGAGAAAACTAAGCGGATACAAAACAGTGCAAAAGAAAAAGCGAAACGTCTGTATTAGTTTTACATTAATTAGGAAAACGTACTCAAAATGCAAATGAAGTTTGACCTGTTTTAAGTCATCTTGTTTTTCTTTCTTGTTTAAAGTTCTCAGAATTCTGTCAGATTGAGTGAAATTGTGAATCATGGTGTGGTTATGTACATACATAAAGGGTCTGATCATTTTCCGACTGTCGGATATCATTACCAGGTAACTGAATAATGCCGTGGCGCATCTTACAAGATGAATTTGTTATAATCAAAATTATTTACCATGTAGCGGAGCAACCTATTCTGATAGTCTATCCCTACTGAAAAGCTAAAGTATCGAATTGATTCTCACCATTTATCAATGGAAGGTACAGGACAGGGGAGGAAGTCGTGCGAACGGCATTTCATGCATAAAGGAAGAACCTTACCGACAACGGATGTATATGGACTAATACCGACGTTCGAGGTATTTATCAAACTTATTTCGTGATATTAGTCCTGATAGATCTTTATAAAATGGAAAACACGTTTCTTTCTTAATATTATAAAAATTGAACCGAATTTTCGGTCCCTGTTTTACCATGATTGAATAAATAAGACTTTTTGTTCCAGAGAACAAAGCACTAGTCACGTGCACGCTCACCCCCTCATCGAATTAAAAAAAAACAATGAAAGTTACAAAATTGTGAGATTTTGACAAGTTATTGAGAAACGTTTTGGGCGTCCTCTAGGGAGGTTGCTTGGCATTTTTTGTTCAGTTGTTTTGACCATTTTGTCGACGTGTTCGATTATTCAGTAGGTCGGTCCATGCTTTCATGTTATCATGAAGTTCATAGAGAGCGAAGAAGAGTTTTTTTTTCTGACACAAAATTGTTTTTCGCAAAAGTATTGGAGCCTAATTTTAGCATGGGAAGGACAGACAGATCCAAAGAAACTTCAGCACACCGTAGAATGATTGCTATCGTTGACGGTGAAGAACTTGAAAAGAGGAAGGCAACTCGAATACCCCAAAATACACGAATAAATACATCTTGGGTAGTCCGTGAGTCTGGTCTGAATGGGCGGAGGAACGCAACGATTTGATCCGCAAATGACTGGAGACAGTGAGACAATTCCCCAAGTCAATCCCGAGATTTTGAATATCACTGACAAGGACAAACTAAATTATTGGCTCAGCAAATTCGTCGTCGAAGTTTAAATTTGTTTAGAGGAGGAATTTTATGTCGTCAGAAACAGCAAAGTTGAATTGAAATTAATTGCAACGAGAACTTTTATGAGAATTAATTTCCATTACTTTTACGTTTTGGGGTTTATTTGTATAAAATCCCTCATTCGAGGGATACAGATAAATTTCTAATTAATGGTTATGAATTCAATTCATCAGCCCCGCTCTTCCCTGCTACATTTTCAAGCCCTCCCCGGACTTCCAGTTTGTTGAATATTCAAGGGGGTTGTACGTTAAATAAAGGTTGTTGAATAACAAAAGAAAAGGTATGAATCATGAAACAACGTCAATACGCGTGATGAGTTATAATTCGCAACTATATTTAGCTTATAAATACCTCAGTCTTACGTACCGAGTTCGAGGGCCGTAGGGTAGGTTACGGACCAAATTTTTTCCCCTCGATTCACCGCAACTTACAGTACGGACGGAGAAAAACGAGGTTGGTAAGATATTTATTATTTCTTAAGTAAGTAAGTAAGTAATTTTATTTATGCACGGTTGTACAGATTCATCAGGCATGAAATTTGAAAAATTAAAAAAACCCTAATTACATTTACTGGGTTTCGCTAAATGGAGTATTAAAATTACTCAATTAGGTATAATTATACGAAAAAAAGCGTGCTTTCCATGAATGCCGTGCCTTACTTGATATTATAATAACTATGCCAAAGTGACCTAAAATTACGAAGGGATTCTGCTTGTCTTAAAGTTTCAGGAAGACTATTCTACAGAACAGCACCACTGTAGCGAACGCTACACGGAGATAATAAGTGCGTGGCTGTGGCACAGTTAATTTATTTACAGAATCTCGAAAGGTGTTTGAAGTGGTATTGGATCGAGCAATAAATTTCGAGCTTAGGTACTCAGGAGCAAGGCCATTACGGGATTTAAAAACCATTAAGGCTTTTTGGATATCTTGCTGAGTGCTAATTAAGTTTTTTCCAATTTAAATTTTGGAACAGCTGCGATGCATCTGCGTGATGGCTTGAGAGAGTTAGAGCTCGCGCTGCACGATTTTGGAGTTTTTGAAGTTTGTCCGCTAGTTTTATGCAACAGATTCCCCAAAAACATTGCAATAGTCGAAATGCGACTGACTCAAGGCTTTGTAGATAAGATGCAATGTTGCTGGGGGAACAAATTGCCTGACCCTTTTTATAGCGGCAATACCAGAGGCAATTTTTTTAGCCAACATCATCAATGAGTAAACCTAGAGATTTTGACGTTAACACCTGGTTTACGGGAGTACCATTGATGTGCAGAACGGGAGAGGCAGTTAGGTCCGGTGTTTAACTTTTGTCTCGAGCCGATAAGGATAAACTCAGTGTTAGTCATGTTACGTGTGAGTTCGTTAGCGATCAGCCATTTCCTGACATTTAGCAAGTCTTCATTCAAACAGGACTGAATGATACTCACATCTTTATCAGCGTAGGTAAGATGCATATCATGGTCATAAATTCTAGGATAAGCGTTAGTTAAGCAATTTGGTAAGTCGTTTCTGTATAGCAAAAACAATAGAGGACCCAATATAGTCCCTTGAGGGATACCACCTTGGAGAGAGCAGGTTTTGGAAAGTGAACCACTGACAGAGCATATTTGAGTTCGGTTTTCTAACTATGATATAAACCAATTGTAAGCATTTTCTTGAATTCCGTAGGTGCTTAATTTAGACAGTAATATCGTGTGGTCTACTGTATCAAAGGCCTTTTTCAAATCTAGAAATACTACAGAATTAACGTTTCCACGATCAATAACAAAAGCCAAGCTATCGGTCCCCTCTAGTAGAGTAGTGACCGTAGAAAGGATAGAGCGAAATCCGGGTTGACTTTTTCAACTAATGCTATGTTCTGACAGGTACGCGTATACTTGATCGTACGCTATTCTTTCGAATCCCTTGGCCACCACAGAGATAACAGAAATGGGACGGTAATTGTTCATATCACTCGAACTTCCCTGTTTGAATAAGGGAGTAACCTTAGCACATTTCCAGTCATCTGGGAATATGCCTGTAGTCACAGAACAATTAAAGATCTTGCAAATAGAAACGCAAATTAAATCAGCACGTTCACGAATTAGTCTCGCAGATATTTTATCGAGACCGGTTGCTTTTGATTGGCTAATTATAAGTTTATTCGATACTGAAAATACTTGATCAGTGATGTTAAGATATTCAAGATAACTTTTGTCGCCGTTAGCTGCCAACGGGATCTCATTTGCAAGTTTCCGGCCAATTGTGGAAAAATGTTATTAAACGCATTTGCTAAGTCGGTAGTTTTGTTCATAGAAACACCGTTGACAATTAGTTCTTTAATTGAGGACATGTTACTTTTGCGAGATGTAAGTTCGTTTATAGTTTGCCAGGTGCGGCGAGAGTCATTTTGTGTTCAGTAAATGATTGTAATAAGATCCCTTTGCGATCTTGATGTTACTGTTAACTTTGATGCGAAGTCAAATACAAAGGAGGAAGAGAGAGGACCCAGGGAACGAGGGTGTTAGGAATTGGCAGACTCGGTAGTCCCAAATGAAATAAAGAAATAAGCCTTGTAAATTCGTGCAGACGTACCGTGTCGCAAATCTGTCTGCGTTTTTAGGGGTGTACAGTTATTTCGAGAAAAAACGCGACAATGCCGAATGGTAATATGGGATATGATTAATACTCTGTTCCTAACGACTGCAGCTATCGAACCTACTTTGGTTGCTTTCCTTTAGCAATCGCAAACACAACATCGCAAACATCCCGTGCCATTCTTTCAAATTTCTTTGAAGAACAGTTCACTCAAAACCACCCACAATACCTTTCGGGATTGTCGCGTGCACTTTTTCCGACAACCTTTCTCGAAACAGCTGTATAACCTGTGCTACTTGGATAAACTCAAATAAAGCGTCACTCTTTATCGTCACCCTACAGGGTAAAAAAAAACGCTCGCTGAACGCTACAGTTCTTGGGATTATTACTACGGTGAACGAAACAGATCATTTTCGAGACTAAATGAACGCCTCGCGAGTCAAACATTAATTCGTAATCCACAAATCGAGTAGTGAGGAGGCGAACTGCTCTCTGTCTCCTTTCGGCCTTTCCGCGTCTCTTCGCACCTCCCTTGATTGTGTGAGTGTGTGCGTTTGATCGAGAACTAGCCAAGTCAATAATACGTATTTTTTTTAACAGTTGGTGTGATAGCTCACCGGCGTTACTAACTTAATAAAGGTAAAGGTAAAAGAGAAAAAATGCTAAAAGTTGGAAGGAAAAGAAACAGAAAAGAAAGAAAGAAAGAGAAAAAGCACACACGCAGCCAAGGAAACAAAACACAAGATATGTTCGATCTCTGAATGTCAGGATCAATCACGCGACCCACCGTACAAATGCAAATAAGTGCAAATATCTTTTGCAGAAAAAAATTAAAGCCGAAGGAAGCGTGACCTTCCAAAACATCTTTTCTTTATTTTCCGACTTTCGTGCTGTAGTATAGGTGCTGCCAGCAGCCCGACTAATAAAGGCAAGTAAAATCTTTGTGGCTGTGCAAAAAAGCTAATCGACCGTGAGAAATCAAGGAGTCTTTCCTGGCTTTTTGATTGTCATCATAGTCGAGCCCGCAACATTAAAGAAGCGGCCGCTTGTGAATTGATTGTCCCCCCAAAAGGGCGCAATTTTCAGTTTAATCTATCTTTTTAAGTCATCCTGCATATATTACATTCCGCATAATTTTGTCATTCCGCAAGCCATGCCACATGCCATTCCGCAAACTCTTTCCGCCTTTTACCTTCACCGTCTGTGAGAATAGATGTTGTGTCAGTGACGCGCGTAAGCTCGTTTATCAGCTGGTGAAGGCTAAAGAGGTCAGTGATGTCCGACAACAAGCGAGAATTAGTGTCAGACATTGAAGCCATGTTGCAATTCACATCTCCCATTAAAGGAGCTGTGTCACGGCAGTCCAGTTCATTTTGTTTAATTTTGCCAGTTACTCGATGGAATTTAAAGTAAGTATAGAAATTACATGTAAATGACAGAATCAGAGATCCGAGACAAACAAATATGTCTCCTGAGCATTATTTTTGAAGTTGCAAGCAGCAGAGATCAACTTTGAAAAACTGTTAGGCTGAACAGTTTTCAAAAATCCTAATTTCAATCCGTTTCAATCTTCTTCAGTTTTGCCCATCCGTGACATCTGTTGTATCTGTTATGTTATTTTAACCTTCCTTTAAAGTTTGAAGCGGTTATTTTTATGTTTCTCTTAATTTCACGGGCATTTTGTAATTTCCTAATTTGGCTGAATTTGGTGACACAGCTCCTTTAAATAGAATTCGACTTTTACGGAATCAAGACGTCCGATTTTCTAGAGATGAGATTACTTCATTGTGAGAATGAGATGGCCTGTACCACGTGACAACAAACGGTTTTGAATTCGGTTTTCTGATTTCAAGACAAATTTTCAAGATTGTTTATATTTAGATCTGTGCGTACAGAATAGTTAATAGCGGTTTTAATATAGAAGCAAACACCCCCGCCATTTCTATTTCTGTCGCGTCGTACTATCTCGTATCCGGGTCAATAGATTTCAGAATTCAGTACACCAGTCATCTAATCTCGTTTCATTGATTGAGATAACATCTAAAGGATAATTGGCAAGCAGAATTCTAAGTTCGTCGATATTCTTAGTCAAGCTAGTTATGTTAAGAAAAGCCATTTTAAAGCCACGTTTAGTAGGCAAAAAACTGTTCGTAAGATCTGGTGGGGTATCTTTAGTAACTTAAACAGCGCTACTGAAGGTACAAAATGACATTCTCATGAATATGAATTGCAAGCATGTAACTCTTCCAGTTCTCCTAGATTTGAGTGCAGCGTTTGACACTGTTGAACACAATATCCTGCTTGCTCGTCTTAAGTCAAGCATCGGCATTAATGGCACCGCCCTTAATTGGTTTACGTCTTATCTTAACAGCAGGTCGCAACGAGTCTCGGTAAATGGCTTTACATCCAACAGTTTGAAGCTTCCTTATGGCGTTCCACAAGGATTGTGTCTGGGGCCATTGCTGTTTACCATTTATTCCAGCAAACTGTTTGAAGTCATCAAATACCATCTACCTGAAGCACAAGCCTATGCTGATGACATTCGGCTTTACCTGTCGTTTAGTTCTGACACGACTACTAATCAGACTGACGCGGTCATTGTCATGGAACGCTGTGTATCGGACATTCGTACGTGGATGCTTACGGATAAGCTCAAACTTAATGATGATAAAACTGAGTTCATGTTGATTGGTACAAAACAACAACTTTCCAAAGTTGATTGCCTTACCGTAGGAAGCATTGACGTTGCTCCTGTCACTGTGGCAAGAAATTAAGGAACATGGTTCGATTCTAACTTGAATCTCCAGGAACAGATCCACAAAACTTGTAAATCTGGATTTTTCCATTTATACAATATTCGGCGTATCCGAAAATGTCTGTCCCAGGAGTCTGCACGAACTTTGGTCCATGCTTTTATCATTGATCGTATAGATTACTGCAACAGCCTTCTATTTGGTTTACCCTCTGTTCATCTACTTAAACTGCAACGCTTGCAGAATGTAGCTGCTCGGCTTATATTTAATGTCCCTCGTTACAGTCACATAACACCAGTACTATGTTCGTTACATTGGCTTCCTGTCAAATTTCGTATTGATTTTAAAATACTTCTTTTTACTTTTAAAGCTATCTACGGTCATGCGCCTGGTTATTTGATCGATTTGATTGCTATTAAAGAACAGCCGCGCTATAATCTCCGTTCAGCTAGCGGTCTTATCTTAAAGTATCCTAGTTTAAAACTGAAAAAGCCTTTGGGGGATCGTGCTTTTTCATCTGCTGCCCCTAATTTATGCAACAATCTGGCCCTTCACATCCGTCTTGAGGACAATTTTGAACGTTTTAAATCTTTACTTAAGACGCATCTTTTTAGAGTAGCTTTTGATGTGTAATTTTTTTAACCTACTATGTAATATATTTAGTGTTTTTTATCTTTATTTAATTTTAGCGTTGTTTATTCTTAGCCTTAATTATTTTGCTCATTTTAGCTTTTATTTTCGTTTAACATTTACATGTTGTCACGCGCTTTTGATCATATTTGCATGGAAAAGGCGCGCTATAAATTTTAAATTATCATTATTATTATTATTAACTTCATTTATCATGTGTAATGGTTCTCTAGGAAGACACGGAAATTCATTAGGAATTCAAATATTTTTAACATATCTTACAAAATCAGAAGCAAACGCCTTGGTTCCGGACAAATTTAAATGAAGACCGCTAGAATTTAGGTGTTCACCAGTAATATTAGGATGCGAGATAATTTTCCAGTCATTTTGATTGGCAAACGTTCTTAGAATGCTATGAAACCGCTGTTTAGCCTTAGAGCTCAAAGCGGGGTCATCAGTTCTTGGTAATAAGTTCGAGATTGTTACCTTTGTGTTGGAAGATTCAGCTTCAATGAAATTTCCTAGATCAACATTTCTATCAGATCAGATCAGATCAACTCTGAAGACTTTTGAGCCGATTATTTCAACGTTGTCTAAGTTAACCCGTGTTTAAGACCGAGCCGCGGCTTAGACTTTGATTCGATGAACAACGGTAAAACTGTGTTTAATATATAGATTTAACCAGGCCTAAAAGCGAAGCTCACATTAGTAAATTTATATATAATTTAAATCAAACAATAAACTTGTATTCCACTAACCAGTTAACTTTAGGGCACACTTATGCGAATTTTGAGGGAGAGGGTAAGTGGTTTTAGAGAAAAATAATTTGCAAACAGTCCAAGAGTGAAACAAATCTTACATCGAGTTAATAGCCCCATATGTACCCCCCAAAACAGCAATCATCTCTTGATCGCAGTAGATTAGGCTTGGAAAACAAATTCTTAGGAAACAAAATCAGGCCGATTTGGGTTCGACAAGTTTACTTTACAAAATCTTTATACATCACATCTGACGTAAACAGTACTATTAGGGGCTGTTTTTTATCCTACATACATCGGACAAAATGCAGTTTTTCGCAATTTTGCAAGACAAATTGCACTCATTCAATATTCAGGACAATCGAAGCACGCGCTTCCTTTGCACAACAAATTATAGAATCAGCGACCACATTATAAAACATTTTCATGAAGAGAATCCCATAATTTCGGAATTGTTCAGTCAGAACAATCTGATCCTATGTGGTATGCCGGGTAATAATGGGCTTTTAGCAAAACTGTTAAAAAATATTCGTAAATCACCTACGGCCAACCGGTTCTCACTTTTGACAAGCGCCAAACTTGCAGTGCGAACTGTCCTTGTTTGAATTAATGAACGTTAACAGAGTTTTATCGACGTTAATTTTTTGAGTTGTACTAGTTGTACTTTGAGTTGTACTTTCATAACAGACTCATACCCTAGGCGTCCCAAGCTCACGTTACGAGTGTGTTATGTGAATTTTCTCACAAGAGAGTCGGTGTCGCGTTACAAGCAACCGTTGAGACTTTGTATGAAAAAAAAAAAACTGTACTGAGGTCTGCGAACGCTAACATCATTTCATTTTTACCTTTTTTCTATAAAATGAATGAAGGAGACTTACCTTTGATGTATTCCTGTGTTCTTTGGTGTAAATTCGTCCATTTAGTCGGTTTTATGGCTGTTATCGTGTGACCCCTGTCACTCTCTTCAGGGACAAGGGTCACACAATAGAGAGATTAAGATTCACGTTTACGCCAAACGGCAAACGTGAATTTGTACCACGTGACCAAGTTTTCCCCTTGTTTTTCGTTTACTGTTTATTGCTTCTACACAGAAATAAGTAGTTTTATGACAGTTTTGTCCACAAGAATCGTTCTGGACTGTTTTTATCTGCTTATTTTCTATTCTGAGAAATTTTCAACTGACGTTTGCCGTTTGCCGTATGCCGTAAACGTGAATCTTAAGCCAAAAAACGACAAAATCGATAATAAAAATAACACCACCATCTTTTTTGCGGACATCTTTAAAAAAATTTCCAAGAAGCTTGTCGAGAGCATACATCAGCAGGTATGTCTTGTACATTGAAATTTCCATTGCACTGCTCTTCACAAAATTTTTCAAACATCTTCCACTTACATTATATATTCTTTACTGAGTTTGTAGAATTTTGGGCTACGAAAAAGTTGTCAAGTTCTGGACTTGAGTCAGGCTCGTCTTGGTCTAATTCTTGCTCGATTCCCTCGAAAAGTTCCACGAAATCCACATGAAAGTTTGGCAAATTTTCTTCACCTTGTAAAGTTTCCTGTCGTTTTTCTCTGTCTGCGTACAATATTTTTAAATGCGTTTCGAAAGAGTCTTCCGAAGTCTTGCGGGCCGTACTGGAAAATACGACCCAAATACGACCCCGCAAAATTGACCAATCGCATTGTGCGTACTAACTAAGAGATGTAATAAAAAATCATTATTTGTTTTTCTGTTGTCTTCATTTTTGTTAACTAGAAACACCATACTACGTGACTTCCGTCTGTTGTAGTATCATATATATTTTTGAAAATTCGTGATCTTCCTAATAAACCTGATGAAGACTGGTATTGGCCTGTCCAAAATATTGTAACTACTCTCTGTTCATGTTGTTTGATCAGTCCGTGCAGTTGACATGACATGATCAATAACCATTGATGTCGGTTAGTGCTCACAACTTACTTTCTTCCAATCCTTCTAACAAAAAATGTTACTTAAATACATGTCTTGACAACCTGTCAAAATAGCCTAAAAATCAGCTTTATCATCTTAATATACAGGCTTGTATTACCCTGCAAGGTCTGTGAGAATATGTTTTAAAATCAGATATTCTTATATATTATTCAGAAATATTCTAAGGTTTTTTGCAAAAAAGGGACAAAAATTTAAATAATGTTAGTTTCGATAAAATATCAGGAGGAATATCAGGAGGTGACTTTTCGTAAACTTTTCGATAAAAGCACAACTGAACCATTTTCTTTTCTCGCAAATAAATGAGGGCGAAATAATCGAAGAAACCTCTTGGGTGGTTTTAATTTATTATTGAAATTGATTGTGTAAGTAAGCTCGTCACAGCACCTGCTTTTCGAGGTCGATAATGAGATAGTACTTGTTTTATTAATTTTTCTGTCACGGGACACAAATTAGTACCTTAATTCCCTTGAGTCCGTTTGTAAACTGTTCCGCTAATTCAGTTTGTGTTGATCCAGTGCCTTTTAATCAACAATTTAAGCGGAAAATGGAGAACTCAACTTGTTCAAAGGAGTTTTCGATAGCGTCCACGGTAGTCCTCCTAATTTTAAACGGCACTTCGGGTCTTGTAACTGTCTGTGGAAATTTTCTGGTCCTTATGGCCCTTGTTAGCACGCCAGCTCTACATGTTGCTTCCAATGTGTTTATTGGTTCGCGGGACACAAATTAGTACCTTAATTCCCTTGAGTCCGTTTATAAACTTTTCCGCTAATTCAGTTTGTGTTGATCCAGTGCCTTTTAATCAACAATTTAAGCGGAAAATGGAGAACTCAACTTGTTCAAAGGAGTTTTCGATAGCGTCCACGGTAGTCCTCCTAATTTTAAACGGCACTTCGGGTCTTGTAACTGTCTGTGGAAATTTTCTGGTCCTTATGGCCCTTGTTAGCACGCCAGCTCTACATGTTGCTTCCAATGTGTTTATTGGTTCGCGGGACACAAATTAGTACCTTAATTCCCTTGAGTCCGTTTATAAACTTTTCCGCTAATTCAGTTTGTGTTGATCCAGTGCCTTTTAATCAACAATTTAAGCGGAAAATGGAGAACTCAACTTGTTCAAAGGAGTTTTCGATAGCGTCCACGGTAGTCCTCCTAATTTTAAACGGCACTTCGGGTCTTGTAACTGTCTGTGGAAATTTTCTGGTCCTTATGGCCCTTGTTAGCACGCCAGCTCTACATGTTGCTTCCAATGTGTTTATTGGTTCGCGGGACACAAATTAGTACCTTAATTCCCTTGAGTCGTTTGTAAACTGTTCCGCTAATTCAGTCTGTGTTGATCCAGTGCCTTTTAGGCTCCGTCCACACGAAGACGATGAAAACGCTCACCGTAAACGCATAAATTCGAAAACGCTCTCCAAAGTGGATAAATTTGAAAACGCCGTTTATGCATCTTCGTGTGGACGGCCGTAAACGTATATTTCCGTAAACGATGTGAAAATGCTGACGTCAGATGTCAGCGCCAGTCTCTTTTATCGAGTGCGTTTCCAAGATGGCGTACACACGAGTGTTGAGCTGTGTCATGCTTGCGCTTATTTCAAGCATAATTGCGAGCATTCAATTGAATCATGCAATAATCGATATACAGGAAAACTACAAAAGAAGAAGACTAAACCTCTCAAGATTGTTATCCACAACTACAAGCACTTTTACTCGAGTAAAACGACTTAGAGGCAGACGTGAGAGCCAAGAGAGAAGATTTTGGACCAGACCAGGTCGTACAAGCGCCTGGTGGAACAACTTTGCCGATCAAGTGGTGATACCAGAAGAGTGGAAAGAGAACTTTCGAATGAGCAGAGACTCGCTATATAATCTAGCTGAAGAACTGTTTACGAGCGTTTTCGTGTGGACGGGTTAAAACGCTACGTAAACGATGATCGTTTTCGTGTGGACGGAGATAAAAATATGCGTTTACTAGCGTTTGCGTTTACAATCGTCTTCGTGTGGATGGGGCCTTAATCAGCAACTTAAGCGAAAATGGAGAACTCAACTTGTTCAAAGGAGTTTTCTACAGCGTCCACGGTAGTCCTCCTAATTTTAAACGGCACTTCGGGTTTTGTAACGGTTTGTTGAAATTTTCTGGTCCTTATGGCCCTTGTTAGCACGCCAGCTCTACATGTTGCTTCCAATGTGTTTATTGGTTCGCTGGCAGCCGCGGATTTCACCATTGGTCTTGTCATGAATCCCATATATTCAGTGATAGTTGCTCGAAACATCACGGACAGAGAGCATGGACTGAATATTGCCGAGCAATATCTCTGGATTCATACAGTGATTACGACAACGTTTAACCTAGCGGCCATGAGCGTGGAGAGATACATCGCGGTAATCTTTCCCTTACGCTATAGTCATATAATATCTTCCAGGCGTTGTCTCGTAGCTGTTGCTGGTATCTGGAGCTTCTCTTTATCATTTGTGTGTACACGGGCATTTGTTCACGAAGCAGAGGACATACAGACCCTTTGGATAGTCCATTCGGTTATTGCAATTGCATTTCCCCTTTGTGTGATAGCGTTTTGCTATTTTCACATTTTCAGGGCCATTAATAAACAGCGAAGAAGAATTCAGCACTTTCAACGAAAAGGGGGGGGGGGGGGGGGGGGGTTAAGTGACCGGGATGATCGAAGAATTTTTGGGGGTTTAAAGTTTTCGATTGCGGGAGTTTTTTAGGTAGGAAAATTTTAGCAAGTATTTTTTTTTGGTAGCTTGTTTGTATCGTGCTGCGAGTTTGCAAACTTCGAATGGGTTTTTCTGTTCCGTCAATCATTTGAGTGGGGGCGGAGTTAATGCAAATCACAATGCAAAGCACTCGCCTATCTTGGCCTGCAAAAACAAAACTGAGAATGACTCCAGACTGCTCAAGAACAGCGAAGGGAATCGCGATGATAAGTGGACTTTTGGTCGAGGGCAAGAAACAAGAATAAGGAATGATCAGAAAAATCTTCGAAGAAGACTAGTCGATTATTGCCCGAAACTGGGCGATCACAAGCTACGAACCTTAAAACACAGAAACAAACAAAGTGGATCGAAATGCACCAATTACAAGTAAAGATGGTTTCCTAAGAGGTCCGCTAGATGATTGACGAACAGAAAAAAACAAAATTCCTTTGAAGTTTGCAAAACGCTCACGCGACACAAAGAATTTGACTATAAGTAGGGATTTTTTGGGGTATTCAAAACTAATCTTTCTATTTTTCGTGTTATATCATTCTGGAGTACCCCCTCTGGGTTTGAGTTAAGCTCAAAAGGACACTGAATTTTTCACACTTTCCATCCCAAGTTAATCTATATTTTTCTGATTAGAAACTGTGTGGGGGAGAGCAATAAAAAAGCCAAACCTTCTTAAAGCCGTAAAATGCATCTAAAATTGAAAATTCCAGGGACTTTTGGTGGATTTTAACTCCGGCCCTAAAGTCCCCTTTCCATGGAGTTCTGGACATTGGCCAGTTCCATTCTCCTCAAATGAAGCCTTGCAAATCGCCGGATTATTTCATCAAGGTCAGTTTCCATTTTGTAGTAGATATGAGGCAAGGTGCGCGAGTCCAACATTTTCCAGATTTCAACTTGGAAATCATTCTTATTACTAAAAACATATTTAATGTCACTATTCCGCTTAAGATACGCATGAAAAGGTAACACAGCTAAATAGCGCACGCAGGCAAATAAGACAATTGCTACAAGATGGCGTAATAAGGGGGGGACACAGCCCTGTGGCAGGTTCTAGCGACTTCAGGTTATGCGCACAGCAAAAACACAAGCTTCACTTATCGCCCCACTACCGTGGGGTAAGACAAGAGTATTGGCAGAGCCTTTCTTATCTCCCCAGCGCCGCACGGGCTGGATCGGACAAGATTAAGGCAAATGAATAAGATGGCAAGACACAAGCAATGCCAAAAGCTTGGGGGAAGTCGCAACGCAGACTTAACCGCCACAGATGCATGAAATGCATCCCCCCAAGCAACTCAAACAAAGTCTAAATAAAGTCCCCTGACACACTAGCCATTTGGGGAACAGCAGAGAGCACGACAACTTTAGGAGTATGAATATACATTTGGTAACAGAACAACAACCAGCGATCTTGAACACATTTATAAAGCAGTCTGGTAAGCCCGCAGCTGCAGCAGTAGACGCTGTGCCTATGTAAAAAACTATGGCCTTTAAAACTTATGTATGGGAGTCCCGCGTGGCAAGCAGGGACCCGAAGTAGTTAAGTGACAAAGGGCTGCGTAAGTGCCCAACCTGACTGAAAGTAAAACAGTGCCCAGACCGAGGCTGGGCAAGCATAAAATAACGTTGTATCAATGAAAAAAAAAAAAAAAAAAAAAAAAAAAAAAAAAAAAAGGCACACTAAAGAACACAAGCTGTTATGAGAGATTGTCCATTCTAAAACTGCCAGTTTGATTGACCTAAGCCTAAGACGCACGTGCTGCGGGCGAGCCAGACTTGGGGAGAAAGTCACGCAAACGGTGCAGAGGTTAAACTGAGAATTAAAACTACAAGCCCCAGGGACATTAACTTGCTACAACGAGCAATGCGAAATAGACTAGCGTGAATGCGGCCCAGATCATTGAAAAAATATACTGGACACCTGATCAGCTTTCCAGGACAGAACACAATAGTCATTTTTACTAAGCGCAAGCCTTGCTTAGGCCTGTGATGGGCTGGCACTGATTTGAGGTGTATCTGCCAGATACGAAAACCCTAAAAACCCCTTGGGGAAAAAAAAAGGGAACGTATTCTCCCACAAATGCAGGTACATAACCCCTAGAGAATGGGGCAACCAGTGCCAGCAAAATTCGAGTCAGATAATTTGTAAATGCAGTTCATAAAGTGCAAAGTCCATGATGTATAAGGGAACAGGTGCCAAGGCAGCAACAGAACTCTTGCAATGCAGACGGCAGGCGAACTCTGACATCACACTTCTTGGTGGCAAAGAGAACGAGTGACACAACATCCCACATGGCCAGTGGAGGCAGGAGGTAAGTAGGACATGGACACTACGTCACCCAGAGAGTCAAACCTCGCGGTTGGATGCAGTGGTACAGCAGTGCAGGTATACAAGGACAAAACAAAAGCACAGAGTTAAACTGAGAAGGGATCAGAATAATTAGATCACCTAATAACCAAAAGAGGTAGGAGTTTTGTTTTTTGTTAATTTTTTTTTTTTTTTTAATATGAAAGGAGCTGATGAGTAAAAAGTCGGCTATGACTGATAACGTCTGGTGATCGAATTGGGTTATCAACGAATGGACCACTGATAGATGGCCACAAAAAACTTCCCGGCAAAGCCGGATTGGACAAGAGTGGCACTATATAATAATATTATAAGGTAAGGGGGTACTAACACCCCTAAAATTCAGGCCATATCTCTTGCGATAGCTGCTCTGTAGTTGTGGCATTCCATTGGTATTTGCACTTTACCCGTCAAAAACAGGTTGGGACCTAATTACGAGGTAAAAATTTGTATACGCGCTTGAAGTAAAGTTAGATTTGCTAGTTGGAATTGAAGTTAACTGTAGCTGCAAACATCATTATGCAAGTTGTACATGTGAGCAGGAATACGGTTGTGCCAATATTGCCATGTAGATAACAGCTGAATAGTCATACCCCCAGGGAAATATAATAATTACAGAAGCCATTTATGTGAGAGAAAAAAAAAAGGTGGCATGGCATGCTCTGTATGGTTACACCAGCAGAAATAACTATAGAGCTTCTTTGTTAGGGTATGCTAACTAAGGTAAGAGGGGCATGTACGTAGAACCAGAGACATAACACCAGGGGACACAAACTGATCCCAGTGAAACTGAGAATGAAGGTATACTAGCAATAAGCAGAACAAATATGGAAGAAACTATGAAATTATGGGGCTAACATATCACTGCATATAATATTATAGAATAAGCTTTGTACACGCGTTCATAAATGACCCTGGCTAACGTAACCCGGAAAAAAAATCCAGGGATACCATGGACTGGCATGACTTAGAAGGTAACAGGGTTTGACCAGTGTGCCCAGCCCAAAGGCACGGGGACAATGGAGGATAACACCGACACAAATCAGCCCTGTACCACATATGATCGCTTACCTATAGCGGGGAAAGGTATCATGGCTGAAAGGCCGGAAACGGCTTTGCACACCCATGCAAATGAACTAAATGGAGTAAATACTAGTATGGCTGAAAATTAACCACTGCCCTACCTTAAACTAAAATGACAAGAAAAACTGCGAGAGCTAATAGAAAGAACGGTTAAAGACCGGCCTACAATTGCCTGTTTGATGCTGCAAAATAGTGATTACATAGAGAACCGTAGATATAAAAGGATGGGCAAGGGTATGCTACATAACTTCTCCCCATAAGAAACTAGCTTACCGTGTAAATAACGCTAAGGGAAGGTAGCAAGATTAATAAACGATGGCATCAAAGCTGAACACCTCAATCATCGCTAAAATATTTATATTTAGTACTTAGAACTGCCACACTTGCCAAGGAACGGTATCCAGCGATAAAAGGGTTCCAGTGGAAATTTAGCTATAAGAACATTCGGTCAGAACCATGTCCATGAAAAAAAAAAAAAAAAAAATATATATATATATATATATATATACATACTACGTTACAGTGTATTTTAGTATTGAACGGCGGGGAAGAGTAACGTAATCTTGCCATGATGATATTTATATGCACGTGAACTATTTGCCAACATGGAATTTGAAACCACGTATTACACAAAATACATGCAGCGAATTTGTATGCCCGTCCCAAAGGAAAAAGGCGGCCTCTGAAACCGAGATGATTAGAGCTTTGTCGGACTTTTAAAAATATTAAAATGGAAATAAATAGTAGAATCGAACAATGTGGGAACTGAGCCACGCGAGAATGGCAGCGAGACGCGGAGGACTGGGCAAAAAAACCCTCAAACCCAGGCCTAAAGAATGTGTAACGTTTGCGTAACGTTCGTAACGCAATGCGTACAGGAGATCGAAACAGCAGGGAACTGTATAAGGAATGCGACAAAGGAAAAAACAACCCCTTTACAGATCTCAAGCCTGATGCGAACAACAAGGGGAGGAAGGGGCATACCGGCAAAACGGAATAAATGGAGAAAATAATAAGATAAAGAAAAGCACTGTACCTGAAGAACAGCGGCACCCCAAACGGCGCTTGGCGTACGGTAGACGTAGGAAGCAGGCGACGACACGACGACAGGACTGCACCAAGCGATAAAAAAGGCTTCCAGCGGAAAGTTTAGCTGAAGAACAGCGGCCCCTAAACGGCGGTAGACGTAGAAAGCAGGCGGCGACAGAGTGATCTGGGCGATGAGAAGGATCTGAGGGACCTGGCCATGGAGATTGGTTGCCAATCCAGTTGTGGCCTTCCATGAGTTCCAGAAGATATATAGATATATTTTTTAACGATCCGTCACGGGAGCCTTATCAAACCGTAAGCACTGTGTACCCGCTCAAAAAGACGGTAAAGAGCGTGGTGCCAAAAATGGAGAGGTCACGTACGACGAACTGGATTTGTGGGCTGACTGAAAACTGACCGAGCGAATGGAGAGACGGTAGAATGCGCGATGGCCGATCACGGTAGCAGGGTAAGGAGAGTTTCTCAAATGTTTGTGAAGACTCAGCCGGGGATCTGCGTAGAGCGTCGGTGAAAGCCAGAACAAACCAACGTGTAGCACGTGTACGGGGTCGAGGATCCAGGAAAGGTGCAGATGTACTTCGCGACTGAAGGACAAACCGACGACAAATGGCAGCTAAGCCGGTTCAGCGAAGGAAGAAATTAATCGAAGAGGACTTGTAACTTTAGGCATCTGAAGGGGATGACGCATTGTAGCCACCGCAAATTGTACACAGGTTAACTAACTGTAAATGACCCGGCGTAACAAAATTACTGTAACTGTTTGCTTTCGTGCAAGCTAGGCGAATAATGACCAGGTCTGAAATAGCAGAACTTTATAGCAAGACAGTGTCTCAAATCTCGACCAATGAATACAGTTGTACCATAAGCTACCTAGTCTTATCATGATTAAAGTCTAGCCATGATTAGGGCCTTGAAAACAGGGACCAATGTGTGCGATGCAAAGAAAAATATGATGACAAACATACGACAAATTAGTCAGGTTCCAACCACGAACAGTTTTGTTTGTATCTTAAAATTAGCGTGCTTTCATTCATAAATAAGGCTTTAAAGATCGAACAGAGCATACATTGGGGCAGGCTACCTTAGCCTACCCCCCTCCCCCCCGGGGCTTCATGTTCCATTAACTACATTTACCATCTGGTAAATGTCTTATTAGTGTATTATGAAAAATCCGACCGATTTGGGTAAAACGGTGGAAAAAGGAGTGGATCCGTGCCTGCCTCAATTCCCGGGCCCAAGTGTCCTCTTGGTGAATCTTCAACAACTAGCCATTGTCAGGTTGAATGTTGGCACGTCTGATTGTGAAAGTAAAACTTTTTTATTATATTAACTTTTTAAACTTTCTTAGGTGAAAATTGAAAAGCTGGAAAACTGCTGTTTGAGACTCAAATGACAGCAATAAAACTGGGATGGGATTCGCACTCTCGCGGGATTTATTTTATTTCGGTTTTTTCGTAGCCGCAGCCGAGTTCCGGTTAGGTTTCGGTCGATGTTAGATGGGATTTCGTGACGTGTTGACACTAAATAACATCGACCGAGACCAGCGTTTCTTGGGAAGACCATAAGCCCAGTCGTTCACTGCAATACAGCTGACTCTATTACAGATTTAACATTTTTTTAGTGATATAAACTGGAAACGACCGTTTTATAACTCAAACTAACTCAAATATAACATCTTCGCTGCGATCGATCAAGTGAGCGGAAGTCGACGGGATCATTTCAGTCATTTTGTAAGGCGCTGTTGACATATCGATGACTGATCTGGTTTAGGTCGATGTTATCTAGTGCCTTCCTGATTGATCAGTCCTTGCAGTTGACATGACATGATCAATAACCACTGATGTCGGTTAGTTCTCACAACTTACTTACTTCCAATCCTTTTAATAAAAATGTTACTTAAACGTAAGATCTACATACATGTCTTGCCTACCTGTCAAAATAGCCTAAGAATCAGCTTTATCATCTTAATATACAGGCTTGTATTACCCTTCAAGGTCTGTGAGAATTTTTTTAAAATCAGATATTCTAATATATTATTCAGAAATATTCTAAGGTTTTTAGCAAAAAAGGGACACAAATTTAAATATTAGTTTCGATAAAAATTGAAACTGGAATATCCAGAGGTAACTTTTCGGTAAACTTTTCGATAAAAGCACAACTGAACCATTTTCTTTTTCTCGCAAATAAATGAGGGCGAAATAATCGAAGAAACCTCTTGGGTGGTTTTAATTTATTATTGAAATTGATTGTGTAAGTAAGCTCGTCACTGCACCTGCTTTGCGAGGTCGTTAATGAGATGCTACGTGTTTTATTAATTTTTCTGTCACGGGACACAAATTAGTACCTTAATTCCCTTGAGTCCGTTTGTAAACTGTTCCGCTAATTCAGTTTGTGTTGATCCAGTGCCTTTTAATCAACAATTTAAGCGGAAAATGGAGAACTCAACTTGTTCAAAGGAGTTTTCGATAGCGTCCACGGTAGTCCTCCTAATTTTAAACGGCACTTCGGGTCTTGTAACTGTCTGTGGAAATTTTCTGGTCCTTATGGCCCTTGTTAGCACGCCAGCTCTACATGTTGCTTCCAATGTGTTTATTGGTTCGCTGGCAGCCGCGGATTTCACCATTGGTCTTGTCATGAATCCCATATATTCAGTGATAGTTGCTCGAAACATCACGGACAGAGAGCATGGACTGAATATTGCCGAGCAATATCTCTGGATTCATACAGTGATTACGACAACGTTTAACCTAGCGGCCATGAGCGTGGAGAGATACATCGCGGTAATCTTTCCCTTACGCTATAGTCATATAATATCTTCCAGGCGTTGTCTCGTAGCTGTTGCTGGTATCTGGAGCTTCTCTTTATCATTTGTGTGTACACGGGCATTTGTTCACGAAGCAGAGGACATACAGACCCTTTGGATAGTCCATTCGGTTATTGCAATTGCATTTCCCCTTTGTGTGATAGCGTTTTGCTATTTTCACATTTTCAGGGCCATTAATAAACAGCGAAGAAGAATTCAGCAGTTTCAACGAACATGCTTATATCGATTTAAGCAAAACACGCGTAGTGAGATGAACGCTAAGGCTGCCGGAACCATGGCTATTGTTATTCTGTTTTTCTTTCTCTTTTGGACTCCCAACATTGTAATGACAATACTAAATTTTTTCGCTAAAGGCGATTGCGAAAAAATGAGGATTTTTCAGATCTGGGTTTGGTGCGCTTCTGTCGCTTTTGTTGGTAGCTCTGTGAACCCTTTTGTCTATTCCATAAGGATACAAGAATTCCGTTTGGCAATAAAACGAATATGCTGTTGTAGATAAATTCGTCATGGTAACTTCAAGCGTATTTTGCTCAGCAGTGCTTATTCAAACACCTGCGTTGATCACAATTTGTAGTAGATCTAGTTTGGATAAACAACGCTGTATGAAAGACCATGTAAGCAAGCAAACCCAACTGGTTACATAGACTATCCATTATGTGCACTGCAGTAGTAGAGCAAATCGATTTTTCCACTTTATGTTGCAAATAACTAGCTAGTTCAAATCAAACTCTTTAGGTTTGATGTTTGTTGTAAATTATTTAACTTATGGCCTGCCAATTAACAAAGGTGACAGCTCTGGCGTTATTACTAATTTCATGATGGCCACGCAACTGCCACCTTAACTTGACGTACTGATCATTGACTTTAAAGGCAGGTACATAAGGGACGAAAGTCTAAATTACGACTTCTTCCTGAAGTTTAATTAACCCCATAACTCCACAGACGCCATGTTGTTTTTTGGTTTGTGGTTAAGCGAGATGCATCTAATAAAAAAATGCATTTCAGAACCAAGAAATTACTCTATACATTAGACGTTCATTCACCTTGTGAATATTAAACTTAACTGCTGAAAACTTTAATGCTTTGTTTTCAAATATGAAAACGAGAGAGGCTATTATCAAAACAAATTTGAGGTAGTTATACAACATGAACATTTAAAAATATAATTTATTCTAAATAAGTCAACTGCTCTTTAAAGAATTGATTACAGATTCACGTTCATGCTTTTTACTTCTTTTTACCGAAACACCTGCCTCATATGTTTTACTTCTGCAGATTTTGGGTTTGTTGCCTATTATTTGTACTTAATAATAATAATAATGATAATAATATTAATATTAATAATATTAAATCATTATCACTGTTTTTCCTTGAAACTTCCCCCCCAGTTCTAAATGTTATATGCACACTTGTATTGTTTAATTTCTATCTCAAACGATTGCTTCACCGAGTATAAATTATCTTCGCCTATTTAAGATGTCTGTTATCTTTATCGCTAATTTTAATTTTTATTTCCAGAATTGACAGAATCATACAATTAAATGATTTGCCTCGCTACCATTTTGCCCCGGGGAACTTTTATCTGAGATTACAACTTATATTGTTATCTATTATTTATGTATTCCAACAGCGCTTGTTCAGGCTGAAAACACTGCGTTTGTCTTAAGTGCTCCAAATAGATTTATCATTCGCTTCGCTTGGCGGATATTATATGTTCATGTGAATGCCTAATGAATATGGAGGATGGCGAAATTTGAAAATTCCACCTTCAACATGTGTCCAAAAAGTAAATGAGTCGTGCACATTACTTCCTCGTAGCAAACGTATTAGTGAATAACATTGATGACAGCAAAATCATCGAGAAATAGTGCAATAAATATTTGTTTTTCTCTTTGTGAAGTTGCAGCTTTATGAACAAGGATCAGATATACTGGCACTATCTCGGCTTCCAAGCCTTTTGTCAACGATCACATTATTATCCTTAAACGTTAGTGGGAGAGGGGGAGTAAACTGAAGGTGATGCGTAGTTTAGGCTGATGATTAAGCGTCAACGAGAAAGTGCACTGTTCGCATTAAATGTTGTTGTAGGCTTTCTGGTCAAATGTTTTGCTTTTTTCCAAAGTTAAACAGACAATATGTTACATTAGCGGGCAAATAGTTCATCAGCGGCAAATCTCTGGCCTCATCGTTTTCTTCAGTGGGCGGATCGCGGGGTCACGCGATGGCATTTTACATTTTATCATCCCTGAACCTGTTGCTGCGTTTTATTTCAAGCCAATGTTACCGTCTTGTTTTCCTTCACATTACTTTCCTTACAAGTTCAATTGTAGCTCTTATTGTCAAAATTCTAGCGTCAGCACTCACTAGCACTTTTTTACTTTCAAATTCCCACAATACTTTCACAATTAAAAGAAAGATCGATGCCCTGATGGTGTGACGAAAGGTAATTGTTTGTAAGTATGGTCCTTATTCCTTAGAGAGCCAAGTTGATGTGAATATCGAGAATTATCTAACGTGCATTTTAAATTCAAATTGGTGTAGTTACTCATATACTGCATACCTCTTTAAATTATTTAGTTTTTCAATTTTGACATTTATGTTTTAGATTCATTTACATTCCAAATCATATTCGACCAGATTTCGATGGATTTTTCGATAGTCTTACAAATTGTTAAAAAAGCTTAATCAATGAATGGGATAAAAAAAAATTCTCCCTTTGTATACTTCTCAGTAAAATCTTCGCAACCTAATTTGTCCTTGATACATTTACTCTTAATGCCTTCTTGCTTACAGAAGTAATCATTGCACTAGCTTATCCAGTATTGCCTTAGAGGCACGACTTTCGGCACACCCATGGTCACAAAAGCACAAGCCTTAGAGGCACATAAACAACATTAAAAATGAAAAACTTGGTCGGTTCTTTTTAAACATATATCAGGTCAAAGGAGGTTATAAGGGTGCCGGATAAAAGGGAAATCTCTTGGAGATTCACGGCTAAAGGAATTAAAGACTGAGGCAGATTAAGTCATGGGCTTTCTGGTACTGCTGTCTATATTTACCTTCATTTGGGCTGGTAAGAGATAACTTTCCTTGAATTAAAAATTGCAAAAAGTAAAAAATAATATTACTGGACTCTGTTTTGGCTTAAAAAAACAAAACTGCATCGCGCATTAAATATTGTTATCATGTCAAGTGCTATTTAAAATGTTATACGTTGATCAATATGTTGCATGGTTGGTGGCCGTTGTGCGGCTATAATATTTCATTAGCTACGATTGCGACACTGAGCATGTCCTCAGAACTGCCACTCGTCATTGCTACTGACCTGCACATAGAATCTGAAACCTTATTAGGAATTCTGAGATTACTTTGACAAGTGATTCCCATAGTATGCGAATGAAGCAAACGTGACGCGGAAAAGGTAAGTACGTGATGGCATGTCCTTTGGTATATACCTTCTGTTCTTTTCATACCTACTGCACTTTGCTTATAGCATGAGCTGCTGTGCTTTCTTGAGGTGCTTGGCGAACTTCAGATCCTCTATGTGTTGGATGTGTTTTGCTTACTTGAGATTTTTTTTACATATTAAAGGTGTTTTGCGAGCTCGAGTCGCTTTCCTTGTTTCTAGTGCTACGGTACACTATAACACGTGCTGTATGCTATAGTAATCGAAAAAGTAGTTACCGTGGAATTGGATTTCCGGGAGTTCTCCAGGCATTACAAATTTTCTTGCCTCTATTAGATCGGATAAACAGCACTTCCCTATGACCAGCGCAACGTACTTTTTTTGCCTTTACTTTGTACCCAGGAAATCTAAAGCGGATCTCTGCTGGGGACTTTGGAGCTTGCAATTATACCGATTTTGTAGCAGAAGCTGTAGGGGGCTGCGAAAAGAAATTCTACTCTAACCTGGCAACGGATCTGACTGCAGATTGTAGGTACGTATACGTTATGCCGCAAACTTTTCCTGTGTAAAAAAAAAAAGACTCTCGCCTTGAAGAATTTGAATGTGAATGTGAAGAATGTGAATGTGAATGTGAAAGCTTTTTACTTTGGTCTTTTTCACAGCATTAGTCTGTTTAAGCAGTTGTTGTGTTGTTGTTTTTTTTGTTAATTACAATAGTTCTTGATAACCGTAGTTATCTGTCTAAAAAGTTCAAATGATCAGTCACTGGGCGCTTTCGAAAACTTTGTATATTGTGCCTTTGTGTAAGTTTAAACTGTTTTGGCGGCGGAGCCGTGCTCCAAACAAAGGGAGTAGGGACGAGGCGGTTGAAATGCTGCCGGCCGAATATGCAAATAAACCGGAGATAAAGGGTCCAAGGAAAAAATAGCCTGCGTGGCTGGCGGTATTTTGTGGGTGTGAGATTAAACTGTTTTGGCGGCGGAGCCGTGTTCCAAAAAAAGGAGTAGGGACGAGGCGGTTGAAATACTGCCTGCCAGAAAACCCCGGTATTTTGAATAGTCCGCACACCAGTGTGCGGAGAAACGGATTGGTCGTTCGCCGCTAGTGACGCACAGTTTGCTAGGCAAAGCACGGATAACGCCGCTACCGGATAATGAAGCAAAAGCAAAACATTATTGTGTAAAACCTCACTGGATCGCTAGGGAAGGGTAGGAAACAAACCGGGTATATATATCGGAGAAACACAAGCGAGCTAAAGTTCATCTGCACTGGCGCTTGAGCTGGTTGAAGCAGAGCTGCAGC
The DNA here is from genome assembly GCA_964035705.1 of Porites rus. Classification (NCBI taxonomy): domain Eukaryota; kingdom Metazoa; phylum Cnidaria; class Anthozoa; order Scleractinia; family Poritidae; genus Porites; species Porites rus. Next base: position 12,000,417 of record OZ038004.1, on the reverse strand, counting down.
TTGTGTAACCTTGGCTGGGGCGGGACGGTTTTGTCAGCCATCTGAATAATACAAGAACCGGGTAACAGAGCGAATGGATTCTTACGCGAACTGGGCCGAAATGAGCTGCGGAGCTCTTATTTATACTCGCGCTGCAAGGGACTGGTGCGAATAGTACTTTTATTGGGGATAAAACCCGTTCACTCTGCTCAACATTATGAAAAATATATTTAAATAATAGTTGAACGGAAATACTTAATTGATTGCGTTATTCGTGATATCTCCTGACAGAACTTGCTATTCTCGGATGGAAGTCTGTTTTACTGAAAAAGCCAGAAAATGTCTCGAGGGACACGTAAGTGACGCGTTACTTGAAAGGATGATCAACATATCGCTGCTGGTCCAAAATACCATGGGTGCTTCTCAGTGGTACTGCACCAACAGAACAATGAATATTAGTTCCTTGGATCCAGACATAAGGAAGCTGATACCGTGTAGCGATGACATGTTTATCGCAGGACATCGATGCACCGAAAAGTTTCGTAGAATTTTTAATGCCAAGAGAAACGATCCCAGATTGTGCCAGTAAGTCCTTGAAATGTAAGGGACGCCACATTAATAACGTGGTGTTCCATTGTTAGTTGTGCTGAGTACTAAAGTAAGTTTGTGAGTAAGATACGTATATGTTTCTCAAATAAATTGTTCAGGCTTGGACTCAGCTTTAGAAAGAAGAAGCAGTAACATAACATAAACTGAATAAATGTTAATTTATTTAACATAAAAAGTTCACGGAAATGACTCGAGGGACACCCAGTGACCCGCTACTTATTTAACCAGAAGCATAGGGTTACATGCTTCTCGTAACAAACGCGTAAAATAGCACAGCAGAGCACTTAATAAATTAAATCTGACAATGTTATAGCGTTATTTTGCAAAACATAACTTGACATGACATGACATAACGTTCATTTAAAATATTTCCCGGATTCTGATTGGCTAAAAGCACACGCATAGTTCACCTTAACCAGCTACTGATGACCAAATTTGGAAGAATTTTGCGATTAATGAACCGATTACGTCAAAAGTGCAGCTTTCTTGCGAGTTAATGTATCGTTGACCAAGAAGACCTGGGGACGAGGTTGAATTGTTTTGGTTGTGAAAACAAAAATGGCGGACATTTCACCCGTTCAAGAGTAAGAACTAGGCGAAATAATAGCTAAAAACATGGCAAGAACAGCAAGAAGACAACTCGAAGGACGACTTCTGCTATTTGGAGAATATTTGCGGAGCTAAACAACGCTAAACGTGCACTATCGAAGATGAACTTAACATCGATGGAGGTAAGCATGTCTTAGCTATGTTTTTAAAATAAGAATTATTTTGAATCAATAATAAAACAATGATTGAATTCGGCTTTCGTATCATATGAAGAATTATGGAGATCTTGATACGGCCCCGACGGATAACACCCACCTCGATCTCCATAATTCTTCATAAGACACTCAGCTTCATTCATTAACTGTTAATTAATTCAAAAACCTCATAAGAAATTCGTCAAAACGTTTAGTAATTACCTGGAAAAGGGGTGATGAGGATTGCATTTGATTTAGTTAGTAGGACTTTCTTCATCGTTCATTATTGATCATTATATGACCTTTTAACTGATCCTGACACTCATGACAAAATCATCTTTCACCTTACTGCATGCGTGTCCAGAGTATATAGTATTTACTGTCGCTTGTACCTGACCTCTTCTGAGTTAAAGATTGCAACTCCTTCAAATGTGAAGAATGCTCTGAAGGCAATCATTTGTGCTTTCGTGCAAATGGTCCAAGCTCACAAAAAGCGAGAATGAGGCAATCACAAACCGGCGAAAGCAATGTAGATTTCCAAGAGCAGTGAATCTACGGGACAATTTTACAACATGACCGTAAGGATTTTAAATTCTTCTTATCTTGTAAACTAGATTTATTTAAGCCGCTAGAAACATCTGCGGACCTTTATATAACGCCTTCATTTATTTGTAGTCTTAATTTAATATTGCATATATCGAAATATCAATACCATAAGGGGATAGTTGACTGACTTTATCCTCTTCTTTACTGTCTTCTGTTAGCGTTTGCATTCTTCTGCCGTTTATTATTATTGTTATCTTTCACCTTTATCTTATGCCACAAAAAATAAATTGACAAATAAATAAATAACTGAATAGAGCCGAATGTCTTCTTAGCACGTCCTTCTGAATTATTTGCCAGGGCCTTTTCCTATGCCAGGTACTGTAGCCAGAATGTTTTGAATCGCCACTGCAAGTCCAGTGTAATCGTCCCCACAAGTGACCGGTTCAACCCATTTTGTCATGACTTAGATTTTCATCAAGAGACTACGGTTGGTGTCGAAGCCTCAAAAACATCCAAAAATGAAACACGTGCAACGTCTAAACCTCAAAAACCTGCACGCAACGTTGCTTCTCACACCTCAAGGCTTCTGTCCCGCATATTAGGAGTTACTGTGGGTGTTGTTAACCTAAAAGCTACAGCAAGAAGATTTGGCCCCAACTGAAGACTGGATTGCTGGATTGATTGGACCGCTAAAAACTGAATTATATATCACGGAATATGAACCCCGGGCAGCGCTGACACGGACAGCTTTGCTTCCACTAATAATGATAATAATAATAATAATAATAATAATAATAATAATAATAATAATAATAATAATAATAATAATAATAATAATAATAATAATGATAATAAAAAGTTATAAAATCAGAAATATGTTCACCCGTTTTTTTTAGAAACTTGTCGGATCGGATGCTTGCACAAGTAGGTCGAGTAGATGATCTGTAGCCAGAACGTGCAGAATAGTGTGTCAGACATTAAATCGAATGTAAGGTTCCGTTTCTCAACGTCAGACAGAAGATTTGTAGGAGGTCACACCTATACAAAAACCTTCGGAGGTGTCTTCCCCCCGCCCCCCATGGGACCAGTGTTGCGTTCCAGTGGAGGTTGCCTTGCTAAGAACTGAGAAATAGACCATTTTCGATATATTAAAATAATTCATACCCGGCTCCGAGGCTTGGGGGAAAAAAACAAAAGAAATGTATTATTCATTGCAGAGTCTCAAGATGATTTCTTTTTTTTCCCCAAGCCTAGCAGCAAAGTATGAAATTTAATATATCGGATTTGGTCTATTTATTTGCTTTACTTTTCCAAGGAAACAAGATCTAAGAAGACCAGATATTACAAGGATATACAACTGAAAATAGTTAAGGAAAAAAGTTTTTTGTTGTTCGGAGGTGCTTGGATTTTGTGAACTTTGTTTTGCATTTTTTTCCTACTGCATCTCCTTTAATTTCTAAAAGTCGTTAAAAGATTTAAATTCACTACATATTTCTACTCCTGTCTAGATAATTAGATTAAATTCTAATTTATATTTTTATATGTGCTGCCCACACTTACCAGCTTAATGAATTGCAGAGAGTTGTAAACGCCTCAGCCAGGCTAGTTTGCAATGCGCCTATGTTTTGCCACGTCTCACCCCGTCTGCGTGGTCTGTATTGGCTACCTGTTAAAGCCCAGATACAATTTAAGATACTGTTTATTTCGTTCAAAGCAATTCACGGCCTTGCCCCTAAATATCTATGCAAGTTACTAAATTTAAATCGTCTTTATATAACCTTAGATCTTCAGGTAGTATTTTACTTTCTATGCCAGCTGTTCGATCGAAGACTACGTTAGGTGACAGAGCTTTTATGGTAGCAGCGCTAACGCTCTGGATTCTCTTCCAAAAGAACTTCGCACGATTACTAATGTGAATAGTTTTAGAACTGGATATTGGTGATCAATTTTATAGGAAAATTCATTACCTGACTCGTGAATTCCACGTTAAATTGCACTCGAAAACCGATATCGCACGAATCGCGAAACGATGAGTGTGATATCGGTTTTCAAGTGCAATTTAACGTGGAATTCACGAGTCAGGTAATGGATTTTCCTTGAATCGCATAACTGAATAAAAATCATAAAAAAAAAGAAAACGGCAATAATATTGTTTGTTTTTATCCTGAGCGCGCGCTCCAGAAAGCCATTTCAAAATCAACTGTCAGAACTGTCATTGCGTTAGCGAATAGGAAGCAAGGTCAGTCGTACACTTTTGACCCTTCGACAACTTTTTAATTTTTTGTACCTTGTGCTTGTTTTTACATTTGTTTTCAAACTTTTTTACATGTAAACAAGCTTCACACTAATCGTAAGGATAAATAGAGGTATTTCACTGAATTTACAAGCCGTTTATCTATAACATCTTTTTTCAAATTGGTCATTTGCTCGAGAAGGAAAATAATTTACACCTTTTACCTCTTCGGCGGCGAAACTGAAAGAAATGAAGTGTCCAAGCGAAAGCGCTGAAAGTTTAACGTCGCGATTGATATACGGTAAGTACCTTGAAATGTTTTAGAAATGCTGTTCTCAAACTCATTAATAATTCATAAAGAAAATTCCAAGGAAATTAATGTTTAATGAGTGTTTGGATATCAGATGTAAAACTGCTCATTTTTGCATCCTTAATTTCTCCTTCAAAAATGATTTTGTTTGAGAAGAAATATCAAACATTCGACACAGTGTTTCAGCACCAGATGAAACACCTCTAAGTTCGTCAAAAATACTCCGCTGCGCGTCGTATTTTCAACTCTCTTCCCGGTGTTTCATCTGGTGATGAAACACTGCATCTCATGTTTGATATATTACTTCAAGTTCAGCTCTGTTTTGTTCTTTTCTAAGTATCACGATTCAGGACGATTGTAAGCGGCGTACTCTTTTTCGTGTTTTCACTGAGCGGCTATGTCGTCTTTGAAGGTATTTATTTCTTCTCCTGTATATGTGACAATCGACCCCGGCACTTCCTCCGTTGTCGCTTCTCCGTTCTGTATGGTTGAACTTTGGCTTGCCATTTTCTGTGCCGCGTTCACAAGATTTACTTGTTTTCTCGTTGTCGCGAGTGAAAGAGGTTTTTTATGCCTCTTCGAGAATTTGTAGTTCAGTTCAAAACAAGGAAGAACCTCCAGGCTCACTATAAAAACCACTTTTGCTTGTTTTTAACTCTTCAAAAGGTGACAATGGTTTTGAAAACATTTTAAAATGACATTGTAGAAAACCTTTTTTGCAGTTGTTGACGATAGTTGTTACGTAGATGCGAAACGATATTGCTTAGCCTCGTTTTCAACTCGCAATTCCACACATACCTCGCTTGGTTAACCAATCCGAATGCGAGATTTTACTCAATTATGCGATTCTGTATTCAGTTACTTACTTGCATGCCTATATTACATTCTTTTTATTGTTATTTTTTAAATGCGTTATCTTTGGTTTGTTTCTTGTAAAGTAATGCAGTTGTGATGCGAAGCTGATAATTCTTATGTTAAGTTGCGCAGAATAAGTTCATAAATTATTATTATTATTATTACCAAATCAGTTGAATAAAAATGAAAAAAGTAACTTTTTGTATATTAAAAATTTCACTTAGTTGGAACTTTGTTTACAATTTACAAACATTTCGGGGATCTTGTCAAGTGCATTTTTACGATTTGGTTGCAATTTCTGCATGAAAGTAATTTTCTACCTACCGGTAAACACCGAAAAGCCAAAGTTCGTTGCTTTCTTGGTATTTGTTTCGTGTACGATTGCTTCATTATTCGCTCAAATTTCGTCTCGAAAATGTGTCGAAAGGAGACGCCATCTTGGCTCCTCTCTTTTACAGCAAACTTTTAAAGAAAAACTTCGCCGTCGAAATTATTGCTAAAGAAGAACAAGGTTGAAAAAGTATCCGGAAGTAGGCTGACATTTGAAGATCTGCAAACAGTGTACAGCAGTTTAGGAAACGAAGGGCTTATTGCGATCCTTGCACAACCACGCTCTTCATCTCCGACGATCGTCATCCTCACGAGTAACCACCACTCGCCTAATTTTAGCTACAATAGTCAAGTGCTTCGAAGAAAACACCCAGTGTTAGATACTGAAAATTGAATGCACTATATCTCCTTTTTCAACTGGCGAGATATCACCGTAATGATACTAATAAACGGCCTCAACAATGGCTTTCGTACTTTTCGAAGAAACCATGTGTTTTCAGTAGCTTTGGGCGTTATGCACATGCGGGCGTGATGGCTCGCGCGCGTATTTTGCTCGTACGACCCCAAACCACGCGTGTTTTTCGGATTTTTGTGACGTCAACGCGGTTAATTAACCGTGAGTTTCTCGTGTTTGCTTCGGTACATTTTTTTTAAAAAATTGCCTCATTTCTTAGCAGTTGCAGTACCTTTGTACTGTCCTTTTTTGGTTAAAATCTGTAAGAGCTAAATTCCTCTGTTAAGAATGTTTTTTCTACTTTGAAAGGTTAAGCAATATCTTTAATATAAAGAGGCAAAGTTTGAAAGACATTTCACCGAGGGAAATAAGGAATATTAAGAAAAATGATCAAAAATGACAAAATTACTACCTGGATGATATGTTGCCATGGCAACAGCCTTAATCCAGAAAATGAAACATGTTAAAGGAGCCTTCTCATATGGGTAACCTTAGTGGTGAATCTCGTGAACAAAATCGCAAAGACAAAGTAACTAGCCTTCCTTCTGTAACGTATGCTAGATAGCTAGTTAAATTAGTAAATACTCTAGGGAGCCACTTGGTTGGTTGGTCTCTTAGTTAATAATAATAATAATAATAATAATGATAATAATAATTTTATTTATATAGCGCTAAAATCCAATAATTGTCCAAAGCGCTACCTAATTACAAAAAAGAAAGACATTTCACTGACTTACCTAGTAATAAATACAAAACTTTTTCCATTTTCTTTTTCAAGATCTCGTAAATAAGGTACTCAAACTTTCCTCGGCATTTCTTAATGATGTTAAAACACTCGAACCGTCTCCATTCCAGCAACACTTTTCACTTAATTATTTCATTCTTTTGTTCTTCAAATTTTATGTATTTCTGACAGAAACGGAACAGACAGAAATAGCTATTTTGCCTGCACGAACAATAGAACGGGGTCGGCTAGGACGAATTGTGGGTATCTTTTTTAGATATGTTTAGTTGTACTTGCAAATTTGAATCAGTCTTGGTCAGCATTCATTCGAGCTCCTAACTTTTACTTTATTTACCAATCTAATTTGTTATATTTGTTTAAAGGCATTTGGCAGCTAAGTTTTGCGCTCCTTTGTCCCCGAGTTGTCGACAACGCAGCTGATTTCAACAGGCGAGGCTGTTCGTTGCCTTTTTTCCGGCGGTATCCTACTTAGTCCCTTTCGAGCTTTGCTTTTCTTCAAAGGGTTCGAAAGGCCACGTGCACTCAAATACATAGTTAATTCGGAAAAATAGTTCGATTGACGTGACGCGGATATACTTGCTAGTCACAAACAATTACTTCTGAAATGGATGATTAAGCAAGCTCATCGAAATTCTAAACGATGAGTTGTTTTTTTTATTATGAATAATAACTCACGAAAACAAGTTAGCATGGAATACGTTAACGTTTTGTACTTACCATCTGTCAAATGGAACGCCATGCTTGAGCCATGCTGAAGTGTTTTAAGGAAAAAGTTTTGTATTTATTACTAGGTAAGTCAGTCCGGTTACGGTTAAAACTTAAAATGACTAACCATAAGTGCTTTCATCACGCGAAGCGTCACTGTTATGGGCACTGCTGTTTAGGAACTTACAATCACCAACAATATTGATCTTTGAGCTTCTGCTTAATACTTAGTGTTATAAGGTACTGATCACACTTATGTCTCGGTCTCGGTTTCATATGTGGATAAAATCTTACGGTAAGTGGAAAATGAACGCAATTAAGGAATGTTTTGTAGTGCTTTATTTGAAGATGTAAACAGACGAAACGTTAGTCAATTACACCAGATTTTGTAATTAATCTCAGTGATCGAAAAAGCTTGAGTAGTGTTGCCTTTCAACATAAACGTTGGTGACGTTGGACGGCGGGACGGTGTCACTTCACCATGAAATTTACTCCCGTTTTCGTCGGTGAATTTTGGTCGAATTATTGCAAGCTTGCACTAATTGTTACCGCTTAATTATGCTGTGGAATATTATGATAGTGGGAATCAAGTTTTACCATGGTATCCATAGGGCAATTCCGCGTCAAAAATGATGATCCGGGGAATTATTGTTCATGCGATGGTTGTGAAAATTCGTTTATAATTTGACCAATTGAATGATTCAGTTAAAGACTAAAGGATTTATACCTCTAAGGTCGAAAGACATGGCCATACTAATGGATTTCTCTAACAGCTTCTGCCGGGTTTTAACTGAGTATGTTTTTGAAAAGAGTGGTTATGGAGGAATCCTCATCTGAGTGACCAGGCAAATTCTATTAAATTCAAATGCGTTTTCGTTCTAGTTTTATCCTTTCATAATCACAGGAAAAAACCATTCAGATGATATTAAATAACACTACTTTTCAGTGTTAATTATAGAACGATGTCGGGGACTACAAATGGTTGGAAGTTGCACTTTTCAAGTTTATATCGACAAAGCTCGACAGTGTACAACGGCCTTCATTAGTACGCTACAGACCGATAAATCTGTGGATTGCAGGTAAGCTATGATTTAGTTTTCCTCCAAATCAAAACGTTTTCCCTTAAACTTCACTCAATTTAATCATGTTTACTTTTCCCTTTACAATGACAAGTCTTTTGAAAAGATCACTATTTGTAGGTCGTTTGATTTCTACTGGTTCATATGTGTGGGTTCATATTTGGAAGATTGTAGAAGTGACAAGATCTGAGAAACATCACGATTTTCAGAGTAGATAGCATCGGACAATACCACAATACTCTCTAACTGACAATTGGAATCGCTAGCCTTAAACTAAAATTTTATACCAGCAGTGCAACAAAGCGTGGAAAAAAAAATTGAAAAGATGTATATTGTTAAATCATTTTCTAGAGTCGTCTATAACAACATGGTAGAATGTACAAAGGAGTACGTCAGAGATTGCGTTAAAGACCATGTGCCTGCTAATGACATTGAAGCGTTTCTGAACGAAGCAGCAAAGAAACTGAAATCTGAAGACTTCTACTGCACGGATGGACTTTTCTCACCTCCTGTTTTAACAGACGAACAGAAAAGGGAAATACCATGCAACGAAACGTTTTATAATCAGTCAGAAGTGTGTGGAGATACATTTCAAACCAAGTTCAGAGGCAACAGGGCAGATAAGACGCTTTGCAAGTATGCTGAATCAGTGCATGTTTATAGTTTGATTATGTTCTTTTGTTCTGTGAAGATACTCTATAGTTATTTTGTATGTGACCTCTCGATAATGAAAGTAAAACGTTTTTTTTTTTTAAGTTCTAGGTCTTTGTCGCATTTACAGAAACATTATAAGAGTCTCAATAAATGCCGTGTGATCTAAACATGTCTTGCTTGGATCTTCAGTGGTAGAAAGGCACTAATGAATGCCACTGATAAAGTGTTCTACCCGAAATATTTGGAAATTTCCCCTAAATTCGACACTTGCATTGCACTTTACATTGTGTTCTGTAGTTCTTTTAAATAAAAATTTGGACTAAGGTTAAAAAAAAGAAAAAACACATTTCCATTCATCTCACAAGGCAATGAATAAAATGGAGTACCAAAACAATAAAAATTAGTGCTAGTATTTACTGAATTCGTTATATTTTGATTTCCTACTTAATTGATTGATTGATTTATCGTCATCATCAAAAAGTCCTCCCTAAAATGCATTTGGTTAAAACTTTTACTTTAATCAGCATACTGTGGAGCTATTTCGGAGTTGAGGAGTACAAAATGTTTAGTCAGACTATTATTTGTGACAAGAGTAATATATCAAAAGGTGCCAAAATCACCAACAACAAAACAGAGGTAGACGTTTGGGTTTATAACCCTTGTCAAGTACGGAAGGAAACCGTCCTAGACTAAACCTTACCACAAAATGACCAGTGAGTTTCGCCCTATCATAGTTAGTAGAGGGGACTAATTATGAAAGTCGGCGAGCTTCAAGAAGCGAGACAATAGAGCCATCTCCGATGTTGAAAGTAAAAGTCACGTGATCGCGGATGTCCCTTTTACTAGTATATGGCCTTACGTTAGGTAATGCGAGAAAGTCTTAGATTCCGGATTCCTTATCAGTGGAACTTAGATAATTCCGGAGTCCAATTGTTAAGCGGATTCTGGATTCCTTGAGTTGAATTGCGGATTCAAAAGCCAAGGATTCCGATTTCTTAAAAAAAATTCTAGGATCCGGGAATCCGAATTACCTTGGGGTTCCCTAAGGGTTCCCTACCTCCGCCAGAGCGCTCTAGAGGAGCTTGCTCGCAGGCTATACATGGGGCGAACTAGCTGTTTTCGGCAAAAGATCTAGAGCGCCTCAGTTTTCTTGGATTGGAAATAATGCGACTTCAACTTTAGGAATTTAGCGTTTGGTCTTATTATTAACTTTATATATGAAAGTTTTTTTTTTGCAAGAAAGTGTTTGTGGTAAGAAAATAATGCTTGAATATATTCGTTTTGCTCAGGGAATTTGCAGACGCCAAGTCATGTTTAAAAGAAACAGTGACTCAGTATTGCCAGTTTGATTCAAATGCAAATGAGATATTACAGTCTGCTTTTGATGACTATAACCCTTTCTGCAATGTGTCTTTGGAAGAAGGTAAGTACCATTGTTCTCCGTGTATATTATTGTATGTTTTAAAAGGACGGGGTAAAAAAGCTGACAGAATAAGGGGAATCCGGGGAGGGGGAAATGAGGAAAGGAAGGTATGGATGGTATGGTGAGTGCCTGGTTGCTTTCCACGCATTTCATTTATTTATCAGTAACTGAAACTCTTTCGTTAAAAAAGGCTTCCGATTGTGTGTGCAGAGATGAAGAAAGATTCTTGGCTCAGTTAACACTGACTGAAAAATGAGTATGTATACTAGCTGAATTGTGAAAGACAAATGTTACAATTGCGAAACCTGACGCGTTACTCAAACTTAAGAGGCTGTCCGCGTAAGAACCGATAAGGCAAATTTTGGTATATCACGGATTGCCCTGATTTTTTCAGTGGAAGATAACTATCCTATCCCATGAAGAAATATCACATTTATTTGGACCAACCCAATTTTTTCTCTATTTTACAGAGAGATTTTGTAGGTCACCTAAAACTAGCCAGTTTGAAGTCGGAAGTGGTGCGATTTTGGTGAAACTTTAGGGCTCTTGAAAACCTACCTTACAGAGCCGAATAAGCTGATTATTTAACACACAAAAGTTTTAACTCTGGTTAATAGTTTCAAGGTTTAATGGTTGCATTCTGTGGAAATTTAGCTGAGATATGATTTTTTTAAAATGACCTTTAATTTGCTTATCGGGAAAATTAATTTGCATAACTTGAGCTGAACGGTAATTTCGCAAAAGTGGCACCTGACCCAGACTCAAGTCTATGATAAAGCAGAAGTACTAAGACCAGTCTACTTCTTAATGCAATAAAATTTGTGGGCACTCTTCTTTGCGTGCTGTACAAAGTTCCGTTAATGTTCCAAAATTCGCCATTTTGACAGAAAAGCTGGAATTGTGACGGTCTGCATCTGGTCGACTAATTTCCACAGCTTTAACGTTTCTAGTTATCACTGTCATTAGACCGTTTAAATGTTGGACTGTCGAAAACATGTGGAGAAAACTTAGTAATCGCTTTTTCTTGGGTTTTTTTTCTTGTCGACGATGAACGTGACTTCACTTTCCGTATGCAAATTACCTTAGATGCGTCGTTTCAACAACTTGACATGAAATATAATCGTTACATTTCACATTTCTAAGGGGAAAAATAACTCTCCTTTCCACAGAAAAACACGAAACATCACTTAGAATCCCCTTAAGGTCTTTTTTTTTGTTTTTGTTTTTGTTTTTAACGAGGAAGAAGCAGCTGAATAATATATCATGATCGATATTTGCGTGGCTTAAAATAATTCAATTACTGTGGCCTGTCACGCATTCCTAAAGAGGGGAGGTCGATTAGAAAACAATAGCGTTGTATTGATCAATTTTATTATGTTATCATCTTTTTTTAAAATGATAGTTATTGATAATAATAAAAGATAAGAGTTAACATGGTTAACTTGCAAGGTAGGTCCTCTTGTCAGCACAATAAAATTTGTGGGCACTCTTTTTTGCTTATCAGATCTTTGTACACGGCACTATGATAAAAAACAAAATGCCCCACACTTTTTCTATCTTAAAAAGTTTTTTTTAAGAGAAAATCCATGTATAGCTTTGCAAAAGGCAAATTAGCTGTAAATTTCAGATTCATTCAAAGATCTTTAAAGCGTTTACCGGTAGCAGAATGAAACCAGAAAAATAGTTTCTTTTTTCAGTGAATATACGCAAAAGGGATTATCTCAGTTTTTAGTTTTTGTTGGGGTATAACATCCGTATTCCCAAGATGATCTTGTTTTGGTTTCAATCTAATTGAATTATAATGCAACAAGTGCCAGTTTCAAATATAATTATGTCAATGAAATCGCCGAAGAGATCAATTGTGAAAAATGGCTTATTCGTCTATTTCATATGATCAAGCTGTTCTTTCCGTGTGGTCCCATTAGGGGTGTGGAGGGAAATGTATTGGTCGCAGAGTGCATGAATGATATTACGTCTCACTTAGCCAGCTGTCACTTGTCTAAGTCTAGCAAAGTCAAAGACTGAATGAATTCATTTTAGCGAGAGTAGAGGTTTGGTGGGTATTCGGAACTGAAATTGTACAGACCCCCCTCCCCTTAGGAAAAATCGGAGAAGGGGCCCCTTCTCCGAAGGGGTGGGGGGCGGTGTGTACACAGGCTAACACTAAAATGACAATCTGCTCAAGGCACAGGCACCTACTTGGCAGGTTTTTTGCGAGCGCCAAGGTCTTGTTAGGCTCAATTGTAGGCCGCTGTGCTGGAAAATGAGCCCCCAAGGGACCTGGAGACGGCGGAAATCGAGCCTAAGGTCTTGTCAATACCCCGGTCACACTCTGGATCATACTGGCCAAAAAAAACCACTGTGGAAATAATAATTACTGAGCGAAATAATTCAAAGTTTTGCTGCATCATGTAAGTATCATTCTTTTTTCTTCTTCATGCAGAAAATTTCCAAACGTACAGAGATATTCTAATTTCTCTATTTAACATTTTATCTTGCGATGTTTTCTAATGTTCGTTTCCAGTTTATTTGAGCTTGCAAAGATAGTTTATTTATTTCTATTTTTTGACAGCCGTGTATCTTGCCCTAATCAATTCTTACCTTTAAAATACTCTACATAAAGGTTAATCCGTGTGTTGTAAAAGATAGTTTTCTGGCGATTGTTTGAAGAGCATTATAAATGGGAAAAAAAGAAAGAACTTTCTACGCGGAGTCAGGATTCAACCTCATCCTCAGGGCTTTCCCGCCCCTGCCATTTTCTAAGAGGAATGTCCTGGGGACGTGTATAAAAAGTATTTCATTCTTGAAATAAAATTTTTTTTTAACTGAAGGCCATCCCAATTTAATGCTTCGTTTCCCATCGCCTGACCGACCCATTTGTTTGGAAAAGTAAAAAAGAAAAAAACAAATTCCATAATCACTTGTAAAGAAGCAAGTACTTTAATGTACAAGCGCACGATCTTGTCTTATGAACACCAATTATCTGAAATTATCATCGATACTTCTTTTTTGTAGCCTTTTTAGACATTTGATAGTCCTGTTAATATACATCTTTTACCATCTGATTTTATCTTGCAGACTAAACGTGAGATTTAATATGCAATCATGTGTTCATTCTTTTCATTTTTTTTTTTTTTTTGCCCGACCGACCGACCCACCTTCACGAGAGAGAGGGCGATGGGAAACGAAACATTTTATTGGGATGGCCTAATAAACAGTGTTTAAAACATGTCTCTGGTTTTGTAACAGTTAGTGAGACTTAAAAGTACCAGAATGTTCAGTTCAACTTTCTATAGCCGATTTGCTCCTCCTGTCGCAAGAAACGTGAAAAAACTTGACGCCAAAGGGTCGAGAAGAGTACGATTGAGCAGTCAGCAATCATGTCCACACCTTTGCCGGAGAGGTTTATTGGACAAGATTTTTCTGTTTTTCTTGTTTTGATAACCTTTTTATTAAGTCTTCAAAAATGCCTCCAGATTGCTGTTTTTTTTTTGTATTTATAACCTCTTGAACAATGTGCTCCATCAAAGTGCTCCTCCCATCTCTCCATTTTTAACCTACTTTACCATCCACCCTCTCTCCACCCGGTTCCACCTGTACCTTTACAAGCATTTATACTTAAAGGGGTGGAATTTCTCCTGTGTATATTGATTTGTGAAAAATTACGTCCTTCTACTTTTTCCTTAAATTCTTAAACTTTGTTCCTTTTTCTTTAAGAACCGCCAAAGATGCTGCTAAGGCTGCAATAAGCGCACTCGCCCTTTCATATACTTCATCTAGTGAAATGCCTACCCTTTCATATACCTGAAGCCTGAAAAAGATACCCCTTCCGGGCGGAGCCTCCCCGTATAGGCCATCATAGGGAGTTCCCCCCACCACCGTTCCAATTCCGTGCTCACCTATTGCCAGCCCTTGTTGGACTCTAGGCCCGTTTGAGTCAACACCTAAACATAGTCCTAAGTGTAATTACAGGCAATGGACGGAATAACCAATGTAATGAACTTGAATATAAATTGAACTTGACCATAGAGATCTGCTGCAAGAAGACAAGGTGTTCGAAAGGCAAAATCTTGTTGCAGGAATCGCTGAAGAGTAATTGAGATAACAACACCCTCAATCAGAAGTTTTCAACCTATGTGTATGTCAAAGGAAGATCAATCTAGTCGGTTCAACGTGGTAGATGGATTTGTTTTCTTAAGACTCAGTTATTTTTATTATAGTGATTTGCAATCGTTTGCATTTTCATCTTCGAGGTCTATTTTTCGGAGACATATCTCATGACAAGTGCTGAAAATAGCATTTCGGAGCCTCCAAATTTGAAAATTTTATGGGGGAGGAGACTCACCTACAAGGCTCTTGCCTTCGGCACTCGCGATAATGCCCCCCGTTACAAAAAACCTAGCACCCAGTAAAGAATCGGAATTAACAGTAATTAAATCGTATGATTATCAATAAAAAGATATAATAAGATAAAAGAACTGATCGATATACGGTCACTCTGGGGGAATGCGTGACAGGCCACAGTAATTAAATTATTTTAATTCGCGTAAACATATCTTCTTCTGCTGCTTCTTCCTCGTAAAAGAAACAGACCTAAGGGGATTCTAAGTCATATATCGTTCGTGTTTTTCCGTGAAAAGAAGAAATAATTTTCCCTTAAAAATACAAAATACAAGTATTATATTTCCTGTCAATTTGTTGAAACGACGCATCTAAGGCTAATTTGCATACGGAGAATGAAGTCAAGTTCATCGTCGACAAGAAAAAAAACGAAGAAGAAGCGATTACCAAGTTTTCTTTACATGTTTTTGAAAGTTCAACACATTTAAAGGGTCTAATGACATTTGGTGATAACTAGAAACGTTAAAGCTGTGGAAATTAGTCGATCCGATGCAGACCGTTACAATTCCAGCTTTGCCGTCAAAATGGCGAATTTTGGAACATTAACGGAACTTTGTACAGCACGCAAAGAAGAGTGCCCACAAATTTTATTGCATTAAGAAGTAGAGTGGTCTTAGTACTTCTGTTTTATCATAGACTTGAGTCTGGGTCAGGTGCCACTTTTGCGAAATTACCGTTCAACTCTAGTTATGCAAATTACTTTTCCTTCTGAGCAAATTAAAGGTCATCTTAAAAAAATCATATCTCAGCCAACTTTTCACAGAATGCAACCATTAAACCTTGAAACTATTAACCAGAGTTAAAACTTTTGTGTGTAAAATAATCAGCTTATTCAGCTTTGTAAGGTAGGTTTGACAGAGCCCTAAAGTTTCACCAAAATCGCATCAATTCCGAAGGCAAACTGGCCAGTTTTAGGTGACCGAGAAAATCTTCTTGTAATATAGAGAAAAAATTGAGTTGGTCCAAATAAATGTGATATTTCTTCAGGGGATAGGATAGTTATCTTCCACTGGGAAAACTAGGGCAATCTGTGATAGACCGAAATTTGCCTTATCGGTTCTTACGCGGACAGCCTCTTAAGATGTCTTCAACACAACTGCGTGGCTAATAATTGGGTCAAATTTAAGATAACCATCTCTTACCTTCTGAATGAAAGAATAACAAAATTCTCTTGCCTGAGATGCTCACAAGCGTTTCGACACGAAAGTCAAATACCCAATTGGGTGGGCCTCATTTTGGATCAAAAACTCCAGTCAAATGCCAGGGTATTCCCGGTGGGAATGGGCCGTTTTGGAATTGCCTAGTAAATTAACGACGTCTGGTCCTTGTTTGATTAGTCACTTTCTCAGAGCAGTTTAAATTAAACTTTTTTCCACCAAACAATTTAGCGGGCCTATTAGTTCCAATTTTTTCTGTGATTGATAACACTGCTTATGCAAAATATTTTTAGGAAATAAGGTGCATTATAAGCATTGTCAGGTTGCCTTACCATCATTTTTTTACAGTTTTGTTAGTAAATGGCTGTTTTATATGATCAATTCACAGCTGGAGGTGAGGAGGGAGAGGAGGGAGCGGAAGGTGGTTATTCTATCCCAGATGCCAGATCAAACGAGGAAGAACTTGATGCCGTTGGACAATGCTCAATAATCAAACAACTAAACAGAACCCGTCAGTGTATTACGCTGTTTATAAGAAGCCTGCAAGCAGATCCTTATGGAAATTGCAGGTGAATGAAATACAATTCAGGTTCAAAAACGTAAAAATGTATGTTTGTCCTCGCGCGTCTAGCCTTCCTGCGCTTCTCTCGCTTGGCAAAAAGAAAAAGGAAACGGCTGCTTCCCAGGCTATTTTATTATCATCGTTTGAAGTGAACCAGTGTCAGTTATTGACTGGCAGTTCAGGTTTAGTATTTCTTGTCACTAACTTCAGCTGATTTTTGTGCAGAGCCAACAAATACAATAAAAGCACAACTTAGAAATTAAAGGATTATGTAATAGCTTTTTGAGTATGTTTTTAAATCAAAGCTTTATTCTCAGATGCAGTGAACGTGGGGTAAGCCCCTTTCACTAAACGAGAGACGATAAATTATACTCACATTACATTTGCGTAGTTAAAAAGGGGTGAATGAACTTTGAATCACACTCAGCCTGATATTCAGTATATATGTTCGTCTAGCTCCAGTTTACAGGGTCGTTAATGTTTTAGCCGTGCAAGGAATTTGATCTTCTCTACTTTATCAACAGCATTAAATACATCCATATGCAAGATTGTATAGTATGTGTACTCCGCACCTGCCTACAGTCATATGGATTCATCATTGATTCGGATATACAGCTTCAACTGGAACAATCACTAAACCAGACCAGCCCAGAGGATTTCTACTGCCGTGGCATGTTAGAGGCACCGAAAGTTTTCTCAGAGCACGATCATCTTGAGTGCGATGCGGGATTCCATGAGAAAGAAGTAAAGTGTTTGAAAGACTTTAACGATACCTTTACTGCCAATGTCTCGGATTCAAGTCTTTGTAGGTAAGGTCTTTAGCTCTTTTGTTTAGGAGAGGTTTGTACGAACATGGTGTGGAGAGATAAGTATAGGTTTACTACCAAATTCACTGTATTAAATTCCGTTAAAGTTGATGAAAATGGAAAAAAGTAATAATCATTTGTAAAGGTACTCCAACAATAATCTACAAATATTTAGTGAGTAAAGGAATCAATGAGGGCATTTTCATGTTTTTTCGCCACTGAAAGAAAAACCCAACTAGTATGGAAGTAAAGGAAAGCACCACATGATCGGTGACAAAGATGCAAGTCAGCGCTGTGGAAAAATTAAGACTTGAAATTACATCCGTATAAACGGACTACCCCAATATGAAATAAATCACGGTGTGTCGAAAACATGGCGTGTATTCAGTCCTCGATGGATTCAACGTAGTGGTACCAGACCACTTTTGTTTCGGCAGTTTCCAAGAGTCTGATATGAAACTTGCAGTTCGGTAGAAAAAGCTTTGACTTTAATTCCTGTGTCATTTGATTACAGAAAATTCACTGACGCCAAGCGGTGTCTCAGAGATCTAATATCCACTAGCTGTCCAAATGACACCAGGACATCTTCGCTTGAGTTTGCTTTAGTTTTTGATGACTACAATCCTTTCTGTGAAGGAAGTAGGGATTTAGGTAAGATAATAACGTACGTGCCAGGCTTTTCGTTCACTAACAATTTTTGGCGATTGAAAGTTTTCCTTTCTGGGATTTTTTTGAGAAGAAACATTAAGCAAGTTTTTGGGGGTACCTTGATTTTAGCAGAGATGCAATATTCTGCTAACATGCTTTTATTACTACCAAATTCGTCGTATCTCACTGCACGTTTTGCAAATTCGAAGGACTTTCGGCTTTTTCTGTTCCACCAATCATTTGAGTGGGGACGGGGTTAATGCAAATCACAATATTTGAACGCGCTTTTATTGCACAGCATGGCCCGCAAGAACAGAAGTGATAGCGGCGAAGGAAATCGTGATGGTGAAGGGAAGGAGGCAGACATTGCTTTTTTCTTGCAAGTGACAAATATAAGAAAGATGAAAAATGTTCGAAGCGAAATAGTCGATTATAGCCCGAAACTGGACGATCTCAAGCAACGAACCTTGAAACACAGAAACAAACCAAAGGGATCGAAATCCACTGATCAAACATAACAAACCATGACCTTTTAAACTCGTTTAAGAAAACATGTGTTTCCTAAAAGGTCTGCTAAGATGATTGAGGGAACAGAAAATTTCCAAATTCCTTGAAAGTTTGCTAAACGCGCAGCGCGATACAACGTATTTATCAGTATGCAAATAAAAGAAAAAAAAATTCACTATCTACATGAGAAAACCTAAACTGAATTCTACTTAGTATCCCAATATTTTGGGCCGTGAATAAAATTAGAAATACTTTAGAGACTTAAAGGTCTTTAGACTGGCGTTACCGTAAGCGCAGGCTAAATCTATGCTTTGGATAAAGGGCCGTTCACACAATATATGGACGTCGATGCCAAGCTGATGCTAACCATTGTTTTACTTCTTCGTTTGATATGAATATTTTGGGGAATCAAAAAGAGACTTTTGCAAAGAGGGGACACATTTGAACCACATTTATACTGCACGCTGTTGTGGATAAATTTTCTTCTGTAGGTGAATGACTTTTGTATAGCGCAGTAACGAAAGGAGGAAGCGAACCAGCGAGTTACATGTACCTTAAAATATAAATAAATGCTTCTTCTTTCTTTTAAAAAATGTAGATTCATCATCGTCTGCTTCTGTAGAAGAGATTCAGGAGCCCTGCTTGGTCGAATTTCCAACAGCAGAGTTGTTGCAGCAAGTATCTAAAGGGACAGTTTACCTTCATTCTTTAAGTCTGTTACTTCTTTTGTTCTTATACCTTATTGCAACATGATTTGACTTGAAAGTCCATCCGCGTTAATCATTACGGCCTTTCTGCGACTCAGCAAATTTAAATAATGTAAAGATCTAGCCAAGCCTAAAACGCGAAGCTTCCTCCAATATCCTGATAATAATAAGACTGTAAATAACTTTTTTTCCCCCACGAAAAAGACCATGATACTACAGTCAACGAAAACTGTGGGTACTTATGCACGTGTTGTTCAGCGCATTCTAGATTCTGGGCGAAGCGTCCGGCAGACTTACACCTGGCACTGCAAATAACATTACAACAACTTTAAACTTTTTCCAAAAGGCTAGCTTAAGTTATTTGACAAAATTACCCGTCTTTCAGTAGAATGAAGGTCAATAAAAGACAACTCTTTTACGTAGATATATTTAGGGGGAGGGAGGATGGAGTGAAGTGTAAACACCGAATCAGAGACGCAGATACAACGGCATCAGTCCAGGGAAAAAAAAACGGAACAGTGATGCAAAATTATTGACTGGCAATCAAAGCACGAATAAATATTGGGAAATGAAACATGTATAATAAAAACCGTTTTTATTTAAGAGGGCAGTTAGTGCCAGTGAAATGTTTCTAAAAATACTCTAAAATCCTTGTTTTCCTTGTGTTTGTTATTATTCAGCCGGCTTCGGGTTTTGAATGGCCTTTTGGGATGAAGGTACCTCGAAGCAAGACTTTCGCTTAAAGCTATCTTTTTACAATCAACAAAACAACTGAGTTTTTCTTAGAACTTATTCTTACCCTCAGTCAACCAGAAAAAATGTTCAAAAATGTCAAATTGTGCCAAATCTTGAAAAAATTGAACATGCAAAATTATACAAAGCTTTAGATGATGCTAAAAAATCTTTCAGATGCTACAAAAATATTTACGTATGAATTGCCTAATCTGAGCTTGAGCGTGACCCAGCTAAAAGCCTTAAAATAATTGTTTTGAAAGGTTTTGTCGTAATTCAAACACAAGAAACTACAATCATCGATTGCCTCTAGCTGTTGGTTTGCGTTTCGCTTAGACATACGCATGGTGCACGTCTGGGATTCCTTGTCTCTCCCTTACAGTCTCCCTTCACGATCCTGAGAGTACAGGCTATTCGGGGAGACGAACGGGGCGTGCGTTGACTTTGACTTGATATAAATTACGGAGACTTCGTGCCTCGCATTTGTAAATTGTAAATATCTTATTATGCACTCCCCAAAGGCTTTTCAAGGTTTATTTACAACACTGGTTGGGAACTTTTTTCAGAATGCTTATGGTGCAGTTTACAAGTTGTGAAGAAATGAATAGTAATACCCGCTATTGTGAGTGTGAATGGAACTGCAAGCTGCGTCCATTCAGTTCGTTCCTAAGTCGAACATACAGTGCAGTTAAACAAACATGCGTTCTTTTGGCAGCAATTCCCGTCTATAACTGGCATGGAGAAAGTATAGAGTGAAACTGCTTATGAGAAGATCTTGTTCCATAATATTTGAATAACACAAGAAATCTGAACAGAAATAATGATGATATTTCGGTTTAATTTACAAACACTTTAACAACTGTGAGACATCTTACACAAAATTGCTTCGGTAATCATACAATCACAGATTAGCAATCGGCATTATAAATTGAACGAAACGAAACAATTGGCTAAGGGGATGATTACTTGAGACAAGCCAGCCGGCCAGGCTGCTATCGCGGGTTGCCGCCTTCGGCAAGGCTGGCTCGCTGTGCCGTGCTAACTTTCATCCCGGTATTATGCTAGCCAGCTCGGAGCTGCCATTTTTGCATAGAGATTGAAAGCAGAGCTCATGAACATTGTGTTATCTGCTGCCGTGTTGCTGGTTTGGTTCGTAGGGCTGGTCTGGAATGCGCGATTACCTGGAACTTCCAGGCCAGTCACCATCGATCCTGACATCACTAAACCGGGATTCCAGCTAACCAGGTTAGCTCGGTTGTCTTACAACCACAAATAAGGTCCTAAGACGTTATTCAAGACGATAGCGTTCTTTACCTTTCGGAAATCTCTGGAAATAAGTTACGTACAGATTTCGCATAAACTATTCGTATTAATAAAATGCAGCCTGAAACACTACAACGCATTCTCCACACAATTTACAGTCGAACCTCTCTAATACGGACACCGAAGGGACAGAGCGAAGTGTCCGTATTAGAGAGGTGTCCGTGTAAAAGGGGTCACTATGATGACGTCACTTTTATGACTCCACTTACAGTTTTAAGTGTTCAGTAGTTAAAACCAGGTTCACACTCGTCTTTAAACTGCATTTTAAGTTACTAATTCACGGTACAAAGACCCTGTCTTTTAGTAGCGTAGAAACATTGTTCAGCTCAGCTACAGACAAACTACTTTTTTAAAACGAAACGAGCTAAGCGCAATGCTGCATGTAAAAAGTTGTAACGTAAAGCACAATTCTGAAAGCGCCTTTCGCGATTTTGCAAGTGCAGTAAAAAGTAGCTAGAGTACGAAATGTAATAGAAAAGATCTTTATGCTATCCGTAGTTAATGAAGCCTTCAAAAAGTGAGTTATGTTCCTCTATACACCTTTCGCAAATCGTTGTTTGGTATGCAGCTACTCGGCTTTAAATCACCTTGCATAGCTCATCAGCCAGACTAGACGGGATTCACCCTGTGCAGATTCACCTGATCGGGATTCGGGATTCACCTGATTACCGCAGGTGCCCGTAATAAAGAGGTTAAGTGTCATTGTCTGAGAAAGTGTTCCAGGGGCCAAAAGTTGTGGTCAACCGATTTGGCTGAAACTTGGCACAGAAGTTAGGTATAATGAGATATTTCAAATGCCACTTTGGCTCACTTCTCTGAGTTTTAGTTTTGGAGTTACAGGGGGGGTCTCATTTTTTGCCCTTTGAGCACCAAAAATCCAGCCTTCCAGGGGTCATTTTGAAAGCGTGATAAGACCCCACTGGTAAATTGTGCTACCAAATGAATTTGACCATGAACTCTACTATAATAGAGCTTTCAGTTCATGCATGTAACTTTGTCCTCAAGGTGTTGCACAGAGAGGAGCCTGGGGCTAGAGTTTGGCCAAAATTGATGTTAAAATTACAACCCAAAATAGCCATTTTTCAAAATTTCAATTTATTAACCTGCCTTCTTGCATAACTTCCAAACCTATACCACTGTTTACTTTAGTCGCCCAGTCATCAAAATCAGTTGAGAAAAATTTGGCTTATTATGGTTTATTTAATTTTTGGAACAAACACTTCATGCCCCTCTAAGGCGTTGCAAAACGGAATTTTGAGCCTAATTCAGGCCATAAGCAAACCAAATTGTTAACAAGAAGCCCTTATTCTGTATTTGGTAAGTGAAAATGAATTGTCAAAGCCAAATCAGTTTTGTTGTTTAGAAATACACCGATTCTTACCTTAAAATTGATCTAAAACGGGCCTCTGATTAGCGCAACAAACACATAATTTAGCAAAACAAAGGTGATTTTCTTTTTTAAAAACCTAGTAACCACCATAGAACACAAATGATGATATTCTGATGTACATATAACAATCTTTTTACAAGATGCTTAAATTTTTCTTTGATTTATAGTCAGTTTCACGTCATATTTCTAAGCATCACTCCAAGCATGGAAAGTCTCCATATTTTGTCAGGCCCATTTTTTTATATTTTTACCAGATAAATTTAGCTTATCAAAAGGTTCGTTAACATATAATCTTCGTCTGACCTTGTAATAGCCTGAATAGTTGTTTTAAATACCCATCAGCAAAGGAGCATGACCATACATACGTAGATTACACAGGCATATACGAGCTTTAGTGAGCAGTATCGAGGTGAACTGTGATTTTCCGAGTCCTTTAGAGCTGAAAAAATGAAACCATCCATCCACAGTTAGGAGAGCTGGATAACAAAAAGCTTGTTTTGCTGTTATAAAGAAAATAACCCAAACAAAGCCTTGCATTGAGATGATACACTTGTTATTACATCAAGTTAGCTGGCCCACCATTTTGGACTTGAAGAGTGTGGGGACTGGACCGAGTTCCCGTCCAATCCTTCTCCCGTTTCGCAGGAATTTTTTTCCGTTTTTCGTCAGGTGTGTTGGAAATTCTGGAAGGGATCTGTTTCAGGATAATTTTATTTTCAATGGCACTTTATTCCTTTGGAGGGGTAAATGACCAGTGCGGTGTCACGTCATGGGCTGAGCAAGAAACAGGAATGCTTCCTTTGTAGTCTTACCATAGTGACATGACTGCATGGTTAAAGCACAAGTAGAAGGGTTCAGGTGTGTCCGGGCAAGAAGAGGAAGAACTGGTGATGCCAAAGCTACAGGTGATTCAAAATATCAGTTAGGGATTATATACGCGCACAAATGGCTTTTATCGTGATCTAGGGGACTCTTCTGACTGAAGAGAGATTTAGAGACGACGATATGTAGTTTACGATATTGTCGCCTCAAATTGTTTGTTTATGGTTGATTGATTCCCATGTTAATATCCTGGGTCCTTAGGAAGAGCACTAAACATTCATCAAATTTGTCCAAAAAAAAAAGTACGATAATCTAGACAAATCTGGGTCTGGTTGGACTGAGCCCTCTCTTGGTTGATAGGAATACAGCTGCTTGTTTACATTAAGCTTGTCACGTGCACACGTTTATCTTGCAATGCACAATTCCATTATTTACCCTTTTCGTTGATCTTTGCAAACATGCTGCATCTAAGTTTTTCGATGAAATTGACATTTTCAGGGAAAAAATGTCACTAAAACGTCGTCGCAAAATCGACCGATTTAGTTGATATTATTGGATTTGCTTGGAATGGGAACTGACTCAGAATTGTTCTGGAAGAGCACGGAAGATTTGTGTATATTTATACAAAAAATTGTTTCATTATTTAATTAAAAAATTATTTAGAATAATGTTAACTATTCAGTTAAAAGAATAATGAAAAATATACCTAAATAAGAGTGTTATCTGCTAAAACTCTCTAAAATTCCCTAAAAAAACTCACAAAATTTTTATTTTTTTTGGATAGCGAGGGCCTCTTTTGGTGAATAACCGCTGATTAGTTGTAGTGTAGATGACTCTGATGAAAAACTGCTGATTTGTTGTGCTCAGTGAACAGTACTCTAGACACTGTTGTAGCATGTGGGTGGACTGAGCCCTCTCTTGGTTGGTAGGAATACAGAAAAATAAAAACGTTTTTTCAACGTTTCTGCCTGTGAAGTGTTGCTATTCAGTATTCTCCTATATATACTGCTATTTAAGTTCTAGTATTTGTCAATTTTTTTCTAATATTCTTGAGATTTTCTAAAATTCTTTTTCGTGTCTAAAATTTCCAAAACAATTCCTAAGGAATTTTGTAGCTAAGCCTATTTTAAGTTGACTTGTCTTCGACGAAACAGGCAAATAAAGGAGACCGGTGGAGTTTCAATACAAGCTGGCTCGAATTGTGCATTGCCAAACTTAGCCTTGCTTGATAAGCGTGCCCACGTGACGAGCTGAATGTAAACAAACAGCTCGAGCAGACAAAAAACAGCCTTCAAGTTATTTCTATTATTGTTATTGTTATTTTTTTTTTTGATAAAGATATGGCTGCGATGAGTTTGTTGAATGTTTAGTGCTCTTCGTAAGGACCCAGGAAATTAACATGGGAATCAATCAACCATGTGAACAAACAATTTGAGAAGACAATATCGTAAATTATATATCATTGCAGTCTTTCTTCAAGCAAATAAACTGCGATAAAAATCATTTGTGTGCGTTTATAATCCCTAACTGATCTTTTGAATCACCTGTAGCTTTGGCATCGCCAGTTCTTCCTCTTCTTCCCCGGACACACCTGAATCCTTCTACAGCAAGACAACAAAGGAAGCATTCCTGTTTCTTGCACAGCCCATGACGTGACACCGCACTGGCCATTTTCCCCTCCAAAGGAATAAAGGGCCATCAAAAATAAAATTATCATGAAACAGATGGCTTTACACACCTGATGAAAAACAGAAAAAATTTCTGCGAAACGGGAGAAGGATTGGACGGGAACTCGGTCCAGTCCCCACACTTTTCAAGTCCAAAATGGCGGGCCAGCTAACTTGATGTAATAACAAGTGCATCATCTCAATGCAAGGCTTTGTTTGGGTTATTTTCTTTATAAAAGCAAAACAAGCTTTTTTTATCGAGCTCTCCTAACCGTGGATGGATGGTTTCATTTTTTCAGCTCTAAAGGACTTGGAAAATCACAGTTCACCTCGATACTGCTCACTAAAGCTCGTATATGCCTGTGTAATCTACGTATGTATGGTCATGCTTCTTTGCTGATGGGTATTTAAAACTACTATTCAGGCTATTACAAGGTCAGACGAAGATTATATGTTAACGAACCTTTTGATAAGCTAAATTTATCTGGTAAAAATATAAAAAAATGGGCCTGACAAAATATGGAGACTTTCCATGCTTGGAGTGATGCTTAGAAATATGACGTGAAACTGACTATAAATCAAAGAAAAATTTAAGCATCTTGTAAAAAGATTATTATATATACATCAGAACATCATCATTTGTGTTCTATGGTGGTTATTAGGTTTTCAAAAAATAAAATCACCTTTGTTTTGCTAAATTATGTGTTTGTTGCGCTAATCAGAGGCCCGTTTTAGATCAATTTTAAGGTAAGAATCGGTGTATTTCTAAACAACAAAACTGATTTGGCTTTGACAATTCATTTTCACTTACCAAATACAGAATAAGGGCTTCTTGTTAACAATTTGGTTTGTTTATGGCCTGAATTAGGCTCAAAATTCCATTTTGCATCGCCTTAGAGGGGCATGAAGTGTTTGTTCCAAAAATTCAATAAACCACAATAAGCCAAATTTTTCTTAACTGATTTTGATGACTGGGTGACTAAAGTAAACAGTGGTATAGGTTTGGAAGTTATGCAAGAAGGCAGGTTAATAAATTGAAATTTTGAAAAATGGCTAAAAATGGCCAAACTCTAGCCCCAGGCTCCTCTCTGTGCAAAACCTTGAGGACAAAGTTACGTGCATGAACTGAAAGCTCTATTATAGTAGAGTTCATGGTCAAATTCATTTGGTAGCACAATTTACCAGTGGGGTCTTATCACGCTTTCAAAATGACTCCTGGAAGGCTGGATATTTGGTGCTCAAAGGGCAAAAAATGAGACCCCCCCCCCTGTAACTCCAAAACTAAAACTCAGAGAAGTGAGCCAAAGTGGCATTTGAAATATCTCATTATACCTAACTTCTGTGCCAAGTTTCAGCCAAATCGGTTGACCACAACTTTTGGCCCCTGGAACACTTTCTCAGACAATGACACTTAAGTTTATATGAATTTACTCTCTGGGGTGGGATTTAGGGTACGTTGTCCGTATTAGAGAGAGTCCGTATTATAGAGGTTTCTTTAAAGAAAACATATGAGAATTTTGTCGGGACTTGGAAGCTGTCCGTAATAGAGAGGTGTCCGTACCGAGAGGTTCGACTGTATTGAATCTGACACAAAATAGTTCAATTAAGGCAAATAAGTAGAATTATCTCTTGAAGGCTAAACTGTCCACCAAGCCGTTTTCAGCTCAAGATGGAAAAATTGTTAATATGTTATGGTCAGCAGTTCTTCGTGGGCGTTTGTCACGCAGTTGTCCATGCCAGAATCTGGGTTGAAAATGTCCCCACCATGTTTGGAGGATTTCATGATGGAGCATGCGTGGTAACACCGCCACATTTTACCAGAAGTTGAGTTTACTCTGTCGAACAAGGCTCTCACTGATCCGGTACAGGAGGTTGAATTGATGACGTGTTTCTCATTACATCTGTGATCACGTCGAGACAGAACAGTAACATCTGCATTAAAAGCATGCACAGAGAAAAATGTAATTAACAGTCTCTTGGCTTCTATTAAGCGGCTAATTTATACTTTCGGTACAAAGTTCAGTATATTTTAAACTTTCTAAAGTGCAACGTAGCTTATCAGAATTTTTTTTCCGTTATTTGTTTTATTTTATACAAAGACAGCTTTTTATTTACTCCTTAACGCAACGGAAAGGAATCTTCAGACGGTGAACTAAATTTGTGGATTTGAACACAGTTACCAGTAAAAAGTTTGTATGAATGGGAGCTACGACGCAGTACTTTTCCAGCTAAGTCACAGGGATATAAACTAAAATACATAAGCCCTTTCTTTTGAACTGATCAGTATCAAAGGATAATAGCTGTGCGTTCTTACAATGTCTGGTATTCTCCGTAACTTCACTACGCTGATCCAACAAAAATCGCTAAAATTTGTACCGAAAGTATCAATTTCGTTGAATTATTGACCGGTAGTTTCCAGATTATTCCCAGTGGTTACCTTCAGTAAATAATTTTAAATAATTTTATCATTAGGTGCTACTGGGCTTACCAGGCATACGGCATTCAGAAGTGTTCAAACGCCGAATGTCTCCATTGACGCCATTAATAAATCCACTCCACTTTACACCATCCCCTGGAATTTCCCAGCAAGCACGTGATAAAGAAGTAATGACGTTACCATCAAAACCTTTTGACCACATGTTGACCTGTGAAATAATTCCCACAAAAGCTCGAATTTCATTGAAGCTACCGTCAGTTTCGTTTAAGTCTTGTCCAATAATGAAGGTTCCTCCAGAGCGTGTTTCACCTGTTTCCGCAATCAAATTGTAAACTGATATGCCATTGAGAATGAATCTTGTACGAGACCCAAGTCTTACAAGGCAAATGTGATTCCACTGACCGTCCGTTAAGTTTAAATTCGTAACCGGCCTAAAAGAAATAATCATACTTAGTTTACAGTAAAAAACCTTAGAAGCTAAAAGAAAACTTCTCACATTACGGGGGTGGGGTGCGGTAAAGAGAATTGTAGCTCAATTGGACATTTTGGACTAGAAAACCTCTTTTTTGGTCTTCCGACCCAATGCAGGCTCACTTTAAAAATCAAAGTGGCTGTGAGCCACAAAACTCAGAAAAGCCTATGTATTTCCCTGTAATTCCTGGTAATTCATCCGATCTTTTGAGATCATGCATGACACCAGTCGCTTTGTTCATAGTTAATTGAGTGGAATGGTTATGAAACCCGTCAGACTCCTTTGTTATATGTTTTTGTGGACCTGAAAGTGCACAACATTCAAAAAAATTCCTATCATTTTGATAGTATTGACCAATAAAAACGTTGCATTAATTTATTCCGTAACAATTTGCCAACAGAAAACAAAGGATTGTGCACTTTCAGGGTGCTTCCAACATAAACTGCAGCACTGTTGTTGCGAAAAGCAAAACATCCTTACGTCACAACCATGTTTACATACTCTCACGCAAACACTCCTCTCGGCTAATCAGAGCGCGCGAACTATCTTAGTTGTTTTATAATATCTATTATGATTTTACTTTGCATTGTAGGTTGTAGAATATTATGTTCTATTATGCAGTAAGTCCAGTGTCTTCTTTTTTTACTCGTACATGCAGTGCACTAGTTGTCAATCTGTTTCACGTGTCAAGTAAAGTCACTCTATTATCCTGTATAATATTAAAATAATTATGATAACTAAAAACAATTATTATTATTTTATTATCAAGTACATACAATGCAAATTGAAAGAAGAATTTAGCAATGATAAATTTATTATTTAATATCATAAGTCGCTATGGGTTTATTCCAGGCATGCCTTCGTTAATAATATAAAGGCTTGATTGATTTGAAATGTTAGAGCAAGAATCAACATTTACCAACCATCATTCAGACAATGACATTATTGTGACATTATTTTACAATACAATTATCATTTTTTAGTTGCAACATTTCAAAATCAGTTAAAGAATGACAATTTCTTAGAGTTGAACGCATGGAAGATAGTACCCTATACATAAAATCAATGCATGAATGAGTCTTTGTCATTATTAAGTTTCTGAACAAGTCAACAACTATTATTATTAAAAACTGAATCTTCATAGTTAATGCAATTCCAGAGCTCTGATTGGCTTAGCCATCATCAAAAAACTAAAATTTCATTTTACTTATTTAGGTACAGCTTATTTATGAAGTTGTTAAAGTTCGGCTCTTAGTAGATGTTAAGATATACTTACTGACTAACTGTTCCGTTAATGGTGAATATTGCATTTCCTTCCTCTGTAATGAAAACATCTATGACTTTTCCTCTAGGATCCATGTTGGAATACTGAAAAATTGTTCCTTGTTCTTTGGTTTTAAGCCACGCACAAACGGTAAAATCAACAAACTTGCCGTTGATAGGAAGAGTGTAATTTGCAAAGTTACGGGTGGATCGCGTCTTGAATTCAAGCATGAAGTCATCTTCTGTTATCAAGAAAAATTAAATTAAATAAAGCAGTTCTTAATAGCGGAGCTTGCGAGCTCCATTACTTTAGCAACTCGAAACCTAGAGATGCGCAAAAATTTGTTGACGATATCATTCGTACGGAGACAAGGAGAAAGGGAGAGGAGACTCTGTAAGAGGTAAAGGAATCCCTAACATAAAGAAAGCGTTTCTCTTGGCGAAAAGCTTGCTTATGGAGTGTCTCCCTTACAGCCTGATGTTTCTAAAAGTTGACTTAATAAAATAAAAATTTCAAAAATTAGATTTTTAAGGCATCACTTTTAGCTTGGTCACGCTTTTGGTCAAGCTTTAGTGTTCCAATCTAGTCTGAGATACTGGTCAAAATTTAGTGCGAATCTTGGCATATCTTGTACCTGTCAGCAAATGATTCCGGAGAAGTTGATCAGGCATAATCGAGCCAACATCTTGTTCCCTCCGACAGGTGTTCAAATCCTCGATTATATCAAATTAACACGAAGCAGACTCGGATTAGAATAGTCATCTTATGCGATGGCAAATATGAATACTTAACATTGTAAAAATGATATAAGATTAACAGTTAAGAGTGGAAGGACTAATATATAGATTTAGCCAGGGCTAAAAGCGAAGCTCTCGGTAATATTTAAAGTTTTTTCAAACAAAATATAAAATCTTGTAATGCTAAGCGGCGAAGGCAACGCCGAAGAACGGTGAAAAACTAGCCTGAATTTCATCCGATTACTTCGAGTCGTTATTACTCCCTCAGTAACGTCTGAATCGACCGGCCGTTAATGCCATCCAGTGACGTCACTACTCCTTGACCTTTGCTTTAATTCATGCAAAAAGTAAAACACGATTTTTAAGTGGCAAACCGAGAAATATCGCTTGGAAATGTCTGCATGATATAGAACTGCTTTATTTTTTCGATCGTATTTCATGTTTAACGTTCAAACTATCAACTACATGCAATACAACTCTGAACCGGTTGTACTAAATTCCACGATCAAACTCGGTCGCAATCACGCAATGAAATAAACACACAAACGGAACACTTAGTTCAAAAACACAATGATTTGCTTTAATTGAAAAGAAGCTATTTGGTCCTTAACGAGGAAAAAAAACAAAGAGACAAGAAAGAAAAGCTAACAGAATCATTACACTTGACGGTAAAAATAGCAAGAAGGTCGAATTATAACATTGATCTCAGAAAACTTTGCGTAAACAAAATCACCGGCCGCCGATACCACAAAGCGGCTCTAAATGAAAAACCTACAGACTCTCCGCAATGATTCTTCATTCGCAGTTCAATTGAGCATTTCAGTTTCGAAGACAAGGGCAATTTTGATGTTTAAGATAAAGATTAAGCTTATAGAAATGTTTGAACTAAACGAAAGAATGCCAAGGATGTGATCCGCTGAATACCAAGCGACAATCCCGCTAAAATTTTTCATAATTATACATAATTATGCGAATGTTTAGACAATCAACCAATCAAAATCACTACCCGGTTTTCGGGTAGTGAGTGACGTCACTGGACGGCATGAACGGCCGGTCGATTCAGACGTTGTTGAGAGGAGAAAACGACTCGAAGCAATCGGATGAATTTCAGGCTAGGTGAAAAACAACAATAGGTCTAATTAGCAAAAAAACAACTTTTTGATTTTGCACGTGCAGCACGCTTTTTTTGTACATTTCTTTGCCGTTGTTTTGCACGACTACAACGTGAAACTTCCAGAAACTTCTTAGTTACACGTTTTTTGGAGGAGATGTCGTAGGTGTTCTCGTTCACTTTTTTTTTCTCTGCCGCTCATTTTCACCTTGCATTGGTGGCCGCTAGCATTTCTAGTTTTGTCACCGCCGCTACAAAGTTTTAAGTTGATCTTCCAACAAAAAAATGCCTCTGTTTTTTTTTTATCTCTCACCCTAGATCTCTGTCGCCCTTTTTCTCGTTGAGCTTCGCTCTCCTGCGGCCTACTTTCTCTTTTTCTCTGTCTTTCTCTTGTTCTATATTCCAAATTTCTGGACATGACAATTAACCTAAGCTTAATACTTTAGACAACAAGGATACAGAAACATTTTCCGCTTTTCGTTTTCGTCTTTATTGACTCTTTAGTTGTCTCTGCTCTAAAAGACGCGGCTGGCTATGCGATTTCCCGCCAAAATAACCTCGAGTTGCATTTGGGTTGCCATACCTGTTGATTGAGTTATTTTACATTGGTATGCCTGTGGTGCGGACGGACGGCGATCGGTCGGTGAACGGTCACGTGATTACCAAATGTTCTCGAATGGGTAGTTTACCACATTTTCTTACCCGCGGTGCTCCGCTGGCGCGCTTCGCGCGCGAGAGCTCCGCTATAAACGTTGGTTGCTTTTGCAAACATATAGAGCGGTTTTTACTTGACTGTCGAAAGTAATTGAGGAATTGGTTTGGTTTTGGTTTTACTACGGCCTCTGGTTGGCTAGTGTATTTACTTTGGTTTTGGTTTTACGACAGTCAAGTGAAAACCGCTCTAACTGCCATGACAGATTGTTACTACGCTGTGTAAAATGCGTACAATTCCGCTATTGCGTCCTATACCAGTTGCTATTCACAACGTGGTCCCATTAAACTGACAGGAAGTATTACGAAGGTAAACAAAGCACGGTAAAAGTAGTCAGTTGCAATTGCATTAGATACTTGGTGCCAAATGCGCCAATCAAATCAGCGGAGGACGCAAATTTGAAAACACAAATTATTGATTAAAAAACCTTGAGCGTGCACGTGTTATACCATACCAAATGAAAAATAAATAAACCAGAAACGTAGAAGAAAAACCGGCAAAACGGCGAGAAGACAGTCCAAACTAACAATAAAACCTTCCGCTAAAAGCCTATAGTAAATGCTCTTTAATGAATCTTTTTTTCGCGCCCCTCTATTAATAATTTTAGACTTATTTGATCCCATGTCACTCACTCATCAGAAGTTACATTTTTCGAGCTTTCTTAGCGCAATCAACTATGTCTCAGAAAAACTGTACTGAGTCACCTCAGTACGTTAATGTCAGAGCAAAACGCAATGTTAATCTAAAACGTGTCGAACTGCCAGAGGGAGCCAAATCTGGAAACAACAAAAAAGCTAGTGGCTTTTAGCCGCATATACAGTATATTTTGGTAAAGATTTTAGCATTAGATCAAGCCAATACGAGCGTGAAGTGGGGCGAAAAGTGACTTTTATGTTTTTTTCTGCTCTCTGCCTGGCTCCCACTGATTTAGCTTTTGTCTTTTTTATTTGACCTGATTTCTGTACCCCAATGCTATTCATTACCTTGATTAATCGACTGCTGTTCCCCTTGGACCGTCCCCTTCAAATTTGCTGGAATGGCCTTTCTCAGTTCTTTCCAGCAGACGGCGCTTCCGCTTGCCTTAACATTTCCACGAAAAATGGAGACGATAGAACTTTTGTGCAAAATTGAATTCCAAACATTAACTTCCCAGAACCGGCCACGTAATGCCCTTTCTCCGAGGACCTTTCCAAAGACAAGTTGACTTCCTGTATAAAAATATAGTAATAATGGCAAAAAAATCCCACGTTAGCTTACATGACAGGGCCTATAAAAGCGATGTAAGGCAGTACAGCACTTCTCTCTCCCTACCTTCTTACTAATTATCTATTCGTTTCCCATTGCTTGTACCTTGAAATCCCCAGGCGTCTTCCTTCTCTCCCTAATGATAAATCCTGGCTATTGTCATGAACTTCAACGGCCTTTTTTATTCAGCAAAGTGCAGACTACTTATACAAGGTAAAAACAGGAAAGCAAAAAATGACAAATACAATTTTATACCTTTTGGAATTCCACTAGTCACTGAAATGTTTGCAGTAGTTATTAATCGTCCGTTCACCATGAAATCCAGCCCACCAATTTCAATATCGCACAGCACACAGACAAAGAGCAATTGTCTGGCCGCAGACACAGGAAGATGAACGCTGTGAAAATAAAGTAATTATAAGTTAACGTTTTAAAAAAGTGGCTAGCTTCTTGCTCTCTTTTTCAATAACATACTTTATTACCAAGTGTACTACCATATATGGACATGTGCTGCTGAATGTTTATCACAAGCACATTAGTATTACATCAGTTGTTCAATCGTCGGAGAGAGCTTTCTAACGGGTACATCACTATCCTGTTAGAGAAAACCTTCTGCGTTATCCACAGGATAGAGATTCGTCTCGTAATCTGCCTTTTGAACAACTGGGTCCAGGTCTGTAGTGTGGTATTTTTGGTCGTTAAAGTTATCATTTATAGAAATTGATAAGAGATAACACTATAATAATTTGGGGACAACCTGAAGATATAGGACGCAGCTTTCTTTTCAGACAGTGAAACTTAAGTTCAATCCAGCGAGTAGCGGAAAAACGCATTTTTCACCAATTCCTCTTTTTTGGACTGGTTTTTTTGGTTAATTAGCATGGGAATGGCTAAAAATGAGATATGTAACAATAAGGGCATATTTTCTAACTAATTGGATCTAATAGACGATATTCGTATTCTCCGACATCGAGGATATGCGAGGCTAATGTAAGGACATTCCTGTAGAAAACACAAACAAACATCAGTAAATCGCGGCTGAGTCGTTGCAAAACGCTAGAATCGGAAAAAAAACTTGCAGATTTAAAAGCTCAAACATTGTACACGTAATCTGGAGGCATATCTGTCAGTTGCAATTACCAAAAAT
>OZ038004.1:11913405-11963405 GCA_964035705.1 Porites rus | reverse complement strand
TCTGCAGATAACATGGGTGCATGCGCAGACTGTGTTGTCCCTGATCTGCGCGAATGTGCAGAGTTCCCAAACTTCAAGACCTTGACACAAGACCGAGTTTGTTGGATTACTAGAAACGCAGGCATGAAATCTTGTCCTTTCGATCCTGCACCTACATCTGTGACTCTACAGGTTCTTGATGTGCTGTTACCGGTAGTCACCTGTATAAACAACATGTCGCTTGAATCTGGTCTGTTCGCAGAGAAATGGCGGCAGGCCCTCGTACCACCTACGTTGAAGAAGTGTGGTATAGACATCGCGTACATAAATTTTCGCCCAGTGATCAATCTCTCATATGTCTCTAAGTTATCAGGAAGAGCAGCTCCAGTCAACCGACAAGAAACACCATAGTACTAAGTCAGCACTTTTAAAAGTGAAGAACGATATTCTATGGAATATGGATGCGTAGAAAGTGACCTTGTTGTTTATCTTAGATCTCAGCGCAGCTTTTGATACTGTACGCCACGGACATCTTGCTGGATCGTTTGAGGTCAAGACTTGGCGTGACTGACCAGGCACCCAACTGATTTACATCTTACTCTCCTACCGTACACAGCGTTTTGCAGTTAATGGAGGACTGTCAGATACCTTTCCGCTCTCGCAAGGGGTGTCGCAAGGGTCTTGCCTTGGTCCGCTTCTGTTGAAAGTATATATTAGCCAGCTATTCCAGAGAGTGGGTCGACATTTGCCAAGCGTGCTCCTCGGTACCAGGCAGCAGGTAGTTAAGGTTGACATTAGTAGTATTTAATACTGTTGGTGAATCTGTTATGAACACAAAGCCAGTTGTCAGGAACCTGGGTTCCGGATTTGATTCTCAACTTAGTGGGCGCTTTCCATGATTTAGTAAAAAATTTCCGGAGATTTCGGTTCGGCAGTAAATAGAAAACGTTTCGTCGGTTCGTCCCACTGGAAAATTCCCGGAAGAAATGGAAAATCTAAAAAGGTAGGCCCGTTTTCCCGGCTGGAAGGTTCCTAACGGAAATTCTTGTTCCATTTACAAGTTTTTCGTATTTCATACCAGTTCCAATTGTTACTAACTCGGCAGCCATCTTGGTAACCCGTCGGATAACGGGCTCGGCGCCGTGCCGAGGTTTACAATCAAATGGAACCACTTTTTACCGATCGGAAAATCCATTTTTGTTCCCACCGAAATTTCCTAATTTTTTATCTGAATGGAAAGCGCCCAGTATGTCTACTAATATTAGCAAGCTCTGTAGCTCAGCTTTCTTTCATCTACATAACATCAGTCGTATTCTCAAGTTCCTAAGCCCTGAGGAAACTAAGACTTGATGCATGCATTCGCCACTTATAATTCTCGCGTTGACTACTGCAATAGCCTTTTGTATGGTCTACCTGCCTCACAGCTTAACAAGGTTCAGCGTGTTTTAAACAGTGCAACAAGGATTCTTTATACTGCGCCCCGCGCTTCAGCCATATTACACCAATGAGATCGACTTGGATCTCTTTGCTTCATAAAAGTATCCGAAATCATGGATCCAACACTCATTAAACACTTTTATTTGACGTTTTTTATATAGATGATAGTCCAGAGCATCTACCGGAAATCCCTACCTTTGACGTTCTACTCCTTTGAAAATCAAAGTAGGGTTCACTTGGTCTCACTTGGTCGTCCATTAAAGCCTCCTAAACATTCTTTTTTACCTTCAACCCTTCTTCGCACGCGTTGGTTCGATCCTAGTGTAACTAACATTCCTTTCTTTGCCCTTGATCCAAATGCCAAATGACGTTCAGCTTAACCCTGGACCAATGGATGCGCATTCGCCACATAGCATCTCTCTTTCGAACAAAGGCCTTAGAGTTCGCCATTGAAATGTTAGGAGTCTCAACAATACTACGTATGAGGAAATACGCACTCTTGCTAGAGAACGATGAGTCTCAATTAGATGTTCTCATCATCACAGAGTGGTGGTTAGATGATACAGTGGCTGATTCTGAGATTTACATCCCCGGGGACAAAATCGAACGCAAAGACAAGAACGGGAAGGTCGCTGGTGGAGTGTTGATGTACATATCGAGTCATATTACTTATTGCCAGGCATCACGTTATGAGTCGAGTGATCTATAACTTCTTTGCGTAAAGATCGCGCCCTGTAAGTCCTATTGTCCAATCTTTCTTGTTGGGGTATATCGTCTAGAATCGTCTGCGGATATGGACCAGCAGTTGGAGAATACCCTCGATCAACTGTACAATACTGACAAGGAGATACTACTCTTCGGAGACATAAACATAAACGCATTGAATGACGACCACGTTAATCACCGTCTTCGAAGATATAACTCCAGCCTTGGACTGAACCAGCTTATTAAGGAAATAGCTCGCCCAACCAACAGAACCTGCTTGGATCATGTGTACACCGATCGACCTCAACATATCCTAATGACCAAGGTGCTCAATATTGGTATGTCAGATCATCTGCCAGTAGGCATTGTGAGGAAATATCGGAAGATGTCAATTCAAAACATCGAAAAGACCATCAAGTACCGTAAATGGAAGAACTTCAGTGACCAGGCTTTCCAGGACGACCTAGAAAAAGCGCTATGGAATGTATTAGACATGCATGATGATCCGGATGACGCAATTTAGTTTTTCAATCGCACATTTTTGGATGCTGCTGACGATCATGTTCCACTGTTGACAAAGAGAGTCAAAAGGCAAGGGCAACCAACATGGATGACACCTGTCATACTCAATAATCAGTCCGGGAGACATCCATTCCTGAATATAGGTATCGTGCGTTGTGATTGGTTGAGATCAAAACCAAGACAAAGTAAATTTGGCCGAGAGCTACTGGAGATGAGTAAAAGTGAAACAAATTTTTGATTACGGCCACTTGCAATGCGGCTATCGGCCGAAACAAAAATCACTGCACGGAAAGATAGCATAAATAAAATAATTTGCAAACGCTCTTGCACTCTGGAAGAGTGGAGCGGATTCTTTCCAGCACAAATTCATAGAATAAACGTCGTGATCCTTGAAACGAAGCCAAAGAAAATTCTTAAACTGCATCGTAACATAGATAAATCCTGTATAAAGAAACAAAAATGACACGAAATAATTAATCATTTTGCCCGAAACAGGCCAGCTTCATGACCTCTCAACGTGAGACCAGCCGCAAAAATTAAATTTGCTCTACAGCATAATCTACCTGCTAGAAAGAAATTGATCGGAACAAGCGATATTTTACATCATGAGGAAAAGGTCGTTTTAGGCCTACAGACCCCTTTTTATAACGTGTAAATTCGGATATGTAAATCGCTAACAGTGAGAATTCAACATCCTACAAGAACGCGTGACCAAGTAGAGCAGGGAATCATCACATTCACGGACGAAACAATTACGGAGAGCACAGGAAATGACCTCTATTAAAATGTGACCCAAACAACAGCAAAGATGAGACTCATTCGCTCAGTTAAAGTTTAGAATCCTTCAGAGTGTCATCCACGGATTTTGGATTTAAGAACTAATAAAAATTTGCAACGCCTTGCAACACGAACAATTCCAAATTAAGCGAAACCAAGGATCACTTTAGAAAACGATCCACGAAACGCTCACATACACAGTGAACCAGTATTTACACACTTCACAGATTTTCAAAGGCCGTGCATATGAACTAAAGTATGGTGCATAAGGATTTTGTTTGAATATACAACAAGCAAATTTACTCTAGTATCTCGGAGTAATTTTTCCAAAACCAGAAAAAATTATTACATACCTGAAATTTGCAAGATTTCAAAGACGACTCTGTAATTGCCGAAATTCTGGAAGTCGCGAATAATCCAAATCTCAACAAAAACAGGGGTAGCACGGTGCGAGGCGATAGATGATTGGAACTCCACGTGATAGAATATCAAAGCTGATATTCTTAGAGCTCATTACAATAGTAGTCGCGTGTACAACAATTCAATGTAATAGCAATGTTTGCAGCTTAGTTACGACGTAACAGATCGCAGTAATATAATACACATAGTAGACAAAGTGATAGCAGACGTAGACGCAGCTAAACGTAGCTAGACGTAGGTTCGAACTGAAAGCGATAATTAAAGAATACGAACTACTTAGATTAACCATAAATTAAGACCAAAAGGTAGAATAATCTAAACGACATAAAACTATGATGCAAGAAACAGACAACTGAAAAATCCGATAATTGATACTTGAGCTAATTAACCGAGACAATAACATTTAACTCTCAGCATGAATAAAACAGTCAAAAAACTATATCGTAGCGATTCGGCTCGAACAGAACTTATCTTAAAAACACTAAACTAGATTATTTAAAATACTTTGGTAACAGTAACAATAATCAATCCTGTTTGATTCCAGCAGGTTTGTCTTCAAATCAATGTCCTCCTCATAAGATAGCGTAAAGACTTGATACCTTATTATAGGAAATTAACGCTCCATGAAATTAAGGTATTGGAAATTAACGCGACTTAAATAAACGCGAATTTAATGGAAAACGACTTTCGAATAAAGAAAATTAACGCGAAAGAGGAGGTAGAATTTCATAGTAAAGGAAATTAATGCGATTAATTACGCGAAATCAAAGGAGAAGATATTGACATCACTTCTGATAGCGACAACGATGAAGATAAACTCGAAATATTGTAAACCTTCGCCCTAGCTTTTTTGAAAGATGAAAAATAAAGGGTAAATGGAAAGAAAGAAAGCTTGTAGTTAATGTTTTTTAGGTGTCAAGAATGTCTGGACAGGTTCCAAAATTGGGGTTAAGATACTGGAAATTAAGAGCGTGGAAATTAACGCTGCACTTAATTAACGTCGCGGAAATTAACGCTCAAAAAAAATTAACGCGAATTTTAAAGATTCTTGTCACTGTTGCCTCGAAATATCAGTCGTCAAATGACGTTGATTTACAACTAACCTCACTTAAAGAGTTTGTACGTGAAAAAACTCCAGCGCTATACTTTTGATATTCCCGAGATATCATATTCTTCTGTATTCAAACACCTGTCTCCTCTTCTTCCTACAAAAGCCCCCGGACCGGATGGGACGTGCATGTCTGTTACGGGTAGCTGCTCCAGGGATAACAGAGCCACTTGCCAAAATTATAAACCTATGTATCTCAAAGAGAGTCTTCCCTACTTCATGAAAACTTGCAAAAGTTATGCCCGTGTTCAAGGTGGGCGATCATCTTAATGTTGGCAACTACAAACCCATCAGCATTCTGCCTGTGATGTCTAAGATATTCGAGCGACATGTTTATCTCGCATTGTACGAGTATCTTAACCAGTATGTCCTGCTATTCAAATACCAGACAGGTTTCAGACCGTTTTACTCTTGCAAAACTGCCATCATTGAGCTTGTGGAAGGGCTGTTAATGAACATGGACAATGGTCTTTTGACAGGACTATCATTAATCGATTTTCGTAAAACTTTTGACCTCGTTGACCATGGGGTCTTGCTAAGGAAGCTTGCGGCTTGCCATCTATCAGAGGAGTCGATACAGTGGTTCAAGTCCTATCTTGAAGGGCGACCACAGAAAGTTTCCATCAATGGTGTAATATGAAGCTCCCTTCCCATAACATCAGGCGTTCCACAAGGCTCAATTCTGAGTCCGCTGTTGTTCATCAGTTTCGTTAATGATCTACCTTTAAATGTAACCAACAAGAGCATGTACATCTATCCCGACGATACCACACAAGTTGTAGCAGGCCATAATGTCATGGAAGTGGCATCGACTTTGGAGGAGGACCCACGACCTTCAAGGGCGAGTGGTAAAACTAAAGGCAAAAATGGTTTTTAAGGCATTAAATGGTCTGCTGCCCAGCTACATTGCAGAGAAGTTTTTAAGATTCGGCGCAGTCCATGTCAGGGAAACAAGAAACTGAGCAAAAGAAATTTGAAGTTGCCCAGAATTAAACAATCATACGGACAGTAGTCATTTATGTTCAGTGCTGTAAGCTTGTGGAACAGATTTCCTGAGCAGTTTAACTTTTTCATTGATTATCGCGTCTTTCATTATATTATATTTCATTATTTTTTTTTCTGAGGGCCATGTGTAGATTATCGGGAGATTTTAAGTGCTACCCTCAATAAAAAAAAGTCAAATTATTATTATTATCATTATTATTGAGGTATGAGCTACACTGGCTTCCGTTAAAGCAGCGCATTCATTTTAAGATTTTGCTATTTGCATTCAAAGCAACCCATGCCATAGAGCCTACATACGTTCAGAACTTAGTTTCTTGGAAATCACAAGGTGCATATAACCTCAGATCGTCTGGTCAGATTTTTCTAGCATCGCCAACGTTAAGAACGGAGGTCACACTAGGCGATAGGTCCTTCCAGGTGGCTGCACCAAAGTTATGGAACGCTCTACCGCGTGAGCTTCGTGACATTCCGTACTAGGCCCCAGGCCACTGCAGTGTCCAAAAAAGTAGGGGGCTTGCCGTCTTGGTCGGTACAGCTGGATAGCCCTTGGACTGCCCTAACACTTAAAGGGTGGATCAGGCTTGGGGGTAAAACTAGTGGGGTAGGGAGGGGGCTATTTTGACACAACCCCTTCAGTAAGCAGCATTGTTCACTTGAGGCTTTGACTGGCAAGTACTAGCCAGCTGAATCAAGCCCCTG
Source organism: Porites rus (assembly GCA_964035705.1). Taxonomy (NCBI): domain Eukaryota; kingdom Metazoa; phylum Cnidaria; class Anthozoa; order Scleractinia; family Poritidae; genus Porites; species Porites rus. Next base: position 11,956,753 of record OZ038004.1, on the reverse strand, counting down.
CTAAAAATGATTATCATGATGATTGCAAAGCTCAGTGGGAGGCGCACACAGTCATCGATTGTCCTGGGTGGGAAGGGTCAAAGTTTTGCTACCAAGGATACACTTAGCACAGGACCTGTAGACACTCACTGAAGTAATGTTTACATAAATACAGTCAGATATATACTTATTATTTTTCGTATTGTAAAAAGCATTTTTTTATGATTTTATTACCAATTAATGGGTATTTGATCATTTTTATGAATACCTGCGCAACATGAGCTATTAAATTAATTATTATTATTAGATCCATATGAATTTTGAGGGAGGGGCTTGGTTACGTGTTATGGAGAGAAAGTTTTTAACTTTATTATTTTAATGGTCCGTATATATTGCCAGTCCGGTAGTGCAGCCAAGCGCCTTTTTTTATAAGTGTCTCATATTTATAGTGTTTTCTCTGGTAGCCGTTTTCCCCTCTCTCTCCCACCCTAGCCTTTAACTACTTTTTTTGTCTCGCCTTAACTCCCTCACCTCTTTAGGAACTCAATATGGTGACTAGGCGAGCAGAAGCATCATGTTCGCCCGATCAAATATACGAAATTACAAAGACTGAAAAAGGTAACAAACTCAAAGATACTAATTAAAAGGTACGAAACGATACATACGCTTAGATCTCAGATATAAAATATATTCATTTCAAAGAGTTAAATATTATTATTAATGTATTTCTAATAAACACTTCTTTTACCTAACCCCTGAGCCACTGGTATCAAAAATCTTTGGTACCCCTAGCTTGGACCAACGAAGGCATAAGGGATGCTCAGTGTCGTTTTGAAGCAGGGACCACAAATCACCGGCTGAAAAACGCCACGCGTCTATCCAAAGGCAAACTGTAAATTTGCGTAGTGCATGCGTTAGAGTGTATGAAATGTTATATTCTTCTGATGACCTAGTGCCAAATGCGAAATAGGCGTTGAATGACTCATCTGAAAGACCTGCACATAAAGATAATAGCGTGTGTGTTAGGATGCGTCTTACATGTATATGTAACCTCCCTGAAAAGAAAAGAAAGAAAAAAAAAAAAAAACCTCCCTGAAAAGGAAGGTGCTAACTTTTACATTTTCATGTAAGCCAACAAAAGGAAAATATCGCTTAATACTTGCTACAGCCTGGTCACTTCACTTCTGTGCCTCTTCTTTTGGCAACGCTATTGAACTGAATTGAATTCCAATAATTCTTTTAGTGAAAACGAGTTCATTCCTATAAATTACGACGAATTTAACCTTCGCAGCTTACTTTTGTTAAGAAAAGATACATCAACTCTACTACCAAATTTTAAAATTCATACCAAAATTATACCATACGTACGAAAGGATGCATTGTGAAACTCATAATGGAGAACAGCAGCAAGGTAAGCAGAGGTACATGAAAAAATCCAAACTATGTAGTAGTTATGAATACAATGACAACGAAGCAAATATGGAATGATACATATAGACAACGCTTTGTTTTTAGACACTTACAAGAACAGTTGTCTGGTTTGATTGTTTGTACATCACCACGAGCTCCACTCTTTAGTAGACGCCAGTCAATCAAGTCTCCGAACTCTCCAGAGCTACAACTGCTGTTCGAAGCTGATGAATAGAATTCTTTACTGATCTTTTTCCACTGACTCCAAATGTTAAAATGAGAAATGGTTCCTGTAAAAAAGAATGTTAAGAATATCCTTCATAGCCTAAATCCAGTGGTCTAGTGATACGTAAGAAAACGAGGCAGTGAGACAGAAAGATGATCAGTGATCGCATGGAAAATGTGCAGCTAAATAAAAGGTCTCCCATGAGTATAGAAAGGGGTAACTTATTACTCGTATAAAGCGTAGTTTCATTTATTGCTCTTTTAAAAGTTGTTGAAATGGTAATAAATAGGTTAGCCTTTGAATATGAGCTTGGAGTGTAACTGTGTTTTTAATTGTTGTCAATTCCTATATTTGCGCGCCTTCTATTGATAATATATTGATTTAGCCAGGGGTGAAATAGTCTGCTACACAGCCATTTTTAGAGTCGTCACGAGAACAAAAACGGCTGTGTAGCAGACTAGGGGTGAAAGCGTCGCTCCAGTCATTTAATTTATGATTTAAAGCAAACAATGAACTTGTAATCCACAAATCAGTTAACTTTAGGGGAGATCCATATGACTTTTAAGGGTGGGGCTAGGTGATTTTAGAGAAAAAATAATTTGCAAACAGTGCAAGAATAAAACAACATCTAAAATCTTACACACAAGAAATAGCAATCACCTTGGACCATAGTAGATAAGCCGTTTAAAACAAAATTTTTCCAAGCAAAATGACCTATTTACCCACCTACATCACCTTTATTTTATAGGTTAAATGGACATTCCCGAAATATAATTTTCTACTATAAAGGCCGTTAAGACACGATAGTACTCAGTGGCAGGCAATTTACACGCAGTATAACGTATGTTTTTTATCACTCTGTCTGAAGGAAAGGCCAAAATGAAAACTGAATCAGGCCGGATTTTTTTTTGTACGCTACAAGTTTTACAAATCTGGTGCTGGTAGCGTGTAAACCAGCCTTTTTATATCACCGCCGAGGTAAACAGAACTATCAGGCGTCGTTTGTTTATGGTTCAGACCTCGGAGAACATTACTTCTAATTCGGCAGTTTTTACAGAACAATCCGCTTACAAGACAAATTACACTCATTCAATACTCGGGACGATCGAAGCACGCGCTTCTCTTCCACAACAAATTATAAAATGAATGACAACAACATAAACGTGACAAGAATAGAGAGAATTCATCATTAGACGGGACTGTTCTGTCAGGTCATTCAGCTGTTATCCATTATATTATGCAGGGTATTAAATAATCGGTTTTGAGCAAAAACTTTCGAAAACATCTATTTTTAATATATTTTCCAAAATCACCCGTCCACTAAGCCACCTCTAAATTTTGCCAAGATGAGTCCAAACTTCCAGAGCGAGCTGTCAAATGTTTGAAAGAAAACTAGAGGGAAGAGGTCTCAGAATCACGTTCGTGTGCATTTTACTTCTAAACTCCATATTCATTTGATACACGCGGCATTTTGAGTCCTCTTGCATGCGAGATCTTGACAAGCAATCAAGACAAAAAAATAATATAATTCAATGAAACATTTGAAAAGACAACAAATGTCTATTCACGGAGATATGTATTGAGAGTGAAGTGTCTCTGAAAACCCTGAGTCATGAATCAAACCTCGCAGATTTTCGCCGTGTTTCAGTTGCTGTTTTTCAATATGAACTCGAGGCGAGGATAACGCTCAAAGCTTCAACCTATTGGTCGTGACAATCTAAATATTCTTCTCTCTAGTCGCGGTCAGAAAATGTCTAAAGACTTTTCTAAATTCTATACTAGGTCAGATCATTGTCTCAAATCTTACAAAATAAATGTGACGGCATAAACAATGATGCTCGACTTCATAAACATGAAACCATGTAATTACACTGTACTCAAGCTCACCGGTCGAGATGCAGCTCGTGATAGCCATCAAGTAAGGCCAGAATCGCTTAAGATTTGTCAGCCCTCTTACGCATCCAAAATGATGATACAAAACTCTGTCGGCTTCAGCCATCACTAAACAAGTCTCCTGATGCAGCATAGACAATTCTCTTCGGCGATCCTCTTCGCCTGATAATTCTCAATCTCGGCCTTTCTCATCTTTCTCTGAGTTCCCGTCGCTCTTCACTTATAAGCAAATAGGTTGAATTTAATCCTCTATTGTTTGTTGCCATAACAATTTTTTCGACGGTTACGGTCACAAAATCCTTATGCTTTTAAACAAGTTTTTGAACGAGACGACAATGGTTACACCATTTCTTGCGCCGCGCGATTTCCCGCCAAGAGAAAACGCACAAATACACAAATGTTGCACAAATACATCGCACTTTTTCCCGCCGACAAAATATAACATACTCCTCCCCCCGACGGGCGGACACCTGATTCCCATCCCTCACCCCCAAAGGGCGTACGGACGGACGGAGTACACTGACGTCATAACCAAATTTTCTCGGATGGGTAGATAAGTAAATTTTCTTACTCGTGGTGCTCCGCTGCACTCGCTCGCGCGCGCGAGAGAGCTCCGCTATAATGTTACAGACCGAATTGGACTTCACTCAATCCTATTACTATTTATTTGTTTATGTATTAATATCTTCTTATTCTTATTCTTCTTCTTCTTATTATTATTATTAGTAGTAGTATTATTACAATTATTATCATTTTTATTTCATTAATATTACTATTATTGTCATCATATAGAATGTAGCCTACTATCTTTCTTACAATCATTCAAATCACTTTCATAGCCAACTTATGTGGTAATGCGTTCAAAGACAAATAATTTAACTGACCTTGAAAAGATGAAGAGGTGTCGAACTCATGACCAGATGATAAAATTCTCTGTCCGATCACCAACCGACCTCCAGAGGGAATATTTCTTGAAACATTTATCACCTCATTACCCGAAATCCCACGCCCATCGTCCAGGAAAAGTTCCTGTCGTCCACTTGAGGCTTGTGATGTCAAACATAAGTGATGCCATTTGCCGTCATTTAAAGGTGTAATGTAAAACATGCTGCTTGGACAAAACGTTTTAGTGTTCACAGTTTTGCTTTTCTCGTTCTCATTAGTATCATTAAGAAAAGTTGACAATGCAATGGTCTGAGGAAGGATGTATACATGTACCTCTTATTAGCCTAGTTTTTTGGGTCCGTACTGTAAATCCGTAATTTACATTACGGACCGAAAAAAAGAGGCTGGTAAGATGTTTATTATAATGGCTTCTTGTTTGGGGGACCGGAAACAAGTGTAGAACAAGCGATTTGACAGTCATTTGACAGGCGTCACAAAATGAAAGGCTTTTCATTGAAAGTAAAATCAAAATGTTAATGCGCCTTGTTGAAAAAGTTTATTTGGTCAAAACCAGAAACTCATAAGGGGTTGAAACGTGTAACTCTCATATGTTTGCCTTGTCCGATGCTCGTGATTATTCATTTTCGAAAGTACCATATTTGGAACGAGAAGAAGAGATAACTGACCAATCAAACTTCGTAAAACAACGTGACGTAATTTTCCTTCAGGTTCCCGCGCCCGCTTAAAAAAATGGCCGACAAACGGGGGAAAAACTCCCGAAAGCCGAGAAAGCTTTCAAAGGTTGAAACCAGGAATATTACCAAAACACTGAGCAGGATATTATTGCTTTACCACCCGGGCCAAACGTAACATTATGAAACCCATTGACGGCCTCGCAACTTCTTGAAGTTCTCACTTCAAAAAACGATGCCTCGTTGACCCTCTGCACAGTAAACTTATACTGCAAATAGGCTTTTAAAATCAGAACCTGACATCTTCGCAAAAACTGATGCTTGTAATGAATGTGCGAAGCATTTTAAAAACTTAAATTAAAGTTAGATGTTGTAGTCACGATCGTGTTTTGAGCAAATTTTATGAATGAACAAACTCAAAACAATAGATAGAGAAGCCGCTTCTTGAAAATTTTTATTCAAAGTCCAAAAAGTTAATCCTTTAAAGCAATTCGGAAAACACTATCTGGATCGTGGATCCGTTCACGCAATTGACATCGGCTAAGCACATGACAAAATTCAACACAAAATCCATCTCAAATCAGGGCACATTTTCTAATTTTTCTTTAGCGCCGAAAAGAAAAATTTTTAAAACGTCTATGAAACATTTAAAAATACATGTCTTGGCCATAGAGTGCAAAATGTACCTGAAAATTCAGCAAAAACTTCACTGACTTGGTTGCATTTCAAAACAGACCATGGCCGGCTCCGCCGTGAAGAAAACAAGGTTGAATTCCTCGATGGACGATTTCTTGATGAAAAGCTTCCCTTTCTCCACAAAAAGAAAGCTGAGCATTCTTTTGAACTTTCTCTTTCCATTTTTTGTCTTTTAACGGCGTATTTTTAGCCCTGAAATGCAGAACTCTTGTCTTAAAACATCTGCATGGTGATCGCGCAGCGGCCATTTTGTTGAAAATGGATATCCGTCACTAAGATTTCCAAATATGGTCAAAATGAATATTCACAAGCATTGAACGCGAGTTACACGTTTCAACCCCTTATGGGTTTCTGTCAAAACTAAGTGCGATGTAAGTATTCGCTCGCCAAAATATGTGACGCTGGAGTCTTTTGCAAAGTGGACATTTTGACTTGCTCGAAGTCTTCATCTTTCTCTCGTTTGTCTTTAAAAAACAAAAAAAACACTGCACATGGCAAAGAAGCTTGTCAAGATGATCAGGTGCAGGTATGTTTGTTATCATATTTGTCGAAGGAATCGCTCGTTTTCTCTAAGGCAAAACGTCCCGAATCTCTACCAATCGATTTTCAACTTCTTAACAGTGTACTGCGATAAAATTTTCAGGTAACTCACAAGAATTCTCTTCTTCGATAACACTACTATTCAGTTTCTTCATCGGCATCGTTCATAAATAAACAAAGGTTAAAGTGTTAACGTTAAGTCAACATTCAAGCCCTCAAGGTTGACAGACGTCTTATAACTTTTTGTAACCAATTGTTGGTTTTCACATGACCTCACTAAAATTCAAACTGCAAAACTATCGATCCTACTGAGATTTTACTTTCATGGTGTATTAGAGCAGCTGAAAACTAATTTTCAAACAAATTTTCGCTTCAAAAGGGTTCTTGGTTTTGTATTAGGTACGCTTGAATTCGTAAGCTTTTGCGTGACGCAGCATTTACATGACGGCCGAGAAAGCTGTCATTTAGGTTAAAAAAAGGACATTTTTAGAGGAATTTTGCTATCTAAACAGTTCAAGTATTAGAAAAAGTATTACTTTAATGTTTATGCGTTCCTCTAGGAGTAAATCCACGCTTTTGTAGCAAAACTCGGTAACAGATGTTTCTGTTGGTTTGCGTCCGCCGTGTTGGAGCTCATCCGGGTGAGCTCCAGCATGGCGTCTCCATACAAAGCTCTATAAATTTGGGTAAAACATTTCCTCGGATATCTCGTATACGAATTATTCCTTCGACCCAAATCTTGGCGAGGGTTTTGTATCTTTAGCTCATTTCATTTCGCAGATTCTGGGCTTTATCTGTCGAATGGTTTTGACTATTATTTTGATCTATTTTGAATCGGGGGACACTGAAAACCAGCAATTTCTTATAACTATTTCTTATTTCTTATAACCTCTTTCAAGATAAGACGATTTTGAGCTGCAAAATGAGCATTTGCTTTGGAATTTTTTTCGTCCGTATAGCAAGTTAATACGGACCGCAAATTGTTGCGTGGCAAAAACAGACAGCCATATAATAATTAACAATTATTCGTCGAAGGCGAAGCTGATAATATTTGTTATTATATGGCTGAGTCTGTTTTCGCCATGCGATTAGTCAATTTGGCCGTCCGTAACTTGCTATACGGACCAAAATTTCAAAGAAAATGCTTATTTCGGAACTCTAAATCTCTTTACCTCGGAAAAAAAGTTGAAATAAAGTTATAAGACGTCTGTCAACCTTAAGGACTTGGATGTTGACTTTGTCCTTCAACATTTTTAACCTGCCTACGCGCTTGGGCCATAAATCGATGAAAAAAAAACGAGGATCCGTAATTTACAGTACAGACAGCTAATAATATTTATTATTCAGTCAAAAAGGCTTCTCCGTTTCTGGTTGGCTAAAAGCACAAACATAATTCATCATAACCAGCTATTGTTGACCAAATTTGGAAGAATTTTGTCATATTGAACCGATGACGTCAAAAGTGTAGCCAAAGTTGTAGATTATTGAATCGTTAACCGAGAAAACCTGGGGACAAGGTTGAACTGTTTTGGTGATGAGAACAAAATGGCAAACAGTCGGCGAAACATGTTACTCGTTTCACGGCGAAATGTTGTCTGAAAACAAGTGAGAACAGCAAAAAGACTACTCGACGGACGACATCAGCTATTTGGAGTATATTTGCAGGCCTGAACAGACCTTTATCTCCTAAATTTCCCGATAAAGATTACTATCGATATGAACTACATTAACCGGGGTAAGCAAGTTTTAGCTTGTCTTTAAACTTGGAATTATTTAGAAAGAAAAATAAAGCAATTAATGAATTCGGCTTTCGTAGGATATGAAGAATTCCTCAGCTCTCGGAGGGTGTTATCCACCTCAGCCTTCGGCCTCGTTGGATACCACCCTCCTTAATCTGCAGAATTCTTCATATCTTACTCAACCTCATTCAATAATTGCTAAATAATCCCCGAGACGAAGTCAACAATATTAACTGAGCCTGAGGTGAATAATTGTTTTAGTATATAAACACAAAGTGATCTCAACAGAATCAGAAAGGAAACCATTAAAAAACGTTAGTTTGATTGACGGGTGATTTCATGTGTGAACATGTGGCCGTAAACAGTAGATGCGCAAAAGTCAAATCCTTACAGTATTTTCAAACATGGCAAGACAGTATTAATCTTTTTGTAAGCTTTAGCATCAATGGTTTAAAAGAAAGCGTCGAATGTTAAATTTACTACCCATTCTGAGAAGAAACGTAGAGCTTCGTTTGCTTTTGTCTACTCACCGTGATTGAGAAAGTTTTTATGTCGTTTCTCGGAAAATAATGCAGTCAACAGCGGCTACGATCGAGGTGAGCGTTGTTCATGTGTAGTGTTCTTTGCCTCGTTAACTGGCTGGCATGAACAATTGTTGAAAAGATTTGCCTTCGTTTTTATTCTCCATAAATTAACTTCTATTTATAAGACAGAATTGCATGTCTTGCGAGGAAATCCCGAGTTCAGGAAACAGTGACAAACCAGCGTCGTTAATTTTGATCTGTGGTAGAAAACATTGCTTCGAGCGTATAAAAAGTCAGTGACAGCAAATCACTTCACAAGAAATGACTCTATTTAAACACCATAAAGTCTTGTTTTACCAAAATCATCAACACCAGGATATTCTCATATTTTCAAAAAGTTCTTACTCTGAAACTTTGGCAAAACACCCAATTCACGACAGCCATTTTGTTTTGCTTTATATTCACCTCCTAGTAGAGCGGTGAATATTCAACAATTATTCCTCGATCCGAATGGGCTCGGAGTCAATTGACTCATAGGCCATAAGGGTGTGAGGAATAATTCTTTTAGTAAAATCCAACTAGTTGGTCAAAAATATGGAGACGAAACAACTTTAGCGAGCAAAACGCGATTCAGCCGCCATTGTTTTGGTTTTCAAAGCCGGCGCTTTTCGCTACTAGTGGGCTATAACATATAGCCTAGTACTGGCTCATCTAATCAGAACGCAGCATCGATAATAGACGACTAGTTGGATTTTACTAAAACGTCATAGTCTGAGATAGCGAACCAATCAGATTGCTTGAATCACCAAGATCACTGAGCGTGTATATACTAAAGTGTGTTATTCACGGACAAAATAAGAGGTTCTTGATGAAAGGGTGAAATAAATGACTTAGTCGCAAGAACTGAGGCACTGACTTATGCAGTTGCGAGATGAGAGCCTGAAAAACTTCAGGCCTGCCGGATTCGAACCCTTACCGGCTTTGCTTACCGATGCAGCGTTTTAATAAATTGAGCTAGCCAGTCAAGTGGGAGCTGGTCATTAAATTGGTTCGTAATACATCCGGGAGAGTGAAGATGAAGCGATGAATATATGAAGGCTTTATCCTCTCTTCTCCCCTCTTTCATACATTTGCACCCCGGAACGAAGAATAATCGGTTTTGAAAAGAAAAATTTAAAATAGCAAGTCACAAACCTTTGTTGCTGCTCGTTTCCCATGACACACTCTCCAGTGTCACTGCACTGTAAGTACAATGCTGTCTCGTACGAAAATAAGGTCTGCATACCTCCAGCTATAGTCTTCACCCATGAGCATGCGGTGAATGTATCCATTGCTTTTAAGTTGACATTTAATACAACATAATTTGAAATATTCTTAGTTGGAAAAAGAAGACTGTAGTTATGGGCTTTTTCTATAAAGATGAAAGGAGCAAAAAGAACAAGCAAAAACTTTGATCATCATCATTATTATTTATTCAAAGGTTTATGTTTAATCCCACTACTTATTTTTTATAAGCAACTAGAGTCCATAACAGTTGGAGGATTTTTGCAGTAATTTTTACCGAATAACGTCAACAGTAAAATAATACACCGAAGAAGAGAATTTTAAACGATGGTTTTAAAATGAATGATTAACAACAAATCTTTTTCCTTTCCTACGATATTGTATGTGGACCGAAGGCTCATAGATTTGCAAAACTTTTTATTTCATACTTGGCCTCATCCATATTTCTTTTTATTTGAACAATCCAGTATCTTGGGCCTATGACATCATTGACACTGTAGATATTATGCATATAAGTCGGTAGGATTCGCAACGGAAAATTAGTTTTAACCAGGAGCCCGTATGGGCTCCTGGTTTTAACCAATTATTTTGTTCATGTCTTCACCTGGCGATTACGTATGGATGATTCATTTGAGAGACAAAGGCTATGTAACAAACCTGTCCATAATTCACAGTGGTCGCCGTAAGTTTCTTCCAGGGTGCAATCACAAGTGTATTTTGAATCCGCTGAACAGCTTTCTCTACAGCGGGCAAAGTTTTTACACGGATAAAGCAAACAGCCCTACGGACAAATAGTCAGATAAAATAATCTTGCTACAGGTGTTGACTAAATAATCCAACGAGGGCTTTGTTATTATCTCAAACGGATGGAATAAATTTTAATCTCAGAATTGGGAAGTGAGCGCTCGCGTTTCTCTGTAAATTGCCTTTAGTGCTTTCTGACTTGTTCATAAGATTATTATTTCTGATGTGGCTGCCTATGGCAATTGCTCAAGACAAGAGAGTATATGTACCGCCTTGCGTTTTCTTTGGCTTAGCAGACTGATCACAACAGAGCTCCGCGAGTGCCGAAGGCACATGCACGTCGAGTCCTATGGAACGAAAATGTTGTTACCCAATTTTCCAAAACATTTGTTTTGTCACGTGATCGCACGTTCGCTCGACTTTACATCTGTGTGCACTAGCATTAAAAACTCGGGCCTCAATAATTTTTCTTTTAGACTAGGCTTTATGAATTGGCGGTAAGGTTTTATTTCTTATACGCGTTCTGGCGACTAATTTGAACTCAATCAGTCGATTCTTTCCCGTCATTGATGGTTATCGCGTTATTCCCGCATATTTTACATCCGGACCTTTCTTCAAAATCTAAAATATTTATCGGTTACTTGAATAACCGTAAATGTCGTATACAAAAAATGTAAAAACAAAAAAATACTAACCTTCTCACTTTTCAAATTGTTGAAGCTAAGTAGATGTTTGATAGAAGAATAATGTAAAGTCTAAGTAAGTTTTAGATTTGCGAATTTCTTTGCTTTGGTGCAGGTGGTGAGGTGTCTCCAAGAAAATCGGTGGTTCAGTCCGCCTGCCAGTATGACGTCACGTCTCGCGTCAGTAACTTTCAAAATGGCGAGCAAAGTGTTCATCGAAGAGACGGATAAAACTTTCGAATTTATCACGGAAACACAGTTCCGATTTCTTGGATTTGGAGATTTTAAGATCCCTATTGTCATAGAAAACCAAACTTTGGTACCTTTTTAGAATGAAACGTCCAGTGGTGTAATGAATTTTAAAGATTCCTTTCTAATGTCGAGCAAATTTTACGGGCAATCAAATTAAAACGACCAGTTATACTTTTTAGGGCCAGTGCACAGCAAGATTAATGAATTTATACACAGCAATAGCAGGTTCATCAGAGGATATATTATACTTTATATTTTGTGTATTTTCAGCTCCTCAGAGCTATCGGAACCCCATATCAATCCTTTCAAAGTTCGCTTATAGCTGTACCGTTGAAAGAGGAAGCTAAATGCCAGGTATAATGTGAGAGACTGTGGGCATTAAATCTTGCTGTTTATCCCATTTTCATACTGTACTGGGCCTACATACACCTGTAATTCAGTAATGAATTCCCGAAAACTAATGAAATGTTACGTTTAATTATTGTTGATTAAGACGATGTATAAATGGCAAGTTTAAATTTCGCCAGTGGGTTTTTAGTGTAAATTAGTACAGTTTGTGGTGTCAGTACTGTGTGTTGTTTGTCACGGATGTCAATTAACATCAAGAGAAAATACAGCTGTTTCAGAGGAGGGACATGTCTTGACAGCTTATGTTTTTTTCTGGCCTTAAGCTTGGCCAGTATGCAGATCAAGAACTTTTGAAATAAAACTCTCCTGACTTAAGCTTAAAATATATATTGATCCAAGTGCGTGATCAGCAGGGTGGGCAGTGAGAATAAAGGAAAACAAGAGAAAAGGATTGTGTATTAAAAAAAATACTAAACAGGAAAAAAAAGAACGGCACAAAGTAACAGAAATCAGCGTCGCCGGGAGTAGAACTCGGTTCATCTGGCAAGCAACTCCTTGACCACTGCACCACAGTGCCACACATATTTTTTTAAAATAAATATGTAATATCAAAACCATTTTCTCTGCCATAGACGCTGTTTGAAGCTGGTGGAGCTAAATTTATCATAAATTCAATGAGACATTTGAGAAAAATAAGCTTGAGCGCGTATTTCAAAGCTATTTCGCATTATTCCGGGTTCAACGGGCCGATCGATGTGGGTCCATCAAAATAGCTCTAATCAATTTGGTAGCGAATTAGGAAATCAACAGAGGCCCCCACTCGAAAGGATTGATATAAGGTTAGGTCGGTTTAGCTAGCGAGAGAATAGATGAAATATAAACGTGTGTGATCTGTGAACGGAACCTCCTCTTCTGGAAGCTAGACCTTACCTATGTACGACACAAAATATCAAAATCGCTTACAGAAGCAGATTATGTCAACAACAAAGCTCACACACTTTCGATCATGTTAGCGATATGTAGCGATATTTGCTGGCTTCTTACTGTGGTATCCCTTGCTAATTTGCACAAGCGACCCGAGGTTCTTGCCCGTTACTATGTGACGTCACACTGGCGGGGGAGTGGGTCAAGAAATGAAGGTGGAAAACAATAGAGTTACCTCCCCCCTGCACTGGTGTAAAATTTATTGTTAAGGTAAACAGTAAAATCTTAAACTGGTACTTGATGCGGAGAAACCTTGACCGCCCCCCCCCCCCCGGCTTTCCGTGATAGGCAGTAGTGTCATACCAAATTTTTAAAATTATGACAGTAAACTGATCCCTACGGCTTGAGGAGTGATAGAAAAAAAAGGTGAATTATATAATTCACCATTTTGGTTTTGTTTTCTTTCTTTATTTTTCTATCCCTTATCTTGGTATTCAAGATTTTACTGATTCAGGTCTACTAAAGATCCGGCTGACCTTCAGTGGTTTGTCGCTGTGGTTTTTCCTCCACAAGTAGCGCATAGTGGCCCAATTAACCCCTCCCCGGTAAGTATATTATTTACCACTAAACTGGCTTGATAATAGACTAGTCCTTCGGCTTCCTCATAGTCTGATGGAGTGGCAGAATCTTTAGTGGCTTTATTAAGCTGACAGTTGTTTTCCATATTTTTGGAGTTATTAAAGTTGTACGATAGACAGTCTTCCACAGAAGCACATTCCATAGCGCAGTCCATAGGAGAGGCCGTTGTACGGATGGCAATTACATGATTTGATAATGCAAAACCTGCCGGCAGAAAATATATTACAATAATTGAACCATCAAATGCATTTTAGGTGAGCATTCATCAAAGACTTAAATCCAGGCCCTTGGCAGCATATCAGACACATGCACCAGACAATCGTATAATCATATTAGAAAAGAAGAAAAATCGTGTTACTCTTTCTATGCTCTATGTACTGCAAAGCTTAAATAAACAACCATCATTTAAACCATATTTTACACTCAAAGGACATACAAAGAGGAGCTTTAATTTCCTGGAATCCAACCACAGAAATGTCACACCATTCAGGAAGCCTCAATATAACCAGAAGAAGGCAAGCTCCAATTTTTTGTTATAAAACTACTCACCCTTAATCCATATACGGAGGATTGTTTCTGTGTCTTCGAGCAGAACAGTGAATGATAATTTCGCACCGGTTTCAGATTTATCGATCCTTAGAAAGTTGTGTTCGATTAACCGAACCAGGACCAAAGGGTCCACAAGGACCGGACAGTATCCCAGGACTGCTCTTAAAGGAGAACGCCGACCTTTTGGCCCCACCTTCCATGGACATCCTGAATACCTCTTTTCGCGAAAGCCGGCTGCCTTAACTTGGAAAGAGGCAGATATCGTCCCTGTCCCCAAACAAAGACCTATCCAGGATGTTAACAAGCACATCCACCCCATTTCCCTTACCCCTCTCCTGCGCAAGACTGCCAGGGATTATGTTGTTCATGACTCTGTGGTACCAGCCGTGCTAAAGAAAATAAAAAAAGCAATACGGGACAATACCCAAATCATGCACTGTGCACGCGCTTGTTAGCATGATCCATAACTGGTACGTCAACTCTGATGGGAACGCAGCCACGATTCGGAGTTGATTTCCGTAGGGCTTTCGATCTTATTGATCACAATATCCTGGTGCGTAAACTCTCAGATTAAAATAGTCCGAACCACATCTTATGCTGGATTGCTGACTTTCTATAAATGGATAGGAGAGAGAGGGTTAAACTGGCCCAGGATTGCTTCTCCGAATGGCGTTACATCCCAGCTGGTGCCCCTCAGAGGACAACGTTAGGGCCGTGTGGCTCTTCTGAATAATTTCTTCTCTTTTATAACATAATCAAAAGACAAAACATTTCCATTTGCCTTCGGCTGAGTCAGTCATCGGTACTGTAGACGAGTGGATGTTTCCTGTCATCTACCCTCGCGTAAACAAATCAGACCTTTCAAAAACTTGCCTTTGAGTTTTTCTTTCGCTGAATCAGCCGTTCTCCGTCTTGAGGTAAATTGCAAAACGTTTTTTGTTGTTATTCTGAATGGCATCTGTCTACTTGCTCTTAATATTAGGGTAAATTTCTTTGACGGCAAACTATAGCTGCTGCAACTATAAGCACTAACCAAAAAACTATACGACGTAAAATGATAATTGAACGACACGTTTTGCAATAAACGTAAAATAGAAATGAGAAAAACTGACTGTATTTCCTTTAGAATAACAGGTAACACTAATTTTAGAAACTGTGTAAATTAACAAGTTTTGTATTGAAATTTGTCCTGGGAAATCGAGCTGAAAGTCAAAATTGCAAAAATTCGCCGTCACAGCCAGCGCTGACTCGATACGTGAGCAATGTAGATGCTGTTGTTTTACGACTGATCTTTGAACTACTGTTATGAATGAACAAAGACAAAACTATAGACATCCTTTTTTGAAAAATGTATTCGAAAAACCCTGTACTCAAATGAAATTCGCGCTACAATTCCAGCATAATGTGTCCGTAATTGAACTAAAATTTTAATCGATCAAAGCTACACAACAAAGTTCAGTGTCCCGAACCTGAGTGCGTTTCCTACAATATTTGCTTTAGTTTAGAATTGTAATGTCAGCTTGACTAAAAAGTTAATAACACAATACGAACTAATTGAAGCATTTCCATTTCAAATCAGACTTGTACTTTCTCTGCTGTAAATGTACCTTAAATTTCGGGCTATCCTCAAAAAACTTTCCCTCACTCGGTTTTTCTTTTAAGCTCCCAGCCGCGAAGAAAACAGTGATGAATTTCTCCAAGGCAAATTTTTCGCTTGATCTTTTGACTTTTCTTCAAAACGACAACTGAGTACTTTCTTCAACTTCCACTTTTCATTTGCATTTTTCATCAGTGCATTTTAAACCACACGGGAGAGGAGATTTGCTAAATTTGCCTCAATTTAATTAATATAATTTAGCTTTTCTTGGCGTGCACCAACGGGCAATTGGTAGATGGCTAACTGACCAATCAGAGCGCGCGCTTTACTTTTATTATGTTATAATAAGTTATGTTTACAGCACTTGAGAAGTTGTTTGTTTCTTATTGTATATAGGAACTCGACGCATGCTTTTGAATTTGTGATTTTGTAAAAGTTTTGTTAATTATACCGGATCATCTTTCTTTAATTAGTTGTAAATTATTACAGTTGCTAACCAACTTTATCGCTGACAATTCAGCTCTTTGGCTGCAAGTTTTTGTAAGGTGAATAAGACCTATCTATATCTATCTATCTATCTATCTATCTATCTATCTATCTATCTATCTATCTATCTATCTATCTATCTATCTATCTATCTATCTATCTAGTATCTATCTGTTCATCCATCCATCCATCCATCCAACCGAATATGAAAAACAGAAAAAATGCAGGTATGTGTCGTTCTGAAAACAACTTGCCTCCGATGTTCGACCTTAAAGCATGTCTCAATAATGAAATCCAACTCATATTGCATATTTCCATCACGTAAGTATTACCCTGCGAGCCGTAGTTTCTCCAGGCCGGACGCTACGCTACGAAGGGAGAAAAAACACTGCAAGCAACCGTCTGATGGAGCATGCACGTCCACGATGCCTACGTCAAAACGAAGCCTTCCGAATTAACTAACCTCCAAAATCGGTTATTTCAACATGGCCGCTAGAAACAGCACACACCTTACCACACGTTACATATTATGTGAAACAGCAACCGAACGAGCTCGTTCACGCAAGATTGAAAGCCATTTTAACCAAGAGGATGCATCCACAAGGGAATAACGACTATCCATTTTCTTAGGGCGTGGCCTTGAAGAAAAATGGCTTCCTCAAGGAATTTATGAAGATGAACTAAGTATTCTAGTTTTCTAGACATAATTCAAACGACTGCAAGAGTAGGAAATGAAACATTAAGGATACCAGTCCTAGTATTTTTTGGTAAGTAAACTGCGATAAAGATTTCGACAATTACCATTCACTGATAATTCAAAACAACTCGTGAACCATTCCAAAAATTTCAGTTGTGGACGAAATTATTTATAAGTGGTAATGTTAGAACCAGCGCCCTTCTTTGAAACGAATTTCAAATCACACGAGATTATCAGTCAAAGGTGATAGCATTTTAAATAGAATGATGACACTTAAGTTACGCTAACCTTGTCATAAGTTTTTCATTATCAATATGTTGACAAAATTTCCACTATCTTATGGGCATGTTTTCCACCTCCTTGGCCGGTTTACTGGTTACCTTGGGTGATCTTCTAAGGTACCCTTTTGCCGAGTCAAACAAATTGACAATTTATATGTTGACGAACATCCGATTTGAATTTTTGTTAAGACTTTGGCGATTGTTCGCCATTCTCACTATTTTCGCCAAATTCGCCATTTTCGCTAAAATGGCCACTTTCAAAAGGCTCCCTTTGCCATCTCATTTGATTTTTTGTTAAGGTATTGGCGATTGTTCGCCCATTTTGGCCATTTTCTTCAAAATAGTCACTTCCAAAAGGGCCTCTTTGTCATCTCATTTGATTTTTTGTCAAGGCATTGGCGATTGTTTTTCCATTTCCTTCAAAATAGCCACTTCCAAAAGGACCCCTTTGCCATTTCATCTGATTTTTTGTTAGGGACTGGTCAAAAAGTATAGGGGGGGGGGGGGGTGGGGGGTGGGCCGGAGCATTTGGAAATGTGGTTGATATGACCCACCCCCTCCCTTCGGCACAAAAATGAGTGACCCACCCCTAAAGCAAGGTTGGGAATTGATACACTGCTACACCCAATATCAAAATCACAGAAATCATATCTTTGTGAAAAGACAAATGTGAAAAAACCGAACATTTCTTGTTTCGATGGATGTTATGAGTCTTGACACAAATAAACAGCAAAACGACGGTATATCGAAATTGTCTGTTACAAAGCATATGAAGATTTCTACAAAGACAACCCATTCCTACACATTACTTGCCGGCAATGCTTAGATTAATCCTCAAAGAAAATTTCTTCCACTTCAATGGAAAGCACTACCTACAAAACCATGGAACTGCAATTAATGGGCACAAACTAAGACAACAGTTTTGATTCCTTTGCCAATATTTTCATGACATATATTGAAACAACAACTCTAGGCAAAACTGTCTTTAGATCAACAGTTTGGAAAAGCTACATACACGATATCTTTTCCCTATGGGACATGAGTAAACTAGACATCGAAGCCTTCATTGAACAAGTAAACTTACATCACCCAACTATTGAATTCACGGCCGAAACATTTGACACTGAGACTGCGTTTTTAGACACAGTTGTATACGAGATTCAAGAAAAAATCTATACTTGATGCAAAGACACAAAAAAACTCATCAGAAACCACCTTTGATGGACGGAGGCTACCCACAATCTTTTAAAGAAAACCTACTATCAGAAATAAAATTCACAAAAGGGAGTCTAAACTGCTAAAACAAAACAACAGGCAGGAAAAAGAAATATTGCCATTCATGACACAATACCAGCCCTCAGTGTCTACTATAAAGGAAGCTTGAATGAAAAAAATGGAATCTTATACAAAACCAACTATAACTTCAATAAATTTTTAAAGAACCACCAATCATTTCCTTACAAAACAGGAAAATCATTAAAGGACATGCTCGTTAGAGCCAAAAAAAGGTTAACAGAGGGTTCCAAGCCTGTATAGATGTGCGGCCTGTCATCCTTTGTATTCTCTCGCACAACAGGTTTGTAAGTATTTTAGCAATAACTCCAGCTGGCTGTGTTTTATATAACAACTGTCTCGTTAGTAGTTAGTGCATATCTATGTAATAAAATAGGGTGACCCACCCCCTAAGGGCAGCTGAAAATTGCACAACCCACCCCTTGCACAAGGCTCAAAACCTCATGACCCACCCCCTCTCTGCTCCGGTCCATCCCCCCTATACTTTTTGACCAGTCACTTAACGCATTGGCGATTGTTCGCCATATTTGCCATTTTGGCCAAAATCGCCACACTCAAAGGGGACCCTTAGGCTCCATGCATATAAGAACATTCGCCTCACTTCGGCGAGAGTTGGCCATATACTCCAAAATCGCCATGTTGGTCAAAATCGCCTCTTTCAAAGCGCCCCATTTGCTTCGTCATCACATGTTCGTCAAAGTTTGGCGAATTTTCGCCAATGCATACATTTCTGGACATATCTCTCGCACCCATGCGTGAAGGTACTTTTTTAAGATTAGCCAGAAATATGAACATTACGACTACTTTTGCACATTCTTTCGTTCATTTAAAATAACACTTTTCCTCTTCGAGTTAAATTTAATGTTGTTGTTTTGTTTCTTAGCCGGTGGGATTCTTCTTTTTCACTATAGACAGCTAGGTAGAAGCACGAGAGGAAGAATCAACGAAGAACTCAGACAAACGAGTAAAGTGACTTTTTGCGCTTTCCAAAAGTCAGAACTGGCCGGCCAGACCGGTTAATTTGAAAATGAAATATTAGCCTTCCACTAAAACCCATCACATCCGTGCATACCATTTAGGAATAAACTGATCTGGATTTGTCTGTCTGATTTCCCTTACCTTCTCTGACGACTTCAAATCGTTTTGATTTCATACAAGCATTTCGACGAGCTTCGATGCCAAAGGAGAAGCAAATTAAAACAGCAAGCACCAAAGGACACATGTTATAGAGAGAAGCAAAGCTTCCTGTTTTGAAAGAAGGCTTCCTTGAATGGTTAAAGAATGAGAAGACGCACCTCAGTGAAGTGTAAATTTTTTTCTTCAAAGGTGCGAAGCGATTCTTGCGCACTACTGAATGATTATTTTACCAATTAACAAGTAACAAAGACGAGCGAGCTCTACACCTGCCCCAAAATGCATTAGCTGTGTCATTAATTGCGTTCGTCGCCTCTGTCGTTGCTGTTTGTTTGCTCTATTGAATTACAGTCAAAGACCGTTAATTCGGCCGCTGATGAGACCATGTAAAGTGTCCGTATTGACGGGGTTAGACTATACAATTATCTCCCCAAAATTGTTTTAAATAATATGAATGCCTGATAGTAAATATTTAATACATCTTTAGCCGAATTGAAATGAACTGGAATCTAAATTATTTGTAGCAACTTTTTATTAGTGTCATATCAATTTGCGATTTCTTGGCCAGAAGGTAACCCTGTTATAGAGGGCACAAAGAAGTAAAGGAAAAGATTACACTACACGATAACTGCATGTATTAATAAACTACAATGGTGACTAAATCTTCAGTTCAATGAAATGAATTTAAAGTTACGTAATAACCAGGGTCTGATATACACATGAATTGCCAAAGAACAAAAAAATTCGTCATCAAATACTCAGAGAAGCACAGTATGAAACAGTCCACCAGAAAATCTAAGAAAACAAAAATGTTGTGTAGCACATTATAAAGATATAAAAACAGTTTCATTTGCATTTAAAAAACTAAATTAACGGATGAAAAGGAATAAATTGTAGAAATTCGCCATTGATTGAAATTTCAATTAGTAGCTGAACCATAATCATGGGGGTTCTTCAATGAAAAGCTCATTAGAGCAGCATCTGATTGTACTAAATAGGATATCTTTCCGAACAATAAATAAAATAAAATTAAACAATAAATTACAATAAATAAAAATAAATAAGATGAAGTATTAAATCAGAAACCAAGAAAGATATGGATCTGTGTGATGCAAACTATAAAAAAATTTCAAAATTTCCTCGATGTCAGTTCAGGAAAGACTGTTTTATAAAACTAAAAAAAATATGCTTGCAAGGGAATAGAAGAATGGTCTATCTTACACTAAACAGTTTTTAGCTCAAGAAAGATAATGATGAATTTCGAAATTGTCCTAGGTTATCGTCAGAAGTTCTTCGTGGGCGTTTTTCACGCAGCTGTCCTTGCCTGGATTGAAAATGTCTCCACCGTGGTCTGGGGATTTCATGATGGAACATGCGTGATAACATCGCCACATTTTACCTGAAGTTGAGTTGACTCTATCGAACAAGGCCTTCATCGATCCAGCACAGGAAGGTGAGTTAATGATGTATTTTTCATTACATCTTTGATCACGACGAGACAGAATCGTAACATCTACAAAACAAACAAACAAACAAACAAAAAGCACAAAGAGCGTCGATGAGGATAATTTTAAGGTCACAGGGAACCTGTTTGGACCACTCAAGTGGATCAGCACCAAAAACTATCCGCCTTTAATAGCTTACTGTTGACGCTGACCAAAAAAACTCTGTGCCTGTCCATTTTTTAAAGTTTAGTTTGCCCAAAAATAAAATAAAAGTTGTTTTAGGTCCAATAAACGCCGATCAAAAAAAGGCGTGCATAGAAATTCAATTGAGTTGGCGCCAAATGTGGGTTGAGTTTGTCTTTGGTATAGTTCTCTGGTTTGACTTCCGAGGTTTTTTGGGGGGGTTCTCCGGCTTTCCCTCTCCTCCAAATCAACATTTTGAAGTTTCAATTCGACCAGGAATGGTAGACGAAGAACAACAAATTGGATGTGCTACCTCTAAAACGTTATTTACCCAGCTACCTGATTAGCTGTCTTATTGGACGATAGTGTCCATGGCCTAAGGACTATTTGTTTTCATAGACTTGCCATTTTGTTTTTTATGTAATTGGCGTGTTTTTCTACTACTTTAATTAAGATAGTGTTGGTGTAAAGAGTATGATCAATTCGACCTACCAGGCATGCGGCATTCAGAGGTGTTCAAAAGCTGAATGTCTCCAAAGATACCATCAATGAAGCCACTCCACTGTATAACATCTCTAGGAATTCCCCAGCAAGCACGTGATAAGGAGGCAACGTCATTATGATCAAACCATTTGGACCACAGGTTGACCTGCGTAATCATTCCCACAAAAGCTCGACTTTTGTCAAAGCTACCGTCAGTTACGTTTAGGTCTTGCCCAATAATAAAAGTTCCACCAGAGTAAATAACACTTCTTTGGTCAAACAAAGTGTAAGTTAATTTGCCATTGCAATAAAATCTTGTGCCATTACCATTCTCTTGGTCATCATATCGAACAAGACAAATGTGATTCCATTGACCATCTGTTAAGTTCAAATTCTTTATAGTCCTTAAAGAAAGAAAGACTTGGGATATAAACGATTACAAAAAAACTCAGAAAAAACTAATAAAAGTAAATTGATACTATGTTGCGACCATCTTGCCATTGTCGTGGCTTTCAGTTTTAGTTTTAGTGTTCAAGCGTGCCGGAAAGGTCTCGATCTATTTGGGCTCTGACGCTTGACCGGCGAAGGATTTCACCCTAACCAGCTGCTTACATGAATTACAAAAAGCCCACACAAATTAGTTTGAAGTTGAAATTCGTTACTGTCCTCCCTAAAACAGAAGTAGAAAGATAACATTATGGTTGCTATGTAGGCTGTGTGGATAGATAAAATAATGATTTCTTTTTCCAATGTAGTGTCAATATTACAATGATGATGACGATAATAATAATAATAATAATAATAATAATAATAATAATAATAATAATAATAATAATAATAATAAAATAACGGCAATAGGACTGAGTGGAGACCAATTCGATTTATAATCACACGAGAGATTAGCAAAAGCACAAGATGGCGTAACGGGAGTCCAATTTGTTTAATCACGAGTATGAATACAAACCTCATTGGACCACACAAAGTTCTGTTACCAATTAATCATAACTATAACAAAAGTTTGTGATATTTTAAGCAAGTTTTAAAAATTAAAACACAACAAATTCGAGAAAGATTTTTTTAATAGCAGTGAAAAAACAAAACCATTTAATTGCGCGCACGCGATGGAGCATACTGTCCAATTACTTAGGTGTGACGCGTACTGTCCTATTACACTGTCCTATTAGTGCTTAAATTCAGGACAGCTGACAGCCAATCAGATTTTGGAATTGTGTTATAGTTATGATAATAATAATAATAATAATAATAATAATAATACTTTATTCAACTATGAAAATATGTACATAATTTACAGAAATATTGAAGTAAGAATTAAGTACTATTAATATTATAACATTAAGGTGTTTCGATACAGTTTTTCGCAGACTATAGGAATGTTTTTCAATCGCGATAAATGTGATTTTATCCTTGTCCGATCGCCACAAAGTTTTCACCAGTGATTGACTACAAATTGAAGTTAGTCAAAATGCAGGTTTTCGTAAAATCGATATCACCATGACAACAACAAACAAAAACTTTAAAATCGATTAAATTCCAATTTCGCGCGAGCTAGACCTGCTACTGAAAATCCGACACCAGGAACTTGAAGTGTGGTGTTTAGAAAAGAACCTCCGTGAGAGGGAGGTTATTTGCTAAAGACAACACTGTGTCAATGTGTCAACGATTTTCCAAATGCATTCGTTGCGGCACAGAAGCGATCAATGTCTCTTGCACACAGTCCAGTGTTTTAAATTAAGTAATGACAAAGGAAAATTATCCGTTTCTAATAATAAAAAGAAACAAGTTAAAAAAATAATTAAAACCTTATTCTCCTAAATAGTGCTTTTACATTTTCGATCTCAATGTCATCGTTCTTAATATTATGAACTCTCCTTTTTGCCCTAGATCCTCTAAGATAAATGACTGCTTATCTTAATAATACAAAAGGGATTTTGATTATTATCCATGACGTTGTTTTAGCATTTTGTTCGCCTTTCTCGATGAAAATCAGCTCCGCTAGTCGACTGTGATATCTTAGGTATTCTCTCCCTAACCACCAGTTGTTGTAAACACCAAGGGCGTAAATGTTCCATGCTTAATGTCGAGAACTCTTCTTGAATACTGACGTTTCTTCTCTTTCTCATACATACGATTGATCTGTTGCGTTTGGAGATCCTTATACGATTCGGCATTTGGGTGTCAGATCCTGACATCAAAGAATGCTGATTGTCGGTTGTCTCGTGCATGGATATCCAATCTCGCATCTTGTGCTTTATTAGACCGTCTAGTGAGCTGTTCTCCAGAGATGTCTTGGAGGACTGGCTCAGTTTCAACGTCACCACATACAGTACTCAGAAGTTCGGCTTTCAGATCTCTAAGTTCTTTGTGACACTGAATAACAAAACCTCCTAGTTTGCAAATCACAGAGTGGTCTATTCAGGTAAAGGCCCTAATCTTTGATAGAAAGCACCGTTCACGAGCCACGCCGATGAACTTCTTTTCGTCGCCAGGTATAATGCTCGCTTAGTCTTCTTAATAGAGTTTTCCCTTTCTTCGAGTTCCTGCAATCTTTCACTTCTTACTGCCTGTTGTGCTGATTTCACAAGGGAATCTTCTCGTAGCTGATGTGATTGAGATATATACCATTTGTTGAACGAAGGGTGTTGTTACTTTGACTCAAGAAGCGTACCCACGGTTTGCTTCAAGGCATGGGATCCACATGCCAAGACCACCCAGGCCGAATGGAAGCGTTAGAATTTTTCTATCTAGCTGATTACACCTGCGCTCAGTGATCGCAGGAATAAGCACCTAAGATACTGTATTCTCTAGTGTCTCCACGAGATCCTGGTTGTCGGGTAGGGTTCTTAAGAAGTAGGTGCACCGATGTTTCCAGCCAAATGTTTAAGCCGCGTAGCACTTTTGCGTTTGAGATAGAGCAAATTCTGCTAACTTAGCTACTTCATGGACCCAATTGATGATGGAATGACGGAAGATGGTTGTAGACTTAATTAAAGGCTGAATGCTTGAAGCGTATAGACTGTCTGTAGGTATTTATAGCGTAGACTGCGATCACAGGGCATAAAACGTGGATATTATGTAATGCAGTTGCTCTGTTAAGTTCTTTCAAAGCATTAGAAGCATCAATGAGAAGTACAGCATCAGTGGCATCTGCTTCAAATATAGCATGCACAGCGTGTATTGCAGCCTCGCTTCCAGACCTTAGTCTAGCACACAGCTGGAGTGAGCCGCTTGCCTCGAACACATCCTTTTTTGGCGACCATCATTATTACACCAGGACTTTCCGCAAACCCTCCTAATTACCTCTCCCACTCCTATTGGTCTGACAGCACCTTCGCCTTTATCCAGTGGAATTAGACGGTTGGCTACCACAGGCTCTAAGATTTTAGGATCAATTTTTTGTGAACATAGAGTCCTTGTCATTGTGGCTATTGCCTCACATAGCCTCGAATATGACTGTTTAAAGTACTTAAAGGCGAGGATTCTTCTGAAACCATTTGCGTCAGAGGGGCCTCCTGCACCCTTTGTTCTCAAAGCAGCAGTTGCCTAACCAACTCGCCATTAATCTCCGTGTACACTGATTCTAGAAACTATCGTCGATCGGCCCAAAGAGTAATCAACCCAATTTTGCTGGTTGTGGAGTGGGATGTTTCTATTTGAGCTGCGTCATGACTTCGCGATCGTCTGTTAGCGCTAACACACCACCTTTAGTAGTTTCATTCAGAAAACGCAGAGATGGATTGATTTGGCCTTCAAGCACGAGCTTAGCAAATACCTTAGATCTATCGGCTGATTCCGACGCCATAGTTTTTTCCGATACGACCTTGAATGATTCGACCGTCGCCTTTAGCTTATTAATTGCACCTTGTCTCCAAAGTATATGGCGCTTGGACAAGACGTTTTGGTGATATAATAGTGTTGTACTTTGGAAGGCATTCCGGTCTGTTTACATAGTTCTCACCTTGCTCTACCTCAGTGCTTGTTCATCGTCTCCTGGGGGTTGTATGCAAATCTTGTCTTGAGTTTGTTAGCAGATTAAATACGTCTGAGTTTATAGGCAAATTTGTAAAACCCTCCATTTTTTTGTTTGCTCAACACTGAAACTATCTTCAAAATATCTCTTATTATGACAAGAAATCATTCAATGCATAATTTCATGATTTTATTTTCCTTTGTCTGTGATGAATGATGATGAGTTTGAAAGAAAACAAAAGACATTCTCAATTACAGAAAACTTTGAACCACGATATATAAATCTTTCCCGGTTTTTTGATATTTTTTGTTCAGCTTACCCTCGTAAAGCCGTAAAACTGTGTTTCAGTTATACTTACTGACTAACTGTTCCGTGGATTGTGAATATTACATATCCTTTCTCTGTAATAAAAACGTCTATGAGTTTCCCTCTGGAATCCTTGTTAGAATACTGAAAAACTGTTCCTTGTTCTTTGGTCTTTAGCCACGCACAGACAGTAAAAAGTATCATTTCGTCGATAGGAAATGTGTAATTAGCGAAGTTGCTTGAACGCCTCTGGAATTCAAGCATGAAGTCATTTTCTGTTATCAAGAAAAAAAAAACGGTTTACTTTCCAGAAAGGAAATAGAAGTCCATCAAATTGATAAAGGGTAACTGATATTTTTGACTATTTAATTTCATAACTGTTTTAGTCATAACCGTGTTACTCTTTTTAGTATACGTATATACAGACTCTGGGTTATCATTGTTTTGAGCAATCTGATTCGTTCACTTTAGTCCTGTCTCCAACTATTCAGCATAGCGTTGACCAAATTTAGAAGATGCGAGCAATATACACCATCTATTCGATGGTAATTGCCCATAAAGCCTCGTTTTCATGCAAATATACCATCGAACATCCTCGTTTCCAGGGCAGGCTACCTGTTTATTCACGAGTGAACAACATAAAATGGCGTTCACGGCTACTCGAAGACGAAATAGCCAATTTCTGACTTAAACTGAACGGAGGGAATGCAAAACGTACCAGGAAATTGAGTAATTTCTAATATTCAGTGGGCAAAAACCTTGTACCAGAATAATATAAGCAATATCGCATTCTTTTCTACACTTTTTGAGGGCTATAGATCTGTAATTATAACACCAAAGACAATTTCTGATGGGGGCCCGAGAAAATAAATGTCAAAGTTCGCAAGTATTGTGAAAACACAGGTAAAATTCTGAAAATTTCATGTGTAAGATGTCTTTCTGCGAAAAACGACATTTATTTTTTTCGGGCTCCCGTGAGAAATTTCCTTTGGTGTTATTATCGATAACCAATTACATCTATAGCCTTTGAAAAATATAAAAAAGAATACAATACACTTTAAAATTATTCTGGTACAAGGTTTTCGTCCACTGAAAATTAAAATTACTCACTGATTTCCTGATGGATTCCGTCTTAACTATTTTTGAGGAGTATCTCCAGGAAGAAACATCTGCATCGTTTTATCCTGAAACCGTGTCGAGAAATAGGCCAAAGTTTTGAAGAATGTCTGCCAGGAGGTAAGCAGGGCTAGGTAAGATTGTTATTTTAAACGAATAATAAAACAATTCTTGAATTCCCCTCCTAGAAAGTGGAAAATGCGTGAGCTCGGTGTTTTGCCAGTTTTCTAGGGTAAAAGTTTAAGAAAATTCCAAAAAATCCTAGGGATAATGTTTTTGAAGGTATACGAAAGGACTCAAATGTATCCAAGGCAGCGCTGTGCGATTCACTTTTAGCAGATTTGGTCGCTCGATGAAATGTTTAAAAATGCAACTGAGAAGATACCGTTCTTTGAAATCAATATTTCCTACCAAGACGAAGTTTTTCTGTAGTTCCAATTTAAATGAAGTCTTTTTACTGACTTGGGTTAATGGAGAAAAACAAAGTTCTAGGAAACAATTAAGCTTTTGACAATTTTTTTTCAGACTCTTTTTAAACCAATACGTTATTTTTTGGGAAACGATTAAAACTGCGATTTGCCAACTCCTGCTCATGTTACTGTTTACCGCTACCGTGCGCATTTTCTAGGCTTGATTTGATCGGTGAATCATATCATACTTGAATGGTTTTCTTCCTGATTCTGTTAAGATCACTTCGAATCTACACGTACATATAGCCTGCGTGGCAGGCGTTCGAAGGGGAAGAGAAAGGAGAATTTTGGGCGCGAGAAAAAAGCGAGGGGCGCGCGAGGAGAGAGAAAGGGAAACGCCTGCAAGGAGGCCATTGTCTTTCACGTTATAAACATCCACCAGCCAAATGTTAAAATCCTGATTGGTCTCCAAAACATGTCAATCACAGCATAAATACATTACTCCGATTGGTTGAAATCAACATCAGGCTTGTGAGTAACTTAATCGATCTTTCGGTAATCATTTAAAAATATGTTGATAGTGAAGCGTGATGAGATTTCTGTACGGAATTCATCGTTAGAATTAGAAACTGAAGGTATCAATTTCAGTTTAAAAGGAAAATAGAAGAAAGCAGTTATATAAAGAACCGTATGAAGGAAAAGACCCGTCAGCTACATGAATTTTTCTGACTGGTTTTGAGCAGTCTCATCTCCCAACGGCTTGTTTTACTCACTAGAAAAAAGAAAAAAAAAATCATGCTTCCTGTGTGCTTGTTATGCGCTGTTTGACTTCAAACTCCTGCCGCGCTAGCTACGCCTTATCAACGACCAGATTGTTGAACACAAAGCGATCTTCTCCAAGGCATTTGATACGGTCCCGCACAAACGTCTCCGCAAGAAATTAGATCACTACGGAATCCGTGGACAACTTATCAAATAGACAGAATCCTGGCTTTGCGAAAGATATCAGACAGTTGTTGTTAATGGTTCACAGTCTCCTCCAGTGACTGTAACTTCAGGAGTTCCTCGGGGCACCGTCCGGGGCCCACCGATGTTCTTGATGTACATTATATGACATTGGTATCCAAATAACCTCAGAATTGGGTCGTCTGTTTGCAGATGACAGCGTCCTCTATGGGGTTGTTAAGAACATTAGCAGTGCCGAGGTGCTTCAAAGTGACCTCAACAAATTAGTAGTCTGGTCAGAGAAATCGCAGATGGCTTTCAATGCCAGCAAGTGTTTTTTGCTTAGAGGCACTCGCTCCAGAGATAATGTGGTTAACTACACCTATACTATGATGGGACGGCCCATAACATCAGTCACACGGCGGCACGAGTATCTGGGTGTGGAATTAGATAGCAAATTAACATGGAATGAATATATTTCTGCTATTACAGGGAAACCGAACTCTTCCCTCGGCTTCTTGAGAAGAAATCTATATAACTTCCCCGAACAGATTAAGACGCAGGCGTATTATTCTTTAGTTAGACCCAACCTGGAGTATGCATGCTCGGTGTGGGACCCACATACACAAAAGAACATTCAATCAATTGAGAAAGTCCAGCCCAGAGCGGCTCGTTTTGCGAAGAAGTGCAATCAGCGCACACCGGGTACCATCACAATGTTAGTAGAAGAGCTAAAATGGCCATCATTGGAACAGAGAAGGAAACAAACAAGATTAACAAACTTGTATAAGATCGTAAATGGCAACCTGGCAGTAGAAATTCCAAATTACTTTAGTCAGAAGGAACGCCAAACAAGAAATTACCACCCACTTAAATTTATAAATTCTGATTGCAGGACTAATATATATAAATATAGTTTTTTGCCAGATCCGTTAAAGAATAGAGCGAACTTCCCGAAACAATTGTTGAAGCAGCCAACACAGAGGCCTTCAAGCTTGCCTTGAAGGCCCAGGCCAGGCCCCATTGAGCATTTGAACACTTTTTATTTTTTATCACCAGCTCAAATTCACTGCACTGTTTTTTAGTGCACATAGCATAAGCACAGCACATATTTGCTGAATATGGGCTGTACTGCCCTTTGTAGATCAGACATTAAGATTTAGATCTATGATCCTTAACGATTTTTGGTTTGAAGACTTCTTCTTGCTGGTAATAGATGTTATGAAGCCGCTAGGAACTTACTTTAATTATCATCGATTGCAGTGTCCTGCAGATCTTCGAAGTTCAGCTCTTTTTTCCTGGCTACAAGCGTTGGATCCAATTCGAGAGTCAGCAAAGTGTTTTTAATATTTCTCAGACAAACATTGCATACAAGGTGCAAAGTCCAGCCTGATTCCTTCAGCAACAACTTGAAAAGATTTATGCTGGATTTTATATAACAAGCCACGCATCGCTGCTACTTTCCTCCTTTAATGGACGACCGCATTTGATTTTTTTTTATAGTCCCTTCTCTTCAGATTTCTTGTTTCAGGAAAACAAAAGAAAAACAGTGCGAGAAATGTGACTAAAAATAAGTGCATCGCGGCCAGACTTATTTGACAGCCAGTCCATTCACAGCTGCGCTATTTTTGCATACATAATTTAGGCGGAATGGCAAAAACAATGGCCTCCTTGCAGGCTTTTCCCTCCTTCTCTTCTCACGCGTCCAAAATCCCCTTTCCTTTACCGTTCGAATGCCTGCCACGCAGGCTAATGTATGATACTAAATCAGTTTGTTCGTTTCAATCTCCCTGAAAAGTGGCGTTGTAGGAATATTCAACTCGATTTCAAAGAATCATTGTTTTTTTTTTAAGTTTCATATTGTAAAAAGAGACAATGAATGCAGAAGCACTATATAGGTCTATATTGCGCTGTTTTACAGTAATGAGGTAGTGTGCTACAGTTGTCAATCTTAAAGTTAAAAGAAAGAAACGTTGAGGTTTTTTGCTGGGGTTTTGCTAGTAAAGCTTATATGAAAAACAAATTCAACTGAAAAGTGAAAAATTCAATCAACAAAATCGGGCTGATAACCGTCACCAGTGTAACTCTTAGATAAATGGGTCGGGCAGGTTTAATTTCGGGGTTTGTTTGTCGGTTTGTTTTTTTCGGTAGTTAGGTGTCCGCAAATTGGTTTACACTGCTTGTTAGCTAGGCATTTTTAACTGAGTCTATATCATTAATAATACTAGCACTACTACTACTACTACTACTACTACTAATAATAATCATTATTATTATTATCATTTTTACTATTAGTGGTGTTATTGTTGTTATTATTAGGGACTGGGAAATACATCATTGAACGACTCTTCCATTTTTAGCTTAGTCGTTACGAACCCACCTTATTGGAGGTGAGATGTCTTGCTAAAGAGAAAAATATTTAACCTCCGTTATAGAGGTCAGGTTAATATTTTGTCTACATTATTGTTTGTAATCACCTACTCTGAAGGTTGAAAGGGGGCTTTTAATATAATTTGTTCAATTGGAGCTGAGATGACGACAAGAGGGATGGATCTTCAGAAGAAAATAAAAGAAAAAACTTACTCTGTCCTTTCAACAGTTAATTCAGAAAATTTAACTAATGTAATCATTGAACTTCATCGACGTTAAAAGACAGAGGCTATGCCAGTTTCTAGCATACACGTAAACATGTTTGTGCAAAATTGTATTCCAAACATTCACCCGCCCTATCCTGCCACGTATTGCTCTTCCGTCGGAGACCTTTCCAAGAACCAGTCGACTTCCTTTAAAAAGAAAAGAAACAGTTATAAATCTGCGTTAGCCTACGAGACAGGCCCTTTAGCTGAAGGTGCGATAAGAGGACAAATGCGCGGATTCTATCCTCATAAAGTCATCGTCTTCCTTCACTGGACAAGCTCCTCTAAATTCCCCTCTCCATCTAGGTTGCACTTACCTTCGAATTTGAAGTTAAGTAATTACTAATATGTTAAAACCAGATAACTAACCTTTCGGAATTCCACTATTCTTTGTAAGGTTTGCAGTCCTTATCAACCGTCCGTTAACCATGAAATCCAGTTCACCATTATCACGGTCGGAAAGGACGCAGACAAATAGAAATTTTTTACCCGCAGACACAGGAATATGAACGCTGAGACAAAAATGTACCCAAAATTAAAAAAGTTAGGTAACATAATGTACTCATTATCTTCTCTTTGCTCCCTTTCTTGCATTTTTTTTCTGTTCAATAAGCTTTTTTAGGAGCAGGAGTAATACCATATACGGCCATTTGTGGAAAATTGATCAGTGGTGTGAAGAATAAGAATTTGGGAGTTTGGGTCGAATGTGGAAGACGTATCCTTCTCTTCTCCGAGAGGAAACTAAGTAATTAGGAGCGCTTTCCATTCAACAAAAATATCGGTTTGAAATTTCGGAAATCTCACGTGCCCAATGGAACGGTACATTCCGGTTGCACAGATCCCGATCCAAGTCACTCCATGTTTGGTTATTGTTCTTGTAAGCAGGATACAAAAGAGCGGTACTGGGAACAACAATTTTGTCAAATGGAAAGGGACCTTTCGGTCCGACCGACCTAAATGACCAGACCGGTCAAAAGGGGACCACCTTCAAAGCTGGTCCCGAATATTCCGGTCGGACCTAACCGAAATGGTCCGTTCCATTTGATGTACCTACCGAAATTTCCGGAGTTGAGTTGAATAGAAAGCTCCCTAGTTAAATCGAAACAGAGGTTCGCCGGGGGCTGTTTAAAGTTAGAAAACCAAGCTCACTGAGGGCTTGACCAAATGAATGACTTATTTTCCTTCCTGGATAAGGGGTTTCAAGTAGAGGGAAATGAAAAATATGGGTTATTCACCAAGCGTGAGGTCAATATGGCTGTAAAATGGCCAAGTTTTTTCTCGCGCTCTTTTCTTGCAAGATGTGCCAATCTCAGTGTCCGCTCGGGATTACTCGCTTTGGCCCCCGGAAGAGTTCTCTTTTTGGCAAAATAAATTAATCCGTTACTGGCCAAGCTTGTTTGTTCAAGACGTCTGAATATTGTCTTCAGCCTCTATTTTACACTTTTTTGACCTCTTCTTCTTCTCGGTCGATTAAAAAAAAAAACACTCAAACACCCACACACACTTACACACAAAGAACTTGGCCAATATTGAGCCATCTTGATCAAACATGCGTATCTTTATATACTTTAGTAGAGATAGGCGCCAGAAAGGTAAATTCTGGCACCAATAAGAAGATTATAATCGACATATAAAACCCTCTAATAAGGAAATGACTGAGAAATGAGGTTTATCATCTGATTTTATTACAGCCAAATATCAGGCATTCAAAAAAAATAGAAATCAATTTGAATTGGCTCTTTCTGGTCAAAATAGAGATCCGGACTTCAAAGCGATCAAAGAAATTAGGAAATCAAATGACCAAAAAAGGGACAAGACAATCAGTGTTTGGGCTTAAACAAGCCTGCAGGGGTAGAAGAAAAACGGCTAAGAGGAACGACAAGAACCAGGCAAAAATTTCCGGCAATAGATGAAATTCTGCTTTCCAAGCAAAAAACAGTAGAGACGTGCCGCTTACCCACAGGTGTGATAGGTTAAATTTTGTATCTTTGATCTATTGCTCCACTCACGGAAGAAATATATTTTGCACTTTCTCGGCTTTAGTCGCCAGTTTAGCTCTTAAAAGTTGTTTACTTTGTTTTAATGTATTTATTTAGACTAAATGCTTCTTTTTACCTAACCCATGAGTCATCAAAATCACGAATCTTTGGTACCCCTAGCCTGGACCAACGAAGGTGGAAGAGATAATCTGTGTCGTTTTGGAGAAAGGACAGCACGTGACCAGACGTAAAACGCCAAGGGTCCATCCACAGACATACTGTAAACTTCCGTAGTGCATGTGCCAGAGTATATGAAATATTATATTCGTGTGATGTTGCAGTTGTGAATGAGATAAACACGCTCGATGATTCATCTGAGGGACCTGCGTATGAGGAGACGATCGCTTAGCCTTTGTGTTTGACAACCAACAATGTAACAATATAGAACATCACCAGAGGAACATTTCGATCCTTAAGTAGCTTTTATCACTGATGATTTTTCAAATATAATAAACGCTCACTCGAAAAAGTGAAAAACTCATTTAAGATTTGGGATGATCTTGCCGGGATGTGGAGATAAATACGATGAACGACATGAACAGATTCATCTGATCGATCCCGGGTTAATACGTTCGTTTCAAGATAACATGCGTACAGTAGGTTAGGATTGTACGGAACTTCCTGAACAGGAAGGTTCTACTTTATACATTTCCAAATTATCAGAAAGAATGATTTCAATTTGTAGGTAAGCTCATCTTTTTTTTTTTTTTTTTTTTTTTTTTTAAATTATTATTTTATTTCCACAACAAGTATTGACATACATTGTAGTAGTACATATGGTAAAATAAAATCACAAAAAAGTCATACAAGATATTTGATTTCAAGTCAAGGGATTCTACATTTTACAAAGCAATTGAAAAACGTGAACATGTTTCAAGTATGCAATTAATTTATATAACTAAACAAAAAAAAAACAAATATTGTCACAAAAACAGAAAGGTACGAGACTAAAATGAACAAATAAATCAATCAATCAAGCAAAAAGTATATACATATAGTAAAATAAAATCACACAAAAGGTCATACAACATATTTGGTTTCAAGTTAAGGGATTCCACGTTTTACGCTTCTTATATATTGTTAATGCAACAGATTTTGTGAGAGGTTATTTCTAAAGCGAGACCATTTCCGTACAAAGACGTTTGAGTCGTTATTGTGGAATGCAATATGCTTTTCAATTTCTATCGAGTTCATAAGTACCTGTATATACACCTGCAGCTTGGGAAGCTTGTTCCCAAGTCTGCAGGTGTATATGTAATGTCTAGCTATAAGGAGTAGGTGATGAAAGAGAAGGTCTTTTACGTCGTCAATGAGACCGAAACAGAGAGACAAGGAGGGAGATACGTTTTCTAAATCTTTGAAATTTTGAGATATCCACTCGAACATGCTCTTCCAGAAGTTCTGAGTGTATCTGCAAGTCCAGAATAGATGAACGAGGGTTTCTTTTTGTTCCTCGCAAAAGGAGCAGGAATCTGTTTGTTTGATACCTATTTTGTACAGGAAGTCATCTGTGGCTATTTTTCTGTGAAGGAATTTAAATTGGAACGCTCTAAGCTTTGACTCTCTTGTACACAGAGATGATAGGCAGTACGTATTTTCCCAGTTTACTATTATACTAAGATTACAATGTATGTCTCTCTCTTCCAACCACTTTCCCTGACTCCTTGATGGTATAGAAGCTTTTTCGTTTATTAGACATTCATAAATTTTCTTGGAAACTTTGGTGTGAGACAGAAGGGTATCAACTGGATCCTTTGGAGTCGAGTCATGATAGGCTGTAGAGTGTACTTTCTTGTAATGTGCTACAGAAGATATCACTTTGTGATATTCGAGATAATTGGTTTTGATGCTATATTTATCTATGAAGGCGTTATAGCTTAGAAAATTCTGGTCGTTATCTAACAGATCTCTAATCTCCTTTATCCCCGCGCTCAACCATGATCTGTAGAAGAATGGGCGATTTTCAATTCTAATGTGAGAGTTGTACCATATATATGTTGAGGCAAAATCGAGGTTATCGTCTTTGTAATTAAATTTTGTCCAGTACTGTATGATTTCTTTTAAGAAAGGGTCCTTGAGGTTGAGCAGTGCAGAATCTTGCTGTTTCAAATTGCTTCGGAACAATAGTTTTCCCCCGTACTTCCCTAAGTAGTGGTCAAAAAAAAGTTTCCACTTCCCTTTATTTTCTTCATTTAGATACCCTTGGATCCATTTCATTTTCAAGGATTCATTAAATCTTTGAATATCTAACATCTTAAGTCCTCCTTTGGCGTAATTATTTATCATTGTCGTCCTTTTGATTTTATCGCCCTTACCGTCCCAAAGGAAATCGTACAATATAGAGTTGATTGTCTTAAGTATGTCAGGAGGTGTTGGAAGAGATGACAATATGTAGACGATTTGTGATACGGCTAGAGTTTTTATGATTGTAATTTTACCCAAGAGGGTCAGTCTTCTAGCCGACCAATTATCTAAGATACTCCTTATTTTCTCAATTTTCTCAATAAAGTTAGAATTAAGAGACCTATCTTCCAAAGTCGAAAACCACACTCCCAAGGCGAAGACCTTCTCGTTTGCCCATGTTATTGGTTTACTTAAAGGGAAAGTGAGATTAGAACTTTTAGAGGCGCCAATCCAGAGGGCTTCAGTTTTTTCATAGTTGACCTTCAAACCCGATATGCAAGCAAAAGCATCAAGTAAGTACAGAGACCTCAAAAAGGAGGACTTGGAGCCATCCAAAATCATAGTCGTGTCATCTGCATATTGGGATAACTTACACTCAGAATGAAAAATCTTTATTCCACGAACCTCATTATCTTTCCTTACTGTATTACCTAGTATTTCAGCGCACAAAATAAATAAATATGGGACAGCGGGCATCCCTGTCTCACACCGCGACCTAAGTTGAAAAAATCCGAAGACCATCCGTTGTTCAGAACACAGCTGCTGATATCGGTATAAAATACTTTTACCCAAGTAACCAGAGAGGTTCCGAAATTATAGTACTTCAGAGTTTTTTCTATAAAGGACCATTCAATGCTATCGAAGGCTTTTTCGAAGTCGACAAACAGTAGTAGACCGGGTATTTTTTCTGTATTTGTGTAATTAATAATACTATCAATAAGTCTGATGTTTTCTCCGATGAATCGGCCATTTAGAAAACCAGTTTGATCGTTGTTAATTATCCTTGGTAGAACCTTTCGTATTCTACTTGCAATGGATTTGGTGGCTATTTTGTAATCGCAATTAAACAGGGTTATTGGCCTCCAATTTTTTAGCAGGTTGGTCGGTTTGTTCTTCTTTGGTATGAGAGTAATCAATCCTCTTCTTTGAGTAATCGATAAGAGACCTTTTGTATATGCACAATTTAAGGCGTTTAACAGATGCTGATTGATGTCATTCCAAAAAACTTTATAGAATTCGGCTGGGAGGCCGTCACTTCCAGGGCTCTTGTTTGATTCCATTGATTTTAAACTTTCTAAACATTCAGAGGCAGTCAGGAAGCCTTCACACTCTTTTTGCTCTTGCTCATTTAGGATAAGAGTATTTCCGTCTGGAAAAAACAGTGTCGGGTTGCGTATTAGCTAAAGAATAAAGATTCTGATAGAAGGATTTTGCTTCTTCTAGGATCTCGCTATCTGTATTGACGACATTATCATTGGCTAATGTGAGGTGTTTGATGGTTTTTTTATTGAAATGTCGTTTTTCCAAGTTTAGGAAGTATTTTGTATTTTTCTCTCCTTCATTATGCCACCGAGACTTGGATCTTAATATTGCTCCTCGAGTTTTATATTTTGAAATTTCTTCTCTTTGTAGAATCTTAACATCTATTTCACTATAAATATGGACTTTTTCATTTTCAGAAATGTTGTTTTCTTCTAACTCCTTTTGGAGAGACAATATTTTAGATTCAAGTTTTAACTCAAGTGATTTCGTTTTAGCTTTCTTTCTCCTTGCATAGTTTAGAGAGCTTGACCTAATTTGCATCTTCATGGTGTCCCATAATAGAATGGCATCAATCTCGTTATTGTTCGCATATTCATTTGCTACATCAGTGTTTGTTTTCTTAATTAGGCCGACATATTCTTCATCTAACAGAAAAGAGGTAAGCTCATCTTAATAAGATACATTAGTCTCAAGTGATTCCCTCACCCTTTCCTTAGCCTGTTACAGGCTCCGAGATGGTGTGATGGTCAGCGGAATTGAGAAAGCACGAGCAGGAAAATAAAACGGGAGGAAATTTCCCCGATCACGCGCTCATATTTTCAGGTACCTTTCAATTACGCGTCATCCTTACCATCTTAGAGCCTGCAATAGGCTACCCCCCGATCCCTCAGTTTTTATTTCAAACTTGGCCTTGTGGATCTAGTATCGTTTGTTTGAATTTGCTGAGTGTACTAAAATTTGTCAGGATGAAGTTTTAAAGCCTTTTTCTTGAGCGCCAAGTCACTTGGCAACACGGTGTTGCGCCCTTAAAAACGTCTGAGGCGCCTTTTTATCATTTCCTTTCCAGGACCCGGCGTTTAAAAACGTCAGGTGCTACTCTCGCGTCCATAGCCCTATCAAATCATCTTATGGTCAGTGCAACCCAATATAATTT
This sequence comes from Porites rus, assembly GCA_964035705.1. Lineage (NCBI taxonomy): Eukaryota > Metazoa > Cnidaria > Anthozoa > Scleractinia > Poritidae > Porites > Porites rus. The sequence continues at coordinate 11,919,107 of OZ038004.1, read as the reverse complement.
CTGATAACTTTTACATAAACATGTTAAGTTTCCAAAATGAAACATATTCATGTAAAAACTGTCAGAACGGCTTTTAGTAAATTCAATAACCATCCCACGCTCTGATATAAACTTGATTTGAAGAGAGCTTGCGGCGAAAGGTTTTGTAAAGATTAAAAGCGGAGAGAGTAAAGCTTGGAAAGTCTCTCGACTCTAACCTGAATACAAAGAAACCATGAGTGGAATGACAGCAAGAAGTGTTGAACACTTACAAGAATATTTATCTGGTCTGATTGTTGCTACTTCACCGCGAGCTCCAGTCTGAAGGAGACGCCAATCAATCAGGTCTCCAAACTCTGTAGAGCCGCAATTGCTTTTCAAATCATTGATGTTTCTCCACTGACTCCAAATGTTGAAATGTGAAATGGTTCCTGTAAAAAACAACAAAGAAAATGTTAGGATAAGGCTTGATGAGGACGCGAGCTGGGAGACTTTAAGTTGCTCACACTGAGCGTGTCTTTTAAACTTTCCTGAGAATTTACTCACCATTTTTGACGTTTTTATCGAAATCTCATTAGGTTGCCTTCATTGTCATGAATCCTCTTGAAATGATACCCCATTTTTCATAAAGTATAATTCTGTCTCCAGTTATTCAAAAGGTGGAAATGCTTTCCACTGGATAAATTCGCATCCAATAAAATTAATAGCGTATTTGGTTTCCTTCCTGACTTATCCTGACCACTAGATAGCGCTTTTAATCCAGTTTTCGCCTGCTGGTTTTGAATTTTCTAAGAAATTGATGTAGTTTAGACGTGCAAACCCCTCTCTTTCAAGCTAAAGCCCCATTCATACCAAAGCTCGAACATGTTTAAAAGCCGTTTAGTTAGTTAAACACTGTTCATTTAATTTGTTTTTACTAAAAATTTAGTGCAATTCTGTAACATGATAATGTTCATTTCAATTTTGTCTTGCCGGAGTCATGAAGCCTTTGTTCTAGTTTTTTGTGACTGGTTTCCTTCCTTTTAAAACCTAGGCTTTTTTTAGGGTGAGTTGGGAATAAGTTTTTCATTTACCCTTGATAAAAAACAGAGGGTTCCACAAACCAAGCGCATTGCATATTTCAACATAATTACATGTATATCTATGTTACAAAACGCAAATACTCTTTACGTTAAACAGTCTCCTTGCTCACTGGTGAAACGCAAGTCTTCTCTCCTTATTTTATTCATTAAAATCCCCTTGCTATTGTGTCTAATGCAAACTTTTTAAGTAACGGACCTTCAAACGACGACAAGCGATCGAATACTTGACCAGAAGACAAAATTCTCTGTCCCAGCACAAGTCGGCCTCCAGAGGAAATATTTCTTGAAGTATTTACCACTCCATTACCCGAAATTCCACTCTCGCCGTCCAGAAAAAGTTCCTGTCGTCCACTTGAGGCTTGTGATGCCAAACATAAGTGATGCCATTTGCCGTCATTCAGAGGCGTAATGTAAAACATGCTGCTTAACGGTGAAAACATGTTGAGAGTTTTGATTACAGTCCCGAAGAAAGACAACGAATAGAAGAAATTAAAATACTAGTTAGTAATTCATCAAATAGGTGCATAAGTGAAATAATAAATTGATGGAAGAAAAACTTCCCCATGCCATATTGTTTTAATAGAATGTTTCGAGCAGGGTTTCTATGTATTTAATAGACGCACTTTATCCATGGAAGAGCCGTTTGAACCACCCTGTTGAAATAACGTTTAATTTACTTTATTTCTTTACCTTTGTTTGTCCTTGTTTCCCATAACACACTCTCCATTGTTACCGCACTGTAAGTACAATGCTGTCTCATATGAAAATAAAGTCTGCACACTTTCAGCTGTAGTTTCAACCCATAAGCATGCGGTGAATGTTTCCATTGTTTTTATGTTGGCATTTAATACAACATAATTTGAAATATTCTTAGTTGGAAGATGAAGACTGTAGTTATGAGCGTTGTCTGCAAAAATGAACGGAGCAAAGAATAAGCAAGAATTCTCTTACTTTATAACACGGTATCTTGGTAACAATATTTGTAACATCAAAACAGGAACTAAACCTTAATTAAACTATGTGTACATAAAAGTGCATCAACGCTTACTTATGTTCTCACAAAAATGACAAAATATGATTTTTTCCATAAGAGAATAAAAATATTCCATGATGTCAAACGCACAAATTAGCAACGTCGAAAAGTTGAAAAAGTACGTTAATTTCCACATTTATTTCACTTGCAGCGCGCCAACAAAATGACTAACAATGAAATTATGACTTTATAAAATTATTGATGATATCTCCGGCCGGTTGCATCAGTTTATTCATTTCAATTACTCCATCATACTCGATCAATGCTTATAAGTTCGTTACGACACGCTACTCATGTTTCGGTTTTCTTTCGTTTACTCGCAAGGTTCTTCTCTAACTCTAGTCAAGATTCATGGTTAGCCATCATTTATTATGGCACTACGAAGCCCATATCTAAGGAATTAACATGTTTTTTTTTTACTATATAGGGCCAGACTTCTCGTCCGTCCAAGTCGGTCATTTCCAAAAGTGAGACATTTGCATATAATAAAATTACTAATGGAGGGGAAAAAATTGCTGCTTTTGCGCAAATGCTGAAGGAACGGAGTCATAGCACAGAAAGTACAAAAAAGCAAAAAAGAAGTGAAACTGTCTTTTTGCATAAGAGAAGTTATGATAAAGTTTCCATTGCATAATTAAGAAACTGTGAATACTCAACCTGTCCAGAGTTCACAGTGGTCGCCGTATGTTCCTTCTACAGTGCAATCGCAAAGGTAATTTGAATCAGCTGAACAACTTTCCCTACAGCGGGCGAGGTTCTTACAAGGAGAAAGCCGACAGCCCTGCAGAAAGAGCCATCAAGCTTGGTCAGAATCGCATAAGGGAGTTTTCCTGTACTTTGTTCTTAAAACCTTCAACCTTCAGTACTAAAACATTCAGTTTAGAGTACAGTACACTAAAATTAATGTAATTTTATTTTTCAATCGTTGAATCTCGATGAATCAAGGCACAGATTTAACAGTCTTGAATAAAATAGCTTGTGCTCGGGTTTCGATCTGTGCAGAAGAGCGAAATTTTATACGGATAAGCCACGAACCTAGCTTTAAAATTACCAAAGCTTTAGATGTTTTTTTTTTTTTCCAGAAAAAAAAGAAAAAAAACGTTTAAGATACCTTACTATACTGGTAAAATTGTAAAAAGGATTGTCTATGAGTAGTTATAGACGGGGGGTTCTGCGCAGTGGTGGAGGTGGTGGAGTGACGTCACAATAGCTCAGGGGATTAAAATGATGAGGTCATCACCTAAAAATAGGCACTGTTATTTGTGATTACATTTAATAAAGATGATGATTCCAATATTAAAAGCTGTTGGGTAACTAGCGACGCGCGACACCCACGCGTGTTTACGAGAAAAAAAAACACATGTCTGAAAATGGCCCGTTTGTCTCCTTTTGTCTCTTTTGGCCTGGTTTTGGCCTTCCTGGCCTGGTTATGGCCCTTCGGGTCTGTGTTTGGCCTTTCTAATACTCTGTATAACCTGACTATTTGCGAAATAGTAGTCATTTGTGTTCAGCCATCGAACTGTCAACAGTTTTTTGAACATGGTTTACAAGAGAGTTTGCAGAAACTGTCCGATTTCATGGTGCGGGGCGAAGTACCTTGTCAGATTAGCTAACCATCTCGCGGATGTTCATCAGTTAGACCACATACAGCGAAGACAGTATTTACAAGAGGCGAAACTGCAGCCTAAAGTTAAAGTCGTCGTTTACGAAAGTGAAGCGGATAATTCCGAAAAAAATCACTCAACTAGTACTCGCAGTCCAGTACAGACACAAGAAACGTTGTACGAACTGTCAAGATCACGAAGAAATAAAGCCTCTTTTAAAACAAAAGCTGAAAGAACAACTACAAAGAACAAGACAAACCGAAAGAAACAAAGAAAGTCGAACTCTTGGCTTAGAGGCTATAGGAAAATTGTGTAGACACGGAAGGATTATTTATTATTCCTCGTAATAAAACGGAGAAAACGAATTTGTAATAGTCAGTCAAAGGATTAATTTTCATTCCTTTTCCTTTCAAATTGCTGTGTATTTGGCTCTTTTTGTTATTGGTTTTTAATAAAGTTTTTTGAAAACTTTATTGCTCACAATTGTAAGTCGCGGGTTTCAATTGATCCTTGTTAAGGTGACTCGACCCAGTTTTTTTGGGGGGGTACCATCCTACTTTGAAGCTCTCTGGTATCCCCACCTTTACTTTTATCGTAAGTCTAACACATAGAATGGATAATATATAGATCAATCTACAATACAACATAAAATTTTTGGCGATCGGAGTAAATGTCACGTGGTTATAATGCCACGCCCCTTTGAGGTCTGAGTCGAAAATCTGCTGTTGCCGGCATTTTTTAGTGAAAATCTCTCGGCTACACATAGTGCGCATTAGTGCCTTGCGCTGAACAGAGTTTCACCAAAATCGCAAAGACCCAATTCGAGAAATTCAGCGGTTTCCAAATTTAGGTCATAATTTACGCGAAAATGATAAGCAAACTTTACACGGATTATATCTAATAAACTATGAGATTCATCTCTTTATTTTGGGCATCGTTATAACAGATGGGTCCTGTGCAAGTCAGCAAAACGCTTTAGGGCCTTGTAAATGCGCGCGATTTCGAGCAAAGCAAACATATAGAAATTATAGTTTTCGCTATTTGTTGACGTTTGTCAGCGTTTAAGAGTCCTTCTCACGAGAAAAGCATTTTCTTAAAAATTCGTAGTTTTTTTTCCTTCAAATTTTTTCAGGGCCACAATTGATTAACTAACTACCCGGACTCTGAATTTCATGGTCATTGAAAAACTGTGACACTATCTTCTATAAGCCCAAACTTGAGTAAACATTGAAGATTTTTAGCGTTTTGGCTGAGTTTGTGCTTTGGGAGTTGTCTATTGTTTCTAGTCTGTCATTATACAGCATTCTTGTCCAGCACGCGTGCAATGACCACGCTTGGCTGACTTCCGAATGCTTTCCGAGATATTCCAGTCACGAGTTGGTTTAATTATTGGCTTGCATTAAACCTATAAAAAAATGATATTTTTTTAATAGTAAGTAGATTTAGTGTGTAGCACTTCTTGATTTTTTTTGCAAAGGCACAAGAAGCACGAGAATTGATTAAAAATTGTGAGTTAAACCTCTATGTATCACGCGATGGCCTGTCTCATTGTACCAAAATTATTATATCTCGGTGAGCATTCGGAAGTCAGCCAAGCGCGGTCATTGCACGCGTGCTGAACAAGAATGCTGTATCATGACAGACTAGAAACAATAGACAACTCCCAAAGCACAAACTCTGCCAAAATGCTAAAAATCTTCAATGTTTACTCAAGTTTGGGCTTATAGAAGATAATGTCACAGTTTTTCAATGACCATGAAATTCAGAGTCCGGGTAGTTAGTTAATCAATTGTGGCCCTGAAAAAATTTGAAGGAAAAAAAACTACGAATTTTTAAGAAAATGCTTTTTTTACTCTTAAACGCTGACAAACGTCAACAAATAGCGAAAACTATAATTTCTATATGTTTGCTTTGCTCGAAATCGCGCGCATTTACAAGGCCCTAAAGCGTTTTGCTGACTTGCAAGGACCCATCTGTTATAACGATGCCCAAAATAAAGAGATT
>OZ038004.1:11882449-11913205 GCA_964035705.1 Porites rus | reverse complement strand
CATTAAACCTATGAAAAAAATGATATTTTTTTAATAGTAAGTAGATTTAGTGTGTAGCACTTCTTGATTTTTTTGCAAAGGCACAAGAAGCACGAGAATTGATTAAAAATTGTGACTTAAACCTCTATGTATCACGTGATGGCCTGTCTCACTGTACCAAAATTATTATATCTCGGTGAGCATTCGGAAGTCAGCCAAGCGCGGTCATTGCACGCGTGCTGAACAAGAATGCTGTATAATGACAGACTAGAAACAATAGACAACTCCCAAAGCACAAACTCAGCCAAAACGCTAAAAATCTTCAATGTTTACTCAAGTTTGGGCTTAAAGAAGATAATGTCACAGTTTTTCAATGACCATGAAATTCAGAGTCCGGGTAGTTAGTTAATCAATTGTGGCCCTGAAAAAATTTGAAGGAAAAAAAATTACGAATTTTTAAGAAAATGCTTTTCTTCGTGAGAAGGACTCGTAAACGCTGATAAACGTCAACAAATAGCGAAAACTATAATTTCTATATGTTTGCTTTGCTCGAAATCGCGCGCATTTACAAGGCCCTAAAGCGTTTTGCTGACTTGCAAGGACCCATCTGTTATAACGATGCCCAAAATAAAGAGATGAATCTCATAGTTTATTAGATATAATCCGTGTAAAGTTTGCTTATCATTTTCGCATAAATTATGACCTAAATTTGGAAACCGCTGAATTTCTCGAATTGGGTCTTTGCGATTTTGGTGAAACTCTGTTCAGCGCAAGGCACTAATGCGCACTATGTGTAGCCGAGAGATTTTCACTAAAAAATGCCGGCAACAGCAGATTTTCGACTCAGACCTCAAAGGGGCGTGGCATTATAACCACGTGACATTTACTCCGATCGCCAAAATTTTTATGTTATATTGTAGATTGATCTATATGTTATCCATTCTATGTGTTAGACTTACGATAAAAGTAAAGGTGGGGATACCAGAGAGCTTCAAAGTAGGATGGTACCCCCCCCAAAAAAATGGGTCGAGTCACCTTAAGTTATTTTATGTTTTTATTGTTTTTATGATAATAAGTCTCTTGAAGGTTCTCTCTTGGGGCTTTTCCTGCAGAGCTGTACTAATTTGTATGCAACGGTGGGCTTGCGAACTCGCATAATTAACTGACTAACAATGTCCAAAAGTGGTCGATGGTGGACAACAACCCATCGCTCTAATCACTTCGCAATGTTCGAGTCTTAAATGATTTTACTGCCTACATCATCGCCTAATATAACTGCTCTCAGATTTGATATATTAAAGTGGGATAAATAACAGCATATAATTGTCCCCATTCTTCCTGCGTCAGTTCCAGATCCTCTGCAAATTTCAAGAACACCAAGAGTCTGCCCAAATTAACTTTTAGAAATACTTCAGAATGGAGTTCTTTCAGCTTGGAAATTATTGACCCTGGGAGGACGCAAAATGTTTTCTTGAGAGACATTATTTCTTTTGAGGGGGGAACTATGTCCCTCGCGATCATACGATAATAATTAAGCTTTATTCTTATCAAAGACTGGATAATACCCATTTTCGTTTTGGATGAGAATAATAATTAATAATTATAATGACCTTCATTTATATGGTCTTAAAAAGATAAAAATAAATAATGATCTCATAGGCTATAGAAAATAGCTGATCATGTCAAAAAACCCTTTCTAATTTAAGCTGATGATGTCATCTCACCAGTTACCATATTAAATGATTATTTTGATGATGATCTCATCGTTTTTTTGATGACGTCAACTCCCTAGATTGCTATACAGAATACCTTTCTATTTTTAGGTGATGACCTCATCATTTTAATCCCCTGAGCTATTGTGACGTCACTCCACCACCTCCACCACTGCACAGAACCCCCGTCTATAACTACTTCTATGTAAGAACATGTGAGGCTTAGATTCTTTTTACTGTGGCTGCCCCATACCCCTTCACGGTAAGTGTATTATTTACCACTAAATTGGCTTGATAATAGACGAGTCCTTTGGCCTCTCCATAGTCTGATGGAAGCGAAGAATCTTTAGTGGCGTTATTAAGTTGACAGTTGTTTTCAATATTTTTGGAATTATTAAAGTTATACGATAAACAATCTTCCACAGCAGCACATTCCATAGCACAGTCCATGGGAGAGGCCGCTGTGTGGATGGCAATTACATGATTTGATATTGCAAACCCTGCAAGCATAAAATATTCCACAGTGATTAAACTATAAAGTGGACTGGAAAAACTGGGAAAAGGATATACAATGAATATTTTTTACTTTCTCTGAGAAAATGATTAAATTTGTACGATACATAATATCCCCGCACAGCAGCCCGTGATTTCTTTCGCTACTTTGGAAACGAAAAGGAAACTGGAGCCGAAATGTGTCCCGCACTTGTTACTGAAATCGTTACTGAAGACGCACCGGTCAGCCGAGCTATTGGCCAATTTTCTCCTGTTGCTGGTAACAGTCAAAATTCTTTGGGAAAATTTACCTCGTTTCTAAAGTGGCGAATAGCAAAGACAATGAAAGTGGCAATCTCACGATTTGATAATGTTAAACCTGCTATCGTTATGCTCATTCAGTTGTTAACTCATTCACTCGTTTATGTGTGGCAAAGAGTCAATACTCATAAATATTCTAAGGATTGTCCTGAAAATACTAAATAATTAATGGTATGGTATCACAAGTTATCAAGTAATCAAAAGTAAGAACTCAGTCTAGATCGATTATGTCGACTCCAGTATTCAAACGGTTCCGGGTTCTCGGTTTTTGTTTTTTTTTAAGCTCAGATTAAGTGATCCACGTGATGAAAACCGGCTTCGAGGGAGCTGAATCTACATCTCGGTCTTCAAAGCAGTTTCTATCAGCTACAGTTTCAGTACGGCCTGAAAATTAATAAATTCAGCTGTTTCAGCGTAAGACAAGACGGGTGGGAATTTTCAGCCTTGACCCGAGCATACGCACCAACTGTTGTTTTATTGTAAAACAAGATGGCAGCTGCGAAAAATGGTTAAGGATATCAAGACGATAAATCCATAAAAAAAAAACGAAAATGTACAATGTTTTCAGCAACCTGTAAGTTAAATATATATCGATCGTCTAAGAAAGAGAGTATAAAAATAATGGAGTGGGCGGAAATTTCAGCTCTGTATTCAGGCCGAGATTTCAGTTTGGGCTGACTAAAAATCACTATACAAAACAGTCCTCGAGGTACTGAGGAAAAAAAGTTAAGGACGCAACGCTCGAGTTACAATTGAAAAAGGGAGCTTAAGCAACGACGACGCGGACGGCAATGAGAACGGCAAAAAAGCATTAGCAGTTTGATTAGCACGTGCACCACGCTTTTTTTGTACATTTCTTTGCCGTCACTGCCCGACTACAACGTGAAAGTGCCTGAATTCACGTTTTGTCGAGGACGGGAACACAAGACAACAACTTTCTTTTCTTTTCCTGAACTTTGATACAGTCCTTTAGAATTTAACTCCAAAAACATTTGCCAACATTTGACGAAGTAAACGAGATGGAATAAGCGCGATAAAGTTTGAAGCGGTGCGAATTCACTTTTTAAGTGACGTTTTTGCAGCCTTCGCCGTCGTTTTTGCTTAAGCTCCCTAAAGACTGAAAAGCACCGCCGGCGCTTATGGTCCCTTAGTAACTGCTGAAAAGCAATTCCATTAATTTTATATTTTATGAAGACCTCACTTGTTGATGGTTCGGTGATAATTGAAACTTGGTTTTATCGCGGGTTAAAGATAATCCGAATATAACCGCTCTATAAAAGGATTTGATCTTTACAGTTACCTTTGCTGATACTTTGTCCATGAACAGGACTTTACATAGACCTTTCCCGCATTCCTGTTAACAAAGGCACCAACTCGAGGCTCGGGTTGACAAAATACAGTAATCTGTATGAAATTGTCCACCCGAGCCTCGTCCTTATTTCTTTATGTTTACTCCCTGGAGTGTAATACGGGAAAGGTCTATATTGAAGCCAAAAAGTTAAGTAAACATTCAAATGCTTATAGATTATGACTTCTTTTTCAGAGCTATATCTTAAAATCACTATTTTTTCAGAAACGTCGACTTTGACCTGTTAGTTCATTAGCACTCGAATTCATTAATGGTTATCTAAGAGGTTTTTTTTTTTTGAAAAAAAAAAAAGATAACTTAAAAGCGTTGCAGCTATTATTTGACTGATTGTAATAAACAATATTCACAAATCACCGCGGGTTTTATTCAAAGTTTAAACGCTTTCAAATTTACAACAGATAATAGACCGCACAACGAGAAAACAATTTTCAAGTGTTCATCAATTCAATTGGTCTCAATTTCAGATTTCTAATGGCATAGTTTCAAAAAGAAGAGCCCCACATTAAACCTCACTAAAACTAATAAACTAAGGAGCGGGGAAATGAAAAAGGCAGCTGAATTTTTGGCCTTGAATTTTTTTTGGACAAAGCAATTGAAGCCCATACTGGATTATATTAAAAACAACAACAACAAATATACAACAGGAAGTAAAGCCATTTAATAACCTCGCAGTGTTTAGTTTAATACGTTTGGGAGTGACTAGTCTGGGTGTTGCCTTATAAGCATATCTTATTCAAGAAAAGCGTGGCGTCACTGAACGTTTGGCGTTGAGGAAAAAGTGTGCCTTATCGTTCACACCACACGACACTATTCCATGCGTAAACCCTTCCACACCGGCCACACTCTTTTTGTAGTATTCATCAGTAAAAACTCCGCCAACGGAAAAAGGAAAGTACCTTTCACAATAATGTAGACAGCAGTGCCACTTTCAAACTTTCGTTATTTTTCGCCAGTACAGGAGTGAGAGTACAGTGCGCTCAACCGAGAAATCAGTCACACCTTCCTGTTCGGGTATTGCCATTTCCTTACCTTCCTTGACGATCTCAAATCGTTTTGTATTCACACAAACACTGCGTTGAGCTTCAATGCCAAAGGAGAAGCAGAATAAAACAGCACTGAGTACCAAAGAACACATCTTATACAATGAATAAAAGCTTCCTGGTTTTGAGGAAAGACAGCACAAAGAAGTGAATGGTATTGAGAAGTAATTTGTCATTTTTGTTTTAGATCCGAAATGATTCTTGTACTTAAGGACTTTTTTCAGCAATTAACAGGTAATAAAGGTGAGAAAACCTGCACCTTAAATGAAATAATTCTTGCTCTTTAGACTTAGGTAATGTTGAAGAACAGAAATATTGAAATTTGGAAACTGAATTTCGATTGTCCTTTTGGGATAAAGACGCTACCAATACTACGCAATAAAGTTGTTCCATCGAGTACAAAATAAGCAGGTGGTTGGAAACAAAGTTCCATATAGATCTGTGTGAGAGGACTATCTGTAAATTGTGAATTAGTCCGTCTTTCACTGATTTCAAAGATTTTTGTTTTTCGTTGTCAATCCTAACTCAGTAGTGAAACTTACCAGTAACATATGACAAGGAGAAAAAATCTCTTTCAAGACCATTGGGGGATGAAAAATGGCGGAATTTCTAGTAAAAAAAACTGTTTAGTAATACCTCAACTAACGACGTGTTTGTTTCAGGAAAACACAAGGTAATATTTGAAGAGTTTAAATCAGGTACTACTAAATACATGTGAGCAAAACAATAACTAAAAAGTTAGCCAAAGTTTCACCCATTAATATGTTAAACAGGCTGATTTCATCAACAAAGCCAATTTACATGAAAGCTGAGATCACTGGAGAAGGTGATAAATCTTTCGTCAGGCTAGCAGTGCTTGGTAAACCCATTCTCGATCGTAGGGCCCTCTCGTTTTCCAATATTGCGGCTATATCGGAAAACCTGGGGACAGGGACAACACCCTTTCCACTCCTACAAGAGCAACACTCGTCACAGGGACAACAGCCAAAACGCAATCAAATTATTTATTTCCACAATAGATTTAATGTTCAAGAAATGACTGGAAACTAATCAATACGCTTAAAATGAAATGAAAAATGAATTGGGAAGGGGAGATATTGTCCACAACGAACAGCTTTTTAATCTTGGCATATCAGGTTATGGTCAGCAGTTCTTCGTGAGAGTTTGTCACGCAGTTGTCCATGCCAGACTCAGGATTAAAAATGTCGCCACCATGGTCAGACGATTTTACACGTTATCGTGTTCACACGAAGTAGTCGAGTATGAATGAAAACGTAAATTGCCCGAAAGAAAGACTTGCAACAGAAAAGTGAACAAAAAGTGAATCGTTCTCTAAAGTGATGCGTGAACAATGCGACGAAATATTTATAGTTGTCTTTTGTTTCCCACGATATCGCATTTCAAAGTAGCTTTACTGAAGCATTTAAAATTCAGGAACAAACATAAATAAAAGGACGCTAAATTCATATTTTTGAAAGTTTTATTGGAATTACCATACGTTTATCTTAACATGCCATTTGGGTTTCACTTACCGCCTCGTGAAGTATGTAGTCCACCCAAATATTTCTGACTGATCAACTGTCGAGCATGCAAATCTCAAGTCTCAAAACCGTGAACGTTTGACGGTATTTTCTCAGCAGCCACCACAAAAGGCCTTGGGTACCTGAAAATGCTTCAAGGGCTCCTTTTCTTCAGTTCTCTTTCCGAAGGAGCAAGAAACTTCGCAATGAAGTAGATAAGAAGAAGCAAAAAAGTTCAAAAAGACATAACACAACAACTAAAACGTGAATATATGTAAATTATTCACGCTTTTAATTGTAACATATCCACGTAAAAATGCATCCCTTCAGGTAATAACAAGCACCCACCCGTCACAAACACTCCTCTCTTGTATTACGCTTGTAAGACTTGGTCAGCTTTCACGTTTAATATGGCTCAACTAAACTTTTTGTAGCTCTCCAAAATACTGGCGGAGCACGACGGTTAAGAGTGGTCTAAGGAAAACAACCTGTCCTCGCAACGTCTGTGAAATGTGCGAGAGCTTTGGCAGCGGACTTAAATGGAACATGATTCACTCAGTTTCCTAACCTTAATCACTAAACTTCAGGGTCAGTCGGCGTTCTGCAAAATACCTCGGTCGTTCTCCCAGTAGAGAAGGAATAACGAAACTATTTTTACCATCATTCGTGCTCAAATACTGGAGGGTACAGGCGTGATGAGAGACGAATAGGGATCTTATGGATGTCTACGAGAGGAAGGCTGCGGACAGCCTAAACTTCATACACTAAGACACAGGTGCCGACAAGCAGGGCATCAAAAATAGATGGTGGCCTTATACAGGAACATCCAAAGAACTATTCGAAAGCAACCTACTGGCAGGAGTTTTAAATATTTGCCGTAGACATGAGGGAGAAGTTCTCTTTGGAAACATAGTAAAGCACATCGCCGAACTTTATGACGTCGCGAACGACGCTTAAAGGGCTAAATAAAAAAGAATGATCAGACGTAGGAGGAGGAGACGGCGGAAACTCGAAAGAATAGTTCAGGAATAAAGGACAACTCTGACGAACACAGCTGACAAGGTACACTTTTATTTCAAGTTGGTTAACCTCGTGTTACGATCAATGGATAGTTTAGCGCATTTAATGCTCAACGCTAACTTATTATATTTTACATCGTTTATCACTATTTTCGGGGTCATTTTTAAAGTTAGATTTAGGAAAGCGAAAATAGTGCGATATTTGTTCCGAAAAGTTCCTATTTTAGTACAGAAAGAGCCAAATCTAGGCGTTAAAAAAAGACAAATTTTTAGCTGAAATCCCAGAGGCTTGGTATTGTTTTGTCTTTTGTTTTCTTTAGACAATAGATGTGCGCGTAATTAATGTCTGAGGTTGTACGGAAATCTTGCCAAATTTTGAACTACCAAGGTTAGAAATTTGAATGAATTTTGGCGGGCATCGTACGCCATATCCATGGCATTTCCTGAGTTAAATGGACATTTCACTTCATTCCGCTGCCTAAGTAAGTGACAGTAGTAGTGATAGAGGGATGATTTACTCCGGTTTGGTGTATAGGTATAGGTAAATCATTAATATTCTCATACCTTGCTGCACACTAACTCGGTATAGGTTTACTAATGATCGTCTCTCTTATTCAATAGGAACAATAGGCTTGCCTAGACTTGCACGGTCTCTTTTAATCCTGATTGGCTCATGTGGTATCTATCATGCGTTCGAAATAAAGGCGGGCAGTTTTTGAACGCCCTATCTTTCTTGCCATCGCTTTGCTAACTAAAGGAAATACTTGTCCATGTTCGCGTTCTTGAGAAAACGTTTACTCACTTTTTGAGCATCATGGCTTTCGTTATACGGATGTTCCCGAAGTTCAAGCTCTTTTGGATGCCTGTTCCTCGATGCCAGAATGGGAACTTTTGATCGAGTCTGTTTTAATTCCAGAGAAGTGGCATGGTTCCCAATGGCACATGTTCGGCTATTAGAAGGTCTTAGAACTAACAGCCCTAGAGATACCGGTAACTAATTTTGTATTTTCATCTTGGTTCTTTGCTGATCTTTTTTGTTGTTTTGGTTTCCACGCTACGATTAATAGTGCGAGTGTACGTTAAATTTTTAGAGGTAATAGCATGATTTGTAGCGATATTTGGCATAAATACCGCGAGTGATATTTCGAAATTGTTATGCGTAACTTCACGAGCCTTTAGACGAGTGAAATTTGAGACAATTTTGAAATATCACGAGTGGTATTTATGCCAAATATTGTGTACAATCATGCTATTATTTGTTTATACTATTACCCGCAAAAGGTTTGTAATTTTCACATGAAGGTATTGCAAATTAAGCTGAAATACCACTGCTCTTAGCCAATCAAATTGCAGTAATTTCTCATGTGGTAGTATAACTTTCTAAATGAAATTATACCTTCAGATTGATATGAATCAGGACAATGGGAGCGATCAAACGAACGAAGCTTATCAGCTCGAGAATTTCGTAAGTATATTTTTTTCTGAAGTTGAACTTAGTTTAGTTTAAGTTAAACCAACAAAAATTGATCTTTATTATTCTCTCTCATTTACTTTAGATGCATGCAGGGGATGATCAGAGGGAAGATTTGCCATTGCGATGCGATGTTTCACTGAAAAATTCGGTAAGTTTTTCGAGAATGTTATGTCACGAAGTTTAAAAATAAGTTCACGCACCATTCCATTAGCTCAAGTTCGTTATGACTGCATCTGATCTATTCACTCGCTCGGGTGCCTTTTGTTATCCTTGTTTAACAAACAATAGCACCACCAATGCCATTAACCTCCCTATACGAATGACTTAAACGTTTTTCGTCTTGTTTTCCACGTAAAAACGCGATGCTCATCGAATGTGTTTATTTGCTTCACAGTTTACATCTGTAGAAATACAGGCCGTGAATGAAATGAAACGATTGGTGCTAGACAAGGTAAGTTTTAGTCCATTTCCTTTTAATACGCAACATGAATGAATTGTTTAGTGATGCAACAGTAACACGAATCTGTTTAAATCGTTCAATGCCCACCTATTCTTCAAAATATGCCTAAAGTAATCTGATTTCGTCTCTTCTTATAATCGCATAATTGAATAAAATCTCGCATTCTGATTGGTTAACGAGGCGAGGTGTTTAGCGTGGAATTGCGAGTTGAAAACGAGGCTCAGTGATATTGTTTCGCATGTACGTAACAACTATTGTCTAATTCTAACACAACAACTAGTGCAAAAAAATTTTTCTACAATGTCATTCTAAGGGATGTTTTCACACCATTGTCATCTTTTGAGGAGCCAAAAACAAACAAGAGCGTTTTTTTTTAAAGTGACCCGGAGGTTCTTTCTTGTTTTAAACTGAACTACAAATTCTTGAAGAGGCGACAACGAGAAAGCAAGAAAAGCCTGTAAACACGGCCCAGAAAATGGCAAGTTAAGCTCAACCAAACAAGACGGGGAGGGGACAACGGAGGAAGTGCCAGGGTCGATTGTCACATATACAGAAGAAGAAATAAATACCTTAAAAGACGACATGAACTCTGAAAACAAGAAAAAGAGTACTAGTACCTCCGTACGCTGGTTGCAGTAGAGGTACTTAGAAAAATACAAAACAGAACTTCAACAGCATTTCTAAAACATTTAAGGTACTTACCTTATATTGATCGCGATGGTAAACTTTCAGTGCTTTCGCTTGGACGCTTCATTTCTTTCGGTTTTGCCACCGAAGAGGTAAAAGGTGTAAATTATTGGTGGTTTTCACTATCAAGCCATCGAAATCTGAAATGAAAACCTTGGAATGCCTGAAGCCAAGAATTTCGGATATTATAAAATATCGATAAATTAACAAACTGGCCAAGTCTCGCGTCTGTGCAGTTTTCCGCCGCTGAGTTTTTCTTCAAAATTTGTAACAGAAATTTATAGGGCTCACTATGGGGACGCCCATTTGTGCTCCTCCAAAGAGCACAAATATGGCGGCAGGAAATAATGCGAACATCTGGTTTCAGTATCGCCTCAAATTTGATCAGTTGTTTACTGCAAACGAGCAAATTAATTATTTATTATTCCCCTAAACACATTTTGTAATACTTTCACCGCTCAAAGGGCATAATATCATGCGATAAAATTATTTTTTAGTATATGTGACGACCTTCACGGTCGCCACATTAATGTCATGTGGAGTAAACTTGCGAAATTAGAAAGAGCTATATTTTCAAAATGGAAAACGATATCACGTTTAAAACTTGCACAGAAGTTTATTTTTAAGAGATCTTTTGCTAGATGGAGATAAAACCTTAAAAGTCCTTGCGATTTTGGAGTATGGGTTTTTGTGACGTCACTTGAAAGCCAAGAAGTTTCCTTCTCGAGCAAATGATTTGGAAATTTGAAAAAAGATGTTATAGATAAACGGCGTGTAAATTCAGTGAAATACCACTTAAAACAAACGTAAAAACAAGCACAAAGTACAAATAAATTTGTCGAACGTTTATGCGTATACGACCGACCTTGCTTCATTAGTATTCGCTAACGCAATGATAGTTCTGACAGTTGACTTTGCAATGGCGTTCTGGAGCGCGCGCTCAGGATAAAAACAAACATCATTATTGCTGTTTTCTTCTTTTCTCATTTTTATTCAATTATGCGGTTCAAGGAAAATCCATTACCTGACTCGGGAATTCCGCGTTAAATTGCACTTGAAAACTGATGTCGCACTCACAGCTTTGCGATTCGTGCAATTTAACGCGGAATTCCCGAGTCAGGTAATGAATTTTCCTATAGAATAACAACGAGTCAGCACCGTTGTTAAGTCTATTAACGCAAGATACATGGGAAAATTTCTTTGACGAAGTAAGTTTTATATCATTTAATTTTTTTCTTTCATTGAATGTGAAGTTCTTTGTTCAACCAACCTATGCCAATTTCTCTTATTCCTTCCTAGTGGTGTGGCGAAACGAATGATTTACCAACTTGGAACCCGTCGGAAACCGTAAGTAATCTTTCATTTTCACTTGTTTAGACACTGTATAGAAATGCAAACGTTCCATTTTCGATTTTAAGTTTTTGAAATTAAAATTAAAAAATTAAAATTAAATTTGGCTCACCACAAAGAGAACATCGTTAATTCCACCGTTTCAGTGTCAGAAGAATATAAAAGTTTCAGTTAGCTTGCTATTTATGGTTTCGAGGCATAAATTGTTTATTCTCGATCGATCTTTTCACTGATCAAATGTCGTCTTCTCTCAAAAGTGAATTCGTTTTTGTGGATGATTGCACCCATATCATCCTCGGAGACCCAGGGGCAGATAGTGGGGGCGAGGGAAAGTCTAAACGGGCGGGAAAATATGGCACGAAGAATAGTAAAGAACGGCGAGAAGAGCCCCTGGGGACAATGTCTTACCAGACCAGTTCCAAACGGTCGCCGCCGTTCTGTCTTCTGATTGGGCAGAAAAACACAAAAGTTTTCTGCCACCACTAGCCACCGACACTGAGGTGAATAATTGTTTTAGTATATACTAAAAAAGTGAGATAATTTGGTACAAAAATGATGATTTTTAAATCAAATACTGTTGCCAACGATTACAATTTTGCGCGTAATGACCGAACGGCCGCGCACGTCGCCTTTTGTGGCCGACAAATAAAACTTTTGAAGGCATTTGTTTAGCTCTAGCGGGAAAATTTCTTCAAAAGGAGTTGTGAATTCTTTTTGTATTTAAAATCGTTATGTAAAAAAAGATTATTAAATTTAGTTTTAAGCTTATTTATGAACAAGTTAACTAAATAAAGGAACGCAAGACTTAAGCTTAATTTGCATTTGTAAACAAAAACTTTTTCACCGGTTTTATCGATAAATTCAGTAAAAAAGGCAAAGCTTTACCTGTTAAAACTTCCAAACCAAACTTCGTCACCTTCTTTGTGTATTTCGGGAACAGCTTGCTTGATTAGTTATGAAATTTCTTTGTTTGTTACGGCAGCAAACCGGCAAGGCATTTTGTTCGCAACTTACGCGAGTTTGGCGTCGCTCGCTCAAAGAACCTGGAGGTGAATCAGTGAATAGTGCAGGATATTCACCGATTGAGTAGCCAATCAGAGCGCGCGAAAAACACTATCCACTGTTTTAGTATATACTAAATAGATTTAGCCAGGGCTAAAAGCGAAGCTGCCATTAATAAATTTATAATTTGAATCAAACACATTCATATGACTTTTGAGGGAAAGGCTAAATGATTTTAAAGAAAAATAATTTGCAAACAGCTAGTCTAAGAGTGAAACAAATCTGACATCGAGTTAATAGCCTTATATGTACACCCAAACGACAGCAATCATCTTCGATGAGCACGGAGCCATAATGGCTCTTGATCTCAGTAGATTAGCCAATTTACACGTTGTAATTAAACGGTTGCATTCCTCTGTCTAAAAGGGAGGCCAAAATACTCATTCAACAATCAGGACGATCGAAGTACGCGTTTCCCTTGCAAAACAAACAAGACGCTGTGGGAACTTATATTTGGGAGTGGTTGTATTACGTGTATGATACTTTTAACATGCCTTATGGCAGCTAAAAAACTGTCATCATATACCACCAGAGAAAATAAATCCTTTACTCTACTTCTTTATTGAACCACACAGCTTATACAGTATGTTCCAATCCACAGCAAAAATCCTGTCATTTCATGACAATGTTTTGAAATGCACATCTTTAACACAGACTTGCTTTCAGCCAAATTGCAACAAAGGACACCAGTGCTTACAGCCCAGACAGTAAGGTGTATCTCAGCTCCACTGATGCTGGCACTGAGAAGGATCGACTGGCATTATATGTCTTTTCACACACATCACAATGTACAGTGTATTCCCGTTACTAACAAGGGCAGATAAAATTCCTGAAGTCCAGTATCCACAAGGATTTATAACAGAGTAACAAACTGCACAAACTGCAATAGCGCAGCACTGTTTACAGGAACATTGGTAACTAAAGTGAAACTGTACTAAGCGGACTCCCCCGGGGAATGCTGTAGTGTTCCCTTAATATAGGGTGTCCACCTAATACAGGTTTCACTTAAGTTAGATAGTTAACGTCGTATGAGATGTCAAATGTCATTTAAATGACAATGGAAACGTTTTGAATACTATCTACGTTTGCATTAATTTCTTTATTAAAGTGGACCAATTAATCATAGTACCAAAACATTGATTGCAACTCAAATTTGAAGCAACAAGATGAGTGAAACAAGCTTTATACAAACAAAACGAAATAGAAAACAATACTGTACTGTTATGCTAATCATGACAAATAAGTTCGTCAAGTCACGTTTTTTAATGTAAAAATCGAAAAATTTGTGGGTGGCAATCTTTCGCATTTCCGGTGTCTGCCATGTTGGTTGGTGGTTATTACAGGTGTCCGTTTAAAACAGGTTGGCAACAATGGAAATGACCATTTCAGGTACTTTTTAGGTGTCCTCGTCCGCTCAATAGAGGTGTCCGCTTAATAAAGGTTTCGTGTAAAGTAAATAAGGGAAATAAATTGGGTGACTTCGGCTTCTGTCCGCTTAATAGAGGGTGTCCGCTTAATACAGGATCCACTGTTTCAACATTTGATATACCACAGTATTCAACACTCCTTGAAAAAAGGTCAGCTTCAAAGTTGGCAGTATGTACACCTTTAAGCTCATATGTTCTCATTCCTAAATAGACTCTGAAAATATTGTACTAATTTATGCATGGATCTTATATCCAACAATACACATGTTAACATTAACATTAACATATTTTCTTTCAAGTAGTAGAATATAATCAGGATTGATTACCAACAATTACTATTTGAATCATATCATCATCAACTGAAGTAATCCTTCTTATCTTACTGTAAATTAAAGCGCACAGACTCATTACAACACATTGTTGTCCAGCATTTTCCCCAAATACTGCAAAGTTTCCGTGATAGTATGGAGCATGAATTGTTTTTTGTAGCATCTACATAAACTGAAGGTCAAGGATTCTTCTCGATATCAGTACAAAACTTAAATTGGCAAAATTAACCCGGTGATTCAAACTCTAGTAAGCACCATAAAATGGATAATTGCATGTACAGAGGGGCAAATACTTACTTAAAACGCTATTTGGATATCTCATGCCACCTTAATCGCCTCTGCTCTGATGCTTAGACGACAGATAGACCTTCCCTCGTTTACAAAGTAATTTTGGAGTTGCCCTTTAAGTAAAAACCTCACACTGTTACAGTTACTTCTGTACCTGTTTAGGTCTAAACCATTTGTATTTTTAACGTAACAATGAATTTTAGACGACGATGGTGTATTTTTTTCCGAACACCCTTCCATACCAAAACTCTCACTCTCCGTGTTTTCTGTAACAAAGATTTTATTTTCTTCATCGGTAGTCTGCTATTTGCACGACCACGTCGAGAGAAATTACGAACCTTATTGAAACCAACGAAATTGTAAGTTTTGTCATAAACAAAATTCCCACGACGAGATCTCAATTCAACTTCTATTATTTCCTCTACAACACAATATTGCTTCTGTACAATTGAGTCATTAACTTTTCTTGTCACCTCACTGCCATCAAAACACTCAAAACACTCATTCTGAAACAAAACTTGCTGATAACGCAAAATCCCGACGCCGAGCATCGTACGTGTACCGCGTTACAGAAAACACAACGCAATATACAAAAACGAGTACATTAACAGTCACAGCTAGTCACTCTGCTAAACACAATTGAAAGCATAAGAAGAATTGTTACAGCTATCACAGTAGTTACAAAAGAAGCGTGACTCCCTTTTGATTTCAATTGTTGACAATCGTCTCGTCCTTCGTAGGAACACATTATGAACACAGGCAGCTTTTTGTCTTCCGCATTGTGAATATCCAAATCACTGTTGTCACACTGAATACTGGCTATACAAATCTTTCGACTCTAAAACTTGATACACATTCCTCTCTTCAAACTCTTATCCATTTTACACGTACACTCCTGATATTCCGATTGCGTCTATGAGTATTTGATGATCTTTACAGGGGTATCAATAAGCACCGACGGCCGATGAAACGCGTCTACTACTTTGCTCATAGAGGTAGGCTACTTTTTTCTAAAAAGAAGTAACTAGTTTGAAAAACGTTGTAAACAAAACATATATCATAAAGTCTGAATGAAAACGTAATTAGCACCAATCATAAAAAGACAATTTTGATTGCGTGTTTCCTAAGAGGTCATCTGAATGTGGTTAATCCAATGAGGGACGATTTGGATTTCGTTTGATCCGAAATTTTTTCAAAGCGGCAGGAAGAAGCAGTTTGGATAAAATTTGGCGACGCTGTTTCGAGGAACGTATCAATATATTGTTGAAGTATGTTATCGTGCCTTAAACTTACAAATGCACACACTGTTAGCGGTAGGCCCACACTAAAAAATGACTCTGGCCGTTTGAAGAAAGCTAAATTACGTACTTTTGCACGTAAACAAATTCTGCGTAAACCTATAAAGAAACTTGTGAAAAAATGACTGAAATATAGCGTTCACATGACTAAAGCATAACGTAATTCGATCCTCTCGTCAAAAAAAATGTCAGACGCCAATCATCTTAGCAGACCTCTTAGGAAACACAAGATTACTTCAAAGGGTTCAATACGTCATGGTTTGTGATTTGTGATACGTGGATTTTGATCCGTTTTGTGACTTTCTGTGTTTCAAGGTTCGTTGCTCGTGATCGTAATGATGACAAACGGCAGCGAAAAACGTAATTGTGAAGGCGGCTTTTGTGCTTTAGAGGTCGCGTGTTTTTGAAAAGCCCAGAGACCTTCACCAGCAGAGTACATACTGCAATGGTTTACCCAACAAAACCATCAATGTGACAAAACACATTGTTTGAATCATAAATCTTATCTCCACTTTAGCCACAAACGTGACTTTTACACTCACGATTAAACACGCATGTGAGTCTATTTAAAAGCTTCTTTAGCACCGACCAAGCATAAGCCAATTCCTTTTAAGTTTATTCACCATATTCGTAACTGTGTTTCATCTCTTTCTTTTAATCTTAGTAGGCAGCAAGTCACAAAATTTTTGCGCAACATCTCCTTATGCTCTCGACATCTCAGAACAAAATCACTCAAAGTCGTATTATGACCAAAACCCGACGTTAATATTCCAAACTGATTTTCGATAGATTTCATCCCTGGACTTCAGACTTCCAAAGTTCGATAAGGTAAAAAAACTAAAGATTCAGATTAACTTTCGAGATCGTAAAAGTGCGATAAATTGCCGTGTTTTGCTACCACAGCTTTCTTTCCCACATGCCTCTTACCTTACAAGACGTTCGCATGACAGTCATTCGCCTCGCTTCTTTTGTTTACTTGCCTTGTTTACGTTAGCACGTATTGCGTGCCTATTGCACTTTTGCGTCAAAACAAGCCGTTTCGATTACTCTATTTGGGCGACGCCCAAATAATTACGGAATTGACCTTATTATAAAACGTCTTCATGAAGAGAAATTCACAATGCCGGGACTGTTCAGTGAGAACAATCTGCCCCTATATAGTATGCAGGGCAATAATGGGCTTTCCGCGTAAACGTTGAAAAATTTCCAAAATCACCTATAGAATTTATAAAACTGTGAAAGGTTTGAACCCAGGAGTCATTTCAAAAGTAGGTTGAGTTTGATCGTCCGGGTGAACGTAGTCCTGCATAGGACTGTTGTTGTTGACAGTGCCTGACGTTTCAACAACCTCTGCGGTAGTCATCTTCAGAGTCAACGTGAGTTGTATGCAGGGGCACTTCAGCTGGTACAAGTTGTTGTTTGGCCAGGGGAAGGGAAGAATTCCCTCTGGCTGCCATGGCAACCTTGACACGGTTACTTTGTGCCTTGTGCTCCACAGCCTGTTAACAAGAAAAAGAGAATGGGACGTGTTGTTATGGTTTATTTATTAAATAATAAAAAAATATATTTTTTATGTTTATTTGAAGCAGTATACTGTAACCCTCAACCTACATTAACCCGAGAAGTCACCTGCTTTTACCCCACAAAGTCTATACTGAGTTGACATACTATACAATCAGAATCTCACGTAACATTAAGCGATTAAAACAAAGCAAAGAAGCAGTGGAACACATGTACAGTGTTGATCACAATGAAATCTGTGCGACCCTGAATTGGGTCAGAAAAACTGATGAACTAGTGGTCCTCACTCTTAAATTACGAATATCAAAAACTACTAAGATAAAACACAGCAAATTAAAAATATTATAAGATAAGAAAAAGTGATATGTACATTAGAATTTAAAAATATGAAAACATTATACACATAAGAACTAGGCTAAAAAATATTTTTAAGAGCTTTCTTAAACCCGTCAACGGTGTCCTTCTTTCGCATGTCTCGAGGAATCCTATTCTACAGCTTAGCTCCACAAACTTTAAAAGTACGGCAGCCGATCAAGCTGTCTAAAAAGCTCTTAACTCCTGTATCTTATATTTGCATCTAACATTACGCGAGCTGCCCGCTTTTGCACAAACAATATTGTAAAAACATGGATTACAATTCATATGAGGCCATAGAGGGCCAAGGTTGTATATTCACCGGTCAAGCAGGGTCGAGAAAAAACGACGTTGTTGTGTGATGTGGTGATGAAGACTGATAAATCATTGGTTCTGGCTTTCACTAATAAGGCAATTGTAAATGTCAAAGAAAGGTTAGAGAGGGAAGATGCAAATGATATTTGCTACACACATTTGACAGCTATTTTTCTGAGTGGGCTAATTATGAAAACAGGTTGGCAAACAAAACGTTTTTCATTGAGGAATTCAGTATGGTGCCCAACAAGTGGATGACCAAGATCTACGAGACCTCCAAAAGGAACAATAATCAGTATAGTTTACATGTTTGGCGACCCAAATCAGTGTGAGCCCGTTGAAGCGGGGGTGAAGTTCATTATGATAAAATAACGATTAATGATTCTTGGTCTGAAAGAAAAGAGTTTAGAGAGAATTTCATGCCAATATTCTGTGTGAAGGTGCACAAGTATCAAGGTTGTGATATCGATGACCACTACAACATATTTGAAATCAACAGAATGGACAAGAAGCAGTTACATACCGCATTATCAAAAACTAAATATTTGGATTATATTCATCTTGATAACAGTAAGATTAATAACGGCTATTTTCCAAGGTGGCAACCAGATTTAGGGATCACCAATTCAAGGTTCAACAGCTTTAATGTACAAAAATGCCCCGATATAAGATAATGCTAGATGATACGATCTACATTGGGTCAACATGTGAAACACTAAAAAAGACCTCAAAAAAGGACCTCAAAAGCACTGTGTATAAATGTATTAATAAGCAAAATGTTGATGAGCTAAAAATTAAACGAATTGTTTTTGCGCCAAGTGCTGACAGAAAGGACCACGGAACTAGCAGTACTCGCTGATAAATATGGTGATCGTGTTCTAAAACAAGCACCCAAGAAAAGAGTGAAGAAGGTTGAGTACAAAGTAAAGTTTAACACAAAAGATGAACTACAAGAAAGAATCAAAGACTTGATTGGAAGCCAAATTTAAGATAAAAGATAACGAAAAGAAGGAATATTTATCAGAGACAAAAGATTATACAAAAAGGCTAGCTACAAAAAGAAAACAAAAGAAGAAGCAATCAGTGAAATTCAAAAGTGGAAAAAAGATACTACCTTAAAACCGTTGAAAAAGAAGGTTTAACAGTCTCTTAAGTGATGGACCCCTATTTTTGCATTTTCCTTGATTGAATCCTAAACCTTTCGAAAGTATTTGCCCCCCAGACAAAAAGAAAACAGCAAAACAAAGAGAGAAAAACGGATAAACACTTACGTGAAAAGATATAGTGTAATGCTTTATCTCCTTTCATGCTTTATATTTATTAGTTGGCGAGCTCAAACCGTTCACATTTTGTGGTACAAAGGGTGTATTCAAGACTAAGGGAGACTTTAACGCTTTGAATTAAAGTCTCCGAGTCTCCACTTGTGTCAAGTGTGGGATCCTCCCTTGTTTCAAGTTATTTTTATCTAAATTTAATCTAAAATGTTTGTTTAAATATGGTAAAAAGTGGCGCGACTTTCTGGCATTACAATATAAGTAGTTTTGAAGTATTTGATGAAGTATTCCTTAACCATGTCTGCTCAAAAATGGTCTTCTGCAAAGGTGCGTTTATTTTTACGGCTTACTTGTGTGTTGTCGTCAAGCTCATGTCCCTTCTTCAATTTAGCGATGATCTGGAACAAGAAGAAAACGGTTTCAATCACCTGGGGGAAGAGGTTGAAAGCAAAATAAAACAATGCATAACAAATTCGAGCTTAAGAAGCGTTTTACGTCCAGGCAAAGGAGGCCTGTTTCAATTGAGTTGCAACCATGGTCATTTGAATGTGGTAAAGTGGCTGTATAGGTATTTTGTGGGTTATAATATTGATATATATGAAGAAAGTTGTATATATGGAAAGTTAAAAGTCGCAAAATGGTTGTATTTTGATGTGGATTATGTATTTGCATCATGTTACGAAAATGGTACTTTGGAAGCCGTGCATTAGTTATACAGTCTTGGTAATGTTGATATTCATGCTAATGATGATTTAGCATTTAGAAGCAGTTGTGGTGGTTCTGAATATCATGGTGCAAAATGGTTATGTGAACTATGTAATGGTTACACAATTCTTGTTGAAAATGATAAAATCATTGAATATGGGGCTTGATCACACCCTTGCAGGAAAATGAACGCATTTGAAAACCAGAAAGCACCAAGAAAACCTGAGAAGATTAAACGCACCTCTTCAATTATTAATTATATATAAGGAAAAAATATGTTAACTAATAATATGGAAAACATGGAAAAATGAAAGATTGATCGTTTTTTCTAGAACCAAAAACAATAGGGCAATTAGCTTTTCTTTGGTTAGTGCTATTATCACTCATATCTTTACTCATTGCCATACTTATTTAAGGCGACATCGCTTTAATAGAGACAAACCGCCCAAAACCGGTTCAAGCCGCCCAACCCAAGGCCACACCCAAAATATAAAACTACGTTGGTACCCCCATGTCCTATACTACTCTTTCTCCTTTCAATTTCGGGAGTTCCCTGTTTTCTTTGCTCTTTTGGGAATCGTTGAAGACGAGTTTCACACGAGACGCGTATCTAAAGAGAAAAAGGAAAGAGCGGCGATGAATTGTCAAATCAAGAAGGAGGGTGGTCTAATTCCTTTGTGGTATTGTGTTAAAATGGTTGTACATGTATTTTGTGGGTTATAATATCGATATACATGAAGAAAGTTGTATATATGGAAAGTTAAAAGTCGCAAAATGGTTTTATATTGAATTGGATTATGTATTTGCATCATGTTGCGAAAATGTTACTTTGGAAGCCGTGTATTAGTTGTACAGTCTTGGTAATGTTGATATTCATGCTAATGATGATTTAGCATTTAGAAGCAGTTGTGGTGGTTCTGAATATCATGATGCAAAATGGTTATGTGAACTATGTAATGGTTACACAATTCTTGTTGAAAATGATAAAATCATTGAATATGGGGCTTGAGCACACCCTTGCAGGAAAATGAGCGCATTTGAAAACCAGAAAGCACCAAGAAAACTTGAGAAGATTAAACGCACCTCTTCAATTAATTATCAATTATATATCAGGAAAAATATGTTAACTAATAATATGGAAAACATGTAAAAATGAAATATTGATCGTAAATCACTAATCCAACAACTTCTCTATGGAATAACCACTGAGGATTTAACCAGCCTTGTAGTATTCAGAAATCAAATGCAAAAACCAACAACAACACCAACGACGAAACGCGGTCAGACCAACACCTGCACCACGATCCAAGAAACAAGTCATACCAATACAAATGCCCCAAATAAATCAACAAATACCATTACCATTAGAGTGGAGCCATCACTACCACCACTAAAACCGCATCAAAAGCAAATCAAGGATGGTGCACTAATCTTCTAGTTGACGTGGTATAGAAGACATGGGAAAAATTACCAAATTGCGAGCATTGGTGAAAAAGAAAGTTATTTCAAACAAAATCATATCATCATTCTTCCACCTGATCTAAAAATGCCTTTTGGAATCACTCACTATGTAACACAATTAAATAACTATGTTAAATATCTTCATTGGATTAATAATGGTATCATGGATGGATTCATTGATTTAAAAAGATAATATGCCGTTTTTGAATGATGAGTATGAGTTGACAAAGAAGATATATGGGAAAAGGTTTGATGTGTACACGTCATCTAATGACTTCCTTTGTTCAAATCAATCTTTTACAATATAGGCAAAATCATTATTCAAGCAAATTAATGGATTATTTTTTTCCAGAGTCTTCTTATAATGAGCAAACAATGAAAATGCTTGATGTTTATTATCCAAGAGCATTGCAATGGTTTACTATTGAACGATTACCACATGAAAAAATTGAAGAAATTACTACAGATAAAATTTTTTCTAGAACCAACAATACGGCAATTAGCTTCTCTTTGGTTAGTACTATTATTACTCATATCTTTACTCATTGACATACTTATTTAAGGCGACATCGCTTTAAATAGAGTCAAACCGCCCATAACCGGTTCTAACCATATACCCCCCAACCATTTGAAGAAATGAAAGAATGAGTGGATTGATGAGAGGGATCCTAGGCAGAACTCTGAGCGATATAAATAATATTATAATGCAATACTTTCTTCGGCTCTAACTGCCTGATTTTGTTGTAAAAAGTAAGGGTAAGACACCATGGGATCGAACTGCTCTAGTAACCACAGCGACTTTAGTTGTTTCCTCATAATTCAGACTTTGCTGCTAAATTTCCAAATAAACCAAAAAATCGTGTGACCAACGGAACCACTTTTGAGGTTAATATATACTCACCTGAAGTATTTGTGTTTCTCTTTTCCCTCTTTCTTCTCAATGTAATTTTCTGCACCTGATGCATATACCTAGAATTTAAAGTACAGAATGAGTAAGTATTGGAAGAAAAAGAAAGAAAGAAAGAAAGAAAGAAAGAAGAAAGAGTGAAACTGAGTAAGCCACACAGCTCACAAATACCTAATCCAGTGGGCACGAGAACTCCCCAGTAAACTTGAATTTCTTTTGAAATTTCGAACGAAATCCGTCTTTCAGGCTTAGCCCTGCTTCGGCCATGAAGTGGATGATGGCATTTTGCAACTGGTCTACTTGAATTCCAGATAGTACCAAAAATATCTCTGTGCAGGGGACAGATTGTGAGCGTCTCACCAACTTCATCAAATAAGCCAGCTCTCAAAAGTATCAGTTGCCATTCACCTTTGATGTTTGCTTGAGATGCTTTCAACCGTTGAAGGTGACCGGTCATATCTCTCCTGCAACTACGGAGTGGCACGTACTCTTTGATGTTACGATAGTGCTTCGAATTGCCACATGGTATCGACGAGTGTTTCGAAAACGAGCAAGTTAGACTTGCAGCAGGCCAGTAACCAGGAGGGGGTGCACGGGGTGCATTCGCACCCCCCCCCCCCCCCCCACAGGCCTCAAAGGTCCGCATTTTGATACTCAATATCCAGTTTTAGGATCTTGGTCACACTCTTACTTGTAGAGGCCACGTGTCTGTTTTGTGTTCCCTTTTCCAAAATTTTTAACACTTCCTCCTTTGTGGTCGCTTGTAAAATTACTGGCCCCTCTACAAATACAAGACCCTGAAAATACGATAGTTGCAAAGTTAGCAAAAACTTTCTTATTAAGAGTCAAGTCGTTTAACAACGGATGAACAAGAAATAATATACATTAATTAAGAAATATATACATTAATCACCTCCTTGTCTCTTCTAATTGTTAGTTTTTGCTGCTTTAAAATGTTGAGGATTTCTAATATTTTTATTTATAATAAAGGCACTGTCATTACTTTCTACCTCAAAGAAACCCCTCACCTATAAACGAGACTTATCTAGCTTTGCTTGACCCTTGTGGAATGTGATAAAAGTGCGGATCACTTTTTACAAAACCTCCCCTATTCGAACTCAAGAGGGACAGCTCCAGGTGTCTGTATTACGAAATGTTCAACCACCTTACACCTACAGTAAGATAAACTGCAATGCAGACATGACAGATAGACCTGCGACAAAGAAAGAAAGTAACACAAACCCAATATAGTTCAGTCTCAGATTGAAAATACTCATATGTACTAAATCTTGAACGATCACCACAAACCTGTGATCGACAACGATGATTTCTTTATTATCCCACAAAAAAAGACACGTTTTCGGAGTCAAAGGATACATCCTCTCCATAAGGAACGAGTAGATCAATCAGCTTTTGATTGTACAGTTCCAGCACATAACATGACACTCTGAATGAATAAATACATCTGTGAAGCAAAAAAAAATCCCGCAGGACTGAAAAAATGATTGTATATATTAGTCCAACATTGCTGAATGGTGTTAGATCCCTTACATTAACTAAATTAATTACATTAATTAAGAAATATATGCATTAATCACCTCCTTGTCTCTTCTAATTGTTAGTTTTTGTTGCTTTAAAATGTTGAGGATTTCTAATAGTTTTATTTATAATAAAGGCACTGTCATTACTTTCTACCTCAAAGAAACCCCTCACCTATAAACGAGACTTATCTAGCTTTGCTTGACCCTTGTGGAATGTGATAAAAATGCGGATCCCTTTTTACAAAACCTCCCCTATTCGAACTCAAGAGGGACAGCTCCAGGTGTCTGTATTACGAAATGTTCAACCACCTTACACCTACAGTAAGATAAACTGCAATGCAGACATGACAGATAGACCTGCGACAAAGAAAGAAAGTAACACAAACCCAATATAGTTCAGTCTCAGATTGAAAATACTCATATGTACTAAATCTTGAACGATCACCACAAACCTGTGATCGACAACGATGATTTCTTTATTATCCCGCAAAAAAAGACACGTTTTCGAAGTCAAAGGATACATCCTCTCCATAAGGAACGAGTAGATCAATCAGCTTTTGATTGTACAGTTCCAGCACATAACATGACACTCTGAATGAATAAATACATCTGTGAAGCAAAAAAAAAAGCACGGAGGACTAAAAAAATGATTGTATATATTAGTTCAACATTGCTGAATGGTGTTAGATCCCTTACATTAATTACATTAATCACATTAATTAAGAAATATATACATTAATCACCTCCTTGTCTCTTCTAATGTTAGTTTTTGTTGCTTTAAAATGTTGAGGATTTCTAATAGTTTTATTTATAATAAAGGCACTGTCATTACTTTCTACCTCAAAGAAACCCCTTACCTATAAACGAGACTTATCTAGCTTTGCTTGACCCTTGTGGAATGTGATAAAAGTGCGGATCACTTTTTACAAAACCTCCCCTATTCGAACTCAAGAGGTACAGCTCCAGGTGTCTGTATTACGAAATGTTCAACCACCTTACACCTACAGTAAGATAAACTGCAATGCAGACTTGACAGATAGACCTGCGACAAAGAAAGAAAGTAACACAAACCCAATATAGTTCAGTCTCAGATTGAAAATACTCATATGTACTAAATCTTGAACGATCACCACAAACCTGTGATCGACAACGATGATTTCTTTATTATCCCGCAAAAAAAGACACGTTTGCGGAGTCAAAGGATACATCCTCTCCATAAGGAACGAGTAGATCAATCAGCTTTTGATTGTAAAGTTCCAGCACATAACATGACACTCTGAATGAATAAATACATCTGTGAAGCAAAAAAAAATCACGGAGGACTAAATAAATGATTGTATATATTAGTCCAACATTGCTAAATGGTGTTAGATCCCTTTAAATTCAAGTAATTCGAACGGCCAGAGTATAAATAATTTTTCTTTAATTTGAACGCCAAATTCGAGGTCTCCTCGTATTGAATGGTTCCGCGTGAATGAAATGCCCAGCCAAATTTTTTAACCGGTCGAAAATTCGACCAGCGCTGTCAAACGTAGCCAGTAGTATATATTTTTAGAATGACGTCAATTGTATTGACATCATTCTAAAAATAGCAGACCCCAACTGATCAGCAGTGACACAACACAGTATTTCATCGCAAATTATTTTATTCACCTCAAAGAGTATATCATTGTAGACAAGAAATAATAACAAAGTAATGGCTAATGGTTACATCATCACTTAACGTGTAGTCTACCAAATTGTCTTTGTAACTTAGATCTTGGTTCGTAGGTAGGTCCTTTTTCAGATGATGCAATTAACATATTTTGTTGTAATCTTCGCTTGAACAAATTGTTCATTTCCAATAAGGCATCAGGATAATCGTAGATATTGCGTAATAATGGCAGTTCTGCTGATCAACGTGGGTTTCATAATCTGCTTCTCCGTCATTTCCTCTCACCATACTTTTTGATCCGTTGTAGCTGTAGTTTGTTGGAAAACGGACCACCATAAGAGAGTTATTTCTCAGCCATAGTTGTCTTTGGACAAACACGCGGCGGGTTGATTATGCAAAAATCTTCAAGTTAAGACCAGGTATTGTGTAAAAAAAAATGCAATTAAGAATTAGCCGTTTAGCTTTTGTCTTTTTTAAAAAATAAGCGATTGAGACATCGAGTTCCCACTTCGAAAAAAGTCAAGGAATGTTGTTTCACAATCATCTAGAACATGTTGTATTTCTTTGCGAAATTGTAATTCTCTAGTCTGTCTATCGACAAACCTATGAAATACCTGTCGCAAAAACTACAAGACGATTCAGAAAAAGAGGGCTCTTTTAACCCTGATTGGATGATGACGTGGTATAGAAGACATGAGAATAATTACCATATTGCGAGCATTGATGAGCAAGAAAGCTGTTTCAACCAAAATCATATCATTATTCTTCCACCTGATCTGAAAATACCTTTTGGAATCACTCACTATGTAACAGAATTAAATTAGTATGTTAAATATCTTCATTGGATTAATAATGGTATCATGGATGGATTCATTGATTTAAAAAGATAATATGCCGTTTTTGAATGATGAGTATGAGTTGACAAAGAAGATATATGGGAAAAGGTTTGATGTGTATACATCATCTAATGACTTCCTTTGGTCAAATCAATCTTTTTACAATATAGGCAAAATCATTATTCAAGCAAATGAATGGATTTTTTTTTTCCAGAGTCTTCTTATAATGAGCAAACAATGAAAATGCTTGATGTTTATTATCCAAGAGCATTGCAATGGTTTACTATTGAACAATTACCACATGAATAAATTGAAGAAATTACTATAGATAAAATTTTTTCTAGAACCAACAATACGGCAATTAGCTTCTCTTTGGTTAGTACTATTATTACTCATATCTTTACTCATTGACATACTTATTTAAGGCGACATCGCTTTAAATAGAGTCAAACCGCCCATAACCGGTTCTAACCATATACCCCCCAACCATTTGAAGAAATGAAAGAATGAGTGGATTGATGAGAGGGATCCTAGGCAGAACTCTGAGCGATATAAATAATATTATAATGCAATACTTTCTTCGGCTCTAACTGCCTGATTTTGTTGTAAAAAGTAAGGGTAAGACACCATGGGATCGAACTGCTCTAGTAACCACAGCGACTTTAGTTGTTTCCTCATAATTCAGACTTTGCTGCTAAATTTCCAAATAAACCAAAAAATCGTGTGACCAACGGAACCACTTTTGAGGTTAATATATACTCACCTGAAGTATTTGTGTTTCTCTTTTCCCTCTTTCTTCTCAATGTAATTTTCTGCACCTGATGCATATACCTAGAATTTAAAGTACAGAATGAGTAAGTATTGGAAGAAAAAGAAAGAAAGAAAGAAAGAAAGAAAGAAAGAAAGAAAGAAAGAAAGAAAGAAAGAAAGAAAGAAAGAAAGAAAGAAAGAAAGAAAGAAGAAAGAGTGAAACTGAGTAAGCCACACAGCTCACAAATACCTGATCCAGTGGGCACGAGAACTCCCCAGTAAACTTGAATTTCTTTTGAAATTTCGAACGAAATCCGTCTTTCAGGCTTAGCCCTGCTTCGGCCATGAAGTGGATGATGGCATTTTGCAACTGGTCTACTTGAATTCCAGATAGTACCAAAAATATCTCTGTGCAGGGGACAGATTGTGAGCGTCTCACCAACTTCATCAAATAAGCCAGCTCTCAAAAGCATCAGCTGCCATTCACCTTTGATGTTTGCTTGAGATGCTTTCAACCGTTGAAGGTGACCGGTCATATCTCTCCTGCAACTACGGAGTGGCACGTACTCTTTGATGTTACGATAGTGCTTCGAATTGCCACATGGTATCGACGAGTGTTTCGAAAACGAGCAAGTTAGACTTGCAGCAGGCCAGTAACCAGGGGGGGGGGGGGGGTGCACGGGGTGCATTCGCACTCCCCCCCCCCCACAGGCCTCAAAGGTCCGCATTTTGATACTTAATATCCAGTTTAAGGAGTGCAGTCGGTTAAACTGAAGTTTCAAACTTAACAGTGATATTTAAACAAAATCAAAGAATGGAAAAAGCAGTAGTGTATTCACTGGGAAAATAAGACCAGCTGCACTCTAGTAGCCCGAGCCATTCAGAACATTTCAATGAGCGCTCAGATGTCCCAGCGTGTCTATATGAAAGATGAAATTAACGTGCGCACACTTTTGCACAGGCCAAATACAGCAGCCAAAGCTCTTAAGGAGTGCGATGATGATCTCTTTCCAAAGAGGGTCTAGAAGAGGGATAGGCGTAAAGCGGCCAAAAATTTAGTCGATAGCCGTAAAAATTGAAAAATTTTAACCGTTAGCCGTAAATAGGGTAAAAAAGAGTTAACCGTAAAAGAAATTGTTTCCTAGATTTGTTTATTTTAAGGAAGGTGCTAAACTCGCTTATAGTTGCTTTTTTTATTTTCCGGCTACCTTTGACTCCGTACGCACGTTAGGCCAAGCGCCTTTTAGGTGTTGACCTAGACCTAGGCTCCATTTCCGCCGCTCTCTTAAATAATCAAGTTTTTTTCCATAGCAAAAATCTGGCTTCTTGCTGGCGATTACTATTTGTGATTTTTAGGAGGTCATGCCCTCGAAATACTAGTGAAACAACACGCAGAGATGTCACTGTTTGTAAAACATGTTGTCGATAAACAACAATTCCCTGTTTTTCTCTGATGCTACGGTAGACATTGCCATGCCTAGTCCCTGTACGGCGTCTTCCCACGCAATCTCGGTCAAGGCAATTTGGTGGCGTATCTATCCCTGCAATGAGCTGTGAATGTGAAAGAAGTGCGAGTTCTTTAAGGCGGCTGCATACATATAACAGGGCATGCATGGGCCAGGAAAGGCTGTCATCCCTCGCACTAATGCACTTACATTATCAAGTTAAAATTGTTTTGGATGAGGTGATAAATCTGTTTGCCACCAAACACCCACGGAGGCTGGAGCTCGGGATTATTCTGAGGGATTAGTTCCGCAGTATTTTGATGTAACATTCGACAGCGTTAAAATTATTCCTTTATAACTTTATTCAAACAGTTGTATTCGACAAATGTAATATTCAGTTCCTACCGTGTACTTTGCCATTACAATTTCTCATGTATTGCTACTTTCCTAAATAAACGGATCAGACAATAAAATATACATTTCGGTAGTTTGGTCCACTTTGGTCTCGTTAGCACCCACCCGCCCCCTTCCCCCCCCCATATAAAATCCTGGTTACGGGCCTGTGCAGCCATAGAAGAAAATGTTAAGCCAGAATACGACCCTGTCTTTTAACAACTTCGTGTATGAATTCAAATGTTTTTACAGCTGTACTGAACGTTCGCGTTTTCCCGAACTCCCGCCAAAGCAATCTAAATAGGGGAAAACCGCAGACCGCTTGGTTCACGGGTTCGAAACAAAGATGGTGGTAAACAAATGCACACATGTTTGTAAGACGTAGTTTCTATCGCATTATAAGACGCATGAAGACGTTCGAAAAATGGTATTTTCCATCCGTCAAGCAAAACAAATAGCTTTTTGGGAATGAAAGTTACTTTTGATTGTTCTACGAGCGGGAAAATATTCACGAGACAGGTTATGGCTGTTCTCCAGCTACACGCTGAAGTCGAAGTAACATCATTTCGTCGAAAAAAAGAAGATTTACTGGGATCACAGCAGGAAAATTATTCCCTTTAGCCTTTCTCAGTCATAGAGGTATGTTTTTGAAGTGTCATGTTGTGTTTTTGAGCGACCAATTGTGTATCCTGTTCCGTATATTTTTTGGCTATTTTTAATAAAACGATTGTGTTGGCTCATAGTTTGTCATGCCAAAATGCTTAAATAACAATGATAATAGTAAAAAGCATAACAATTTTTTATCATTTTTTCCACGATGAAAGCGTTTCTTTTGCGGTCCGCAACTATTTTTGAAGCTACGATCTCAGCAATATCCAAACAATCTTGTGATAGTTTTTTTTCTTGTCTGTTTAACTTACAAAAGCCTCGGACTCTCAATAAAAGGGACATCTGTATGTACTCGAACGCTTTAAGTCTATCTTCTGGTGAACAATTACATAAAATCTTACAAAATTAAAGAAATATTCGGGAAAGTGTTTATAGCCGATTAGTCGATAAAACGCGAAGGACGCGAGTGAAAGGTAAGCTTGCAGTTTCTCGATTAACCGGAGGACTTAGAGCTATTTTCCTTCTGATTTACTGATCCTTGCCTATTAAGGGATTTTTTAATACCCAAGCCCTAAGCGTAACATCTTGAAGCAATAACTTTTGATGTTTTACAATTGACTTTTGTTTGACTATAAAAATGTTCGGTCAGATCAATCATACGTAGAAATAGCAAAATGCGCATACTTCTTCGGTTTTCAAAGAACTGACAAGGTAAATAGAACTTATTTTTCATCTGTTGAAAAACGACGCATCTTTTCCACAAGAAATAACTAGAACTTCCCAGACTTACAGGAGACAAAACCAGTCCGCGTGTCCTGCGTGTTGCGCATTTCTTTCGCGTCGCGCGCGACTACCTTAGCATGCGCAGAAAATGTGCGCAGTAACAATAGTGGGCACCGTCCTTAAGTTAAATGATTTGTGGATTAAAAGTGTTTGATTTAAATTATAAATTTATTAATTGGAGCTTCTCTTTTAGCCCTGGCTAAATCTATATATTATATCCTTTCTGGTTCATCCAGGTAGAAGTCCTGGCATGATGTTATTATGCCTGATATACAACACGTTTAGCATTTCGACCCGTAGCGGTAAAAAAAATTAGGCAGTTGTTCTATATCCTTTCTGGTTCATCCAGGTAGAAGTCCTGGCATGATGTTATTATGCCTG
>OZ038004.1:11834949-11877449 GCA_964035705.1 Porites rus | reverse complement strand
ATATGTTAATTGCATCATCTGAAAAAGGACCTACCCACGAACCAAGATCTAAGTTACAGAGACAATTTGGTAGACTACACGTTAAGTGATGATGTAACCATTAGCCATTACTTTGTTATTATTTCTTGTCTACAATGATATACTCTTTGAGGTGAATAAAATAATTTGCGATGAAATACTGTGTTGTGTCACTGCTGATCAGTTGGGGTCTGCTATTTTTAGAATGATGTCAATACAATTGACGTCATTCTAAAAATATATACTACTGGCTACGTTTGACAGCGCTGGTCGAATTTTCGACCGGTTAAAAAATTTTACTGGGCATTTCATTCACGCGGAACCATTCAACACGAGGAGACCTCGAATTTGGCGTTCAAATTAAAGAAAAATTATTTACAGTCTGGCCGTTCGAATTACTTGAATTTAAAGGGATCTAACACCATTCAGCAATGTTGAACTAATATATACAATCATTTTTTTTAGTCCTCCGTGAGTTTTTTTTGCTTCACAGATGTATTTATTCATTCAGAGTGTCATGTTATGTGCTGGAACTTAACAATCAAAAGCTGATTGATCTACTCGTTCCTTATGGAGAGGATGTATCCTTTGACTCCGAAAACGTGTCTTTTTCTGTGGGATAATAAAGAAATCATCGTTGTCAATCACAGGTTTGTGGTGATCGTTCAAGATTTAGTACATATGAGTATTTTCAATCTGAGACTGAACTATATTGGGTTTGTGTTACTTTCTTTCTTTGTCGCAGGTCTATCTGTCATGTCTGCATTGCAGTTTATCTTACTGTAGGTGTAAGGTGGTTGAACATTTTGTAATACAGACACCTGGAGCTGTCCCTCTTGAGTTCGAATAGGGGAGGTTTTGTAAAAAGTGATCCGCACTTTTATCACATTCCACAAGGGTCAAGCAAAGCTAGATAAGTCTCGTTTATAGGTGAGGGGTTTCTTTGAGGTAGAAAGTAATGACAGTGCCTTTATTATAAATAAAAATATTAGAAATCCTCAACATTTTAAAGCAACAAAAACTAACAATTAGAAGAGACAAGGAGGTGATTAATGCATATATTTCTTAATTAATGTATATTATTTCTTGTTCATCCGTTGTTAAACGACTTGACTCATAATAAGAAAGTTTTTGCTAACTTTGCAACTATCGTATTTTCAGGGTCTTGTATTTGTAGAGCGGTCAGTTGTTATGCAAGCGACCACAAAGGAAGAACTGTGGGAAATATTTGAAAAGGGATCGGAAAACAGACACGTGGCCTCCACAAGTAAGAGTGTGACCAAGATCCTATTATGATTTATTCTGAAGTTATCAAGAAGCATTTTCATGCAAACAGTGTTAAAAGTAGCTTAGTGATGAAGTTCCAAATTCCTGTCCAGGAAAACATCAGAAAATGTACTTCTTTTCGTTGTTGATTGCAATGTTTAGTTAAGTTCCCTCATTGGATCATTAGACCCTTTATAAGCCACTCCTTGTGAATTTCGCACTATTTGACGTCGACCAGTTCACCTGTGGATGCTTTTTCATTTGGTTGTTATATTCGTTTTATACATAAGTTTCTACTCGTTCTATCAGGGATTGCATCGCTCTCATTGATCTGAGTCCGCTCACATTGATCATTTTTGTTCAGTATTTCTTATTAGTTCTTATCCACTTATATTTAAAAGGCTGTCCACGAGAAAACCATGCAAACCATGCAGAAGGTGCCACAGGCTAGATCACAGAATTGGCTTATATTCTGTGAGTAATTATACTTGGTGTACTATTTTCAAATATAGTATGATTGGGGTCCAAGCGCCTTTCCTTTGTGTATACGAAGGGGGGTCCCCTCGGGAGACCATTTTTACTGTTATACAAGGCCGAAATTTCCTGAAGTTTAGATGCCATCTCCAAACATTTTTGTTAAATGTTTGAGACGCAGAAGCTCCAGTTGAATGAAATAGTATAATTTGTTTTCCTTAGAGTCCATGAAATGTCCTGCTTCACATTCTGTTTTTGCTCTCCTCCGTGTGTTATTGTTTTCTCTGACTGTTAGCCATTGTGGATATCCCAAAGTACTCCGCGTCGAGTGAAGCAATAGTGAAACTGACCGGGGAGGGGATGGGGAAAATTGTAAATAACCCCCAAAGCGATTAAGTTAAGGTCGAAACCAACCAATTTAACTTCTAAAAACGCGTGGTAACCCCTACTTTTTATCTTACCAAATGAAATTAATAAGCCTGCTCAGCAAACGATCAGTTTTTGGTTCGGGGAAAATGTCGTTTACACTATTTTTGAGGCAAACGCGTGGAGAGGGGTAACTGCTGATAACTTCCCAGTTGTGCTGATATTTCAAAAAAAGACGTATAAAGAGCAGTTGTTATGTTATCATTTGTTGCCTATTTTGAAACCTTGCTACAATTATCATTGCATTGGTGCCAGTTCACGTGTACACTCTGAAATTTTGGGAAAAAATAACTTTTTATCATTTTTTTAAAAAACGCCTATTCAGCGTTTTTCTCCATATTAAAGCGCAGTTATCTCTGAAAAATGCGTGGTTACCCCCAGTTTTCTTTTTGGATTTCAATAGCCCCTGATATAATCTACTTGTCTCACATAGTCATTATCAGGGAAAAAATACTTCACATTAGTGGGCACCGTCCTTAAGGGCACCTTCATGTGACTTTTGAGGGAAAGGCTAAGTTATTTTAGAGTGAAACATCTTACATCGAATTGATAACCTTATATGTACACCCAAAAAATAGCAAACATCTTCGATCACATTCAAGATCACAGTACATTAGACCTCGAAAACAAATTCGTGGAAAACAAATCACGCCGAATTTTTTTGCGTTCGACAGGTTTACTTTAGAAATTCTTGCCAACAAATCTGGGGGTGTTTAAACCAACCTTTTATAATTTTTATACATCACATTTGAGGTGAAACAGTACTATTTATCATACAGACCTCGGACAGAATGCAGTATTTCACAATTTTTCAAGACAAATTGCACTCAGTCAATATTCAGGACGATCAATCGTAAAGGGAAACCGTTCAAAAATTTCCAAAATCACCCATATGGCCAGCCGGTTCTCGTTTCTATAGTGCGAGCTGTCAGTGTGGTCGAGTGTTTGAATGAACTTTAATAGAGTTAAGCTTCAACATAATAGTAAATTTATTTTTTTTGGTTATTTAATGGTTTCAGTTATAACGATGTGTAATCTTATAAAGCGTTTGATACGCGCGACATTTTTGAGTACTCCTGCAAGCGATGTTCATGAACGATGAAAACAAACGGCACAGACAAGCGATTAAAATTGCAAAAGAGACTACTAACAATCAAAAAAAGAAATTTAATTCGGTGAAACATTTACAGAGATAACAATTTTCATTCATGAAGACAAGTATTAAAGTGTCTCTAAAAATCCTGAGTCTCGGCGTGAAGCTTTATAAGCCGGCTTCCCGGCGCGGGTGTTTACTGTTCGAAGCAAGAAAATCGCTCAAAGTTTTCTTTCTACAGCCAAATTTATAACTAAATATTCTTCGGAACGTTTTCTTTTTATCTGTGGTGAGCAAATATATCTGAAGGCTTTTTAAAGTTCTGTAAGCTTATATCAAACCGTTCAAACCTGATACTAGGTCAGATCATTGACTCAAACTACGGCTACAAACGTGCATAAACTTGCCGCATAAACTGACAGCGTGAACTGTGCAAGACTTCATGAAATAAGATATAACAAAAACAAACATCAAATACAATAGTTACTCAGGCTTACCATTCGAGATTCAGTTCCTGAAAGCTATCAAGGAAGGCCACAGTTGCTTGAGACTTTTAAACCCTCTTACGCATTAAGCAAGGTGAAAAACGAAAACGATGCCATCCGAAATTGAATTACCACATTTTTACAAGCGACGCGTTTCTCAACCAAAAACCCAGTAAACAAACCAGCCATGAATAACTCTGACTCTTGATAGCAGCTGTATTTCATTTTGTAAATCCAGAAGAAAAAGACAATTAAAAACATCGCAAGTTGACACAAAACTCTTCAGCTTCAGCTGTCAAAGTAAACAACTTTCAAGATGCTGCATAATTTTTTCGCATGAACTCACCTGTCAAATTTTGACCAATCAGAGTATAAAAATTGGACGTAGAGCGCGACCAACGCGTGACCATGGTAAGATAAGGTCTTCCCCGCCTGTACTTTTAAAAAAACTGGCTGAATTTTCGCTTCCGCAGTCAGTTTGAAATCAAAATCCTAATAGTGCGGGGCCATAGTGACATAAACACAACATATTTGATATGAATCCTTAGAAAAAATAAACTTGAGCCTGCGATCATTTCAAACTGGTAATTTGTCAGCGGATAACTTCAAAAAAATACTCGACCTCGATGGGTCGACACTTGAGCCCGCGCTACGGTCAAGTGATACTGGTCAGCGGATGCCCTGTTTTGACAGCTGTCAATTGATCACAACATTGATGTGCAATTAGTTTTCTTTTGGGCTCCCAAACTAGCTAAGTGTGAGAGTAAACATTGGTTGTCCTGTGGTGCGGACGGACGGTCGGTCGGCGGTCGGCGGTCGGCGGTCGGCGGTCGGCGGTCGGTGTACGGTCACGTGATTACCAAATTTTCTGGGATGGGTAGATTTACTAAGCTATGGGGCTCCGCCCACGCGCGCTTCGCGCGCGCCTGGAGCTCGGCTATAACAACTGCTTAATTTTTTTTACGGCTACGGGTCGAAATGCTAAACGTGTTATATACCCTAGAAGCGCTCAGGCGTAATAACATCATGCCAGGACTTCTACCTGGGTGAACCAGAAAGGATATATAACAACTGCCTAATTTTTTTTTTCGGCTACGGGTCGAAATGCTAAACGTGTTATATATCCTAGAAGCGCTCAGGCGTAATAACATCATGCCAGGACTTCTACCTGGATGAACCAGAAAGGGTATAGAACAACTGCCTAATTTTTTTTACGGCTAAGGGTCGAAATACTAAACGTGTTATATATCCTAGAAGCGCTCGGTAGGCATAGTAATACGCCAGGACTTCTGCCTGGATGAACCAGAAAGGATATAGAACAACTGCCTAATTTTTTTTTACGGCTACGCGTCAAAATTCTAAACGTGTTATTCTTAGAAGCGCTGAGGCTTAATAATATGCCAGGTTTCCTGCGACTGATTTTAGCTGATTTTGCGGTGCGCAAGAGTGGATAATTTACCCGACTTGTAACAGATATTTCCTTCAGCCGATTGTGTGTCATGCAGGAGAATGTCATGTCTGCGTCGTTTTGTTTTTTACTGAAGTTTAATCAAAGAAAGCTAAAGCGAAAATAGGGAGATCGCAATTTATACTCTTACGAACTATAAATTAAATTAGGGCTGACCTGGAAGACACGTTGAATTGTGCCGCCATCCTTCAAAATATAATTTGGCTGCGTTTAGGGAGACAATTTCCTCTTCCATCCAGATTTACTTGGTATGTGTGTTTTCTAGAATCTTCAGACAAAGAATTTAATTGGGTATACAAATTCGAATGGCTTGGCGATACTAAGTGCTTAAGTCCACTTACCGATCCCAACATGTTTTGGAAGTATTGAGAAGCGCGCCAAACGAGGTTGTCACAGCGTTCTCGAGCGAACACGGCGCGACCTGGATTGATAAAATTACCATTACATGCAGCTATCATGCCAGTGATTTCCCCTTTCGTTGCATAGTGAATAGTTTGTGAGCACATCCTCGACTCTCGAAACATAGAAGTTGCATTTCCCGCGAACCATAGGTAGATTTCCCGCTTAACAAAATGTTTGATAATTTATGCAAAAGTTGACCTCGTGAAAGTCACCAGTGCATTAATCGACTCAAAAATAAACAGACTTCCTCAGGGTTTTGAACACGGTTTTAATTAAAGTACTTTACGCGCGCTGCGGTAGTTGACCGCAAAAGTGTTACGCTGATGGATACTTAACTGGATGATTACGTCACTTCATAGCAACCAGACGGTACGAATTTTTTAACCTCCGGAGCGCTGAGGCTCGTGATCTTCTTGTGTGTCATTGTGTTAAAATGGTTGTACAGGTATTTTGTGGCTTATAATATTGATAGACATGAAGAAAGTTGTATATATGGAAAGTTAAAAGTCGCAAAATGGTTTTATATTAAAGTGGATTATGTATTTGCGTCATGTTGCGAAAATGGTACTTTGGAAGCCGTGCATTAGTTATACAGTCTTGGTAATGTTGATATTCATGCTAATGATGATTTAGCATTTAGAAGCAGTTGTGGTGGTTCTGAATATCATGGTGCAAAATGGTTATGTTAACTATGTAATGGTTACACAATTGTTGAAAATGATAAAATCATTGAATATGGGGCTTGAGCACACCCTTGCAGGAAAATGAACGCATTTGAAAACCAGAAAGCACTAAGAAAACTTCAGAAGATTAAACGCACCTCTTTAATTATCAATTATATATAAGGAAAAAATATGTTAACTAATAATATGGAAAACATGGAAAAATGAAATATTGATCGTAAATCACTAATCCAACAACTTCTCTATGGAATAACCGCTGAGGATTTAACCAGTCTTGTAGTATTGAGAAATCAAATGCAAAAACCAACAACAACACCAAGGACAAAACGCGTTCAGACCAACACTTGCACCACGATCCAAGAAACAAGTCATACCAATACAAATGCCCCGAATAAATCAACAAATA
Source organism: Porites rus (assembly GCA_964035705.1). NCBI lineage: Eukaryota > Metazoa > Cnidaria > Anthozoa > Scleractinia > Poritidae > Porites > Porites rus. Next base: position 11,870,728 of record OZ038004.1, on the reverse strand, counting down.
CCATTAGCACGAGAGTGGAGCCATCACTACCACCACTAAAACCGCATCAAAAGCAAATCAAGGATGCCGCACTAATCTTCCAGTTGACGTGGTATAGAAGACAAGAGAATAATTACCAAATTACGAGCATTGATGAAAAGGAAAGTTATTTCAAACAAAATCATATCATCATTCTTCCACTTGATCTAAAAATGCCTTTTGCAATCACTCACTATGTAACAGAATTAAATTAGTATGTTAAAATACAATACGAGAAACAATTCCTCTCTCATCAAACAGATACTGTATATGCATCCATCGAAGAAATACAAGATGGTAGACGTGTCAGTCTGGATAGTATTTAGTGTAAGCTGGCCGACACACCTTGCCTTTAACGATAGCTCCAGAAGTTAAGTTCCTGCTTTCCGCGACAATTCCGGTAAAAAGATGTGAACGTGAACTTTGTGCATTCATTTCTGTGGAAAACGAAAGCTCTCTTCAGTTCATTGTGGAATATACCAGAGCTCTATTTTCTATCGCTACGTCATAAGTATGAACAGAGAAAACAACGCAATGATACATGAAGAAAGCCCCCACAAATGGAGTTTATTATACGCATTATGCGAAAAATATAATTACAGAGGACTAAGAGAGGCTTAGATATAAGTGGGCAAGAACTAATAAGAAATACTGAACAAAAATTATCAATGGGAGCGGACTCAGATGAATGAGAGCGATGCAGTCCTTTATAGAATGAGATGAAACTTATGTATAAAACGGATATAACAACCAAATGAAAGAAGCATTCATGGGTAAAATGGTCGGCGAAATTCACAAGGAGTGCCTTATAAAGGGTCTAAGGATCCAACGAGGGAACTTAACTAAACATTGCAATCAACAATGAAAAAAAGTACATTTTCTTTACTGCACATTTCAACTGATGTTTTCCTGGACAGGAATTTGGAACTTCATCACAAAGCTATTTTCAACCCTTTTTGCATCAAAATGCTCCTTGATAATTTCAGAATAAATTAAAATATAAAACAAAAGAAGAGATTCAGGAAATCAAAGAGCTTTATAAATACTACCATTTCAGATATTGGTGTTTTCAAAAGGCCTACAAATATTTTAAGAAACTAAATCTCCTACTAAATATGTCTTCCACTGGTTTGATAGTAATCGGGACTGTTGCGGGTGCCTTAACGGCCAATCCAGCGGTTATTGCAAGTATATCCGGTGCTGGTTTGGCACTAAAGACTTTCTCTGAGACTAAAGATTATAAACGTAAAATTGAAATGAGTAAATTTGCTTTTTCAAATTATGAGAAAATACGGCTCGATCTCCGGACCGTTTTGAGTAGGGGATCTTTCAGTAAAGATGATTTCCTGAGGGAACTAAATATTTTAGATGACACAATTGTTGATTTTTTTCCCATTGCTGACAAAATTTGAAAAACATTACGAGAAACAATTCCTCTCTCATCAAACAGATACTGTATATGCATCCATCGAAGAAATACAAGATGGCAGACGTGTCAGTCTGGATAGTACTTAGTGTAAGCTGGCCGACACACCTTGCCTTTAACGATAGCTCCAGACGTTAAGTTCCTGCTTTCTACAACAATTACGGTAAAAAGATGTGAATGTGAACTCTTATCATTCATTTCTGTGGAAAATGAAAGCTCTCTTTATTTCACTGTGGAATATACCAGAGCTCTATTTTCTATCGCTACGTCATAAGTATGAACAGAGAAAACAACGCAATGATACATGAAGAAAGCCCCCACCAATCGAGTTTATTATACGCATTATGCGAAAAATATAGTTACAGAGGACTAAGAGAGGCTTAGATATAAGTGGGCAAGAACTAATAAGAAATACTGAACAAAAATTATCAACGGAGCGGACTCAGATGAATGAGAGCGATGCAATTCTTTATAGAATGAGATGAAACTTATGTATAAAACGGATATAACAACCAAATGAAAGAAGCATTCATGGGTAAAATGGTCGGCGAAATTCACAAGGAGTGCCTTATAAAGGGTCTAATTATCCAACGAGGGAACTAAACTAGAACATTGCAATCAACAATGAAAAGAAGTACATTTTCTTTACTGCACATTTCAACTGATGTTTTCCTGGACAGGAATGTAGTAGTACTTTGTGTAAGCTGGCCGACGCTGGGTAAAATTAATTTCCTGTGTGGGGGCTCCCCCACTTCCGTCTAAATTCTGAGAATTACCTAAGACCGGTTAATGTCGTCCTTGATTAAAGCATAAACTCGATTCTACCAATCTTCATAATATTGCCAACTCCCTTCTGTGAATTTTTACATGTCATTGCGCCCAACCGTCACGAACACGTAAGAATTAGGCCAATCGTGAGGCGCATAAGAAACCCATGAGAAACCTGCCTATCAGAAACGCTCACATATGTCGTTGCGACTCTGCAGGATATTAGAACGAGTTTTTGTGCACTAATTCGCAGACGGACTATACAAATGGTTTTGATGAGTGCGTGGGCCGGCTGCAACGTAGGCTAGATGTTTGCCATTAAAGAAGATATTTTACTCATCCTGCGACAGACCCAGTATTGGTACAATGGACAAGACAAACAAACAAACAAGCCAGAGCAAATGCTTACGACAAGTTTTCCCTCAAACCTTGTCACAAGAATAAAGAGAAGTCTGAACTCACATGAGAGATGTAACTACTTCGTCTCTGTTGTAATTCGCTGGAGAAATGTTCACAAACATAAGCGTTTTGGCTTTACCTCCTGCAAACCAAGCAGAAAAAACAATCAGCAATTACCAAAATACCCGTGGTAGCTTTGTGTACAGGAACTGTTTGTAGGTATTGTTCCCGTAAACAAAAAATATCCACCAAAACCAAAGTAGGAGCAATTCTTGACTGTATTAGTTTCCAAATAAGCTTTACAATCGTATACAGGCAACCATCCAAAATTGCACGAGCGAACAAAAACTAAAGACAAAAACCATGTGCTCACATCCGGGTTCTTACACTTAATCATTTCATTTAAGCGTCACTAAAATGTCTTATTTGAAAATTGAATAAACAGTGTCACGTCCATTTCCGCTGTAACATCCTCCCCCCGTGTTCGGCTACATCAGCTGGGCGAACGCTCTTCCAAAAGGGCTAATTTCGCTACAGGGCGTCTTAACAGACCAAACTTTGTCTTCACTTCAGCTGATCTTACAACATTGTCAGATCCAGGGAAAACGATCACAATCCTGCCAAGAGGCCAGCACCCTCTTGGAGTTTCATAGTCAACTATAAGCACGAGGTCACCAACCTTCAGGTTAGTTACAGCTTGGAACCATTTCTTGCGGACAGTTAAACCAGGTAAATATTCATGCAACCTTCTTTTCCAAATGTGGGCGGTGATGACTTGCGCTTGTCGCCACCGCTTTTCGCTTGATATCTCTTTGTCAGCGAAGATTCCAGGTGGCAAGTTGGGGGTTGCTCTGCCAATAAGGAAGTGATTTGGGGTTAACACCTCAAGATCGTTCGCATCTGAACTCACTTTAGTCAATGGACGACTGTTGACTAGAGATTCAACTTTAGTAATTGCAGTTAACAACACCTCATCCGTCAGAACTTGATTCTGGAGAACGACATTAAGGGCTTTCTTGCAGGATCTCGCCAAACGTTCCCATACTCCCCCCATGTGGGGTGCTGCAGGAGGGTTGAATACCCATTGAATTCGTTCTTTACTCAGCGCGCCTGCGGTTTTGTCTTGATTCCACCCATTAAGACACTCTTGTATTTCGCGATTCGCCCCAACAAAGTTCGTACCATTGTCAGAGTATATAACAGTCGGTTTACCTCTCCTTGCGATAAACCGTCGGAGAGACATAATGAAAGAATCAGTAGAAAAGGAGTGGGCGACTTCGAGATGTACTTCTCTAGTTACGAGGCAGGTGAAAAGGCAGCCATATCTTTTTTCTTGCTTCCTGAGGTGCTTCACTTTCAGAGGTCCAAAGAAATCTACTCCAACCTTTGAGAATGCGGGTGCAACCTGCAGGCGGTCGGCGGGTAGTCTCGCCATTAAAGGTGGTTCTGGCTTTACTCTTCTCCTTCTGCAGTATGAACATCGGTGTAGAATCTTCCTTACAGCTGTACGGCAACGTAGGATCCAAAACTGTCGCCTCAGTTCGTTCCGAACATGTTCAACACCTTCATGCCTCAGTTTGTCATGACAGTCCATAACGACGAGGCGACTCAGCTCATTATTAGGTGATAACACTATGGGGTGTCGACTTGAGAATGGAATATCTGCCCTTTCGATCCGTCCACCAACACGAACAATTTCGTCTCCATCGAGGAAGGGAGAAAGAGAGGCCAGTCTACTCTTGGGAGAGACCTGCTGGTTTCTCTTGAGAGTTGCAATCTCTTGAGGGAAACTTTTCACTTGGGCGGTGCCGATCCAGAACTTTTGAACACGCTCCAACTCCTCCACTAGAAATGGACCACTTTGACGGTCAGTCCTTCGACATCTGCAGTTGTAAACAAATCGGAAAGAGTAAGTAGTTACTCTAAGAAGTCGTGTTAGGGATGAATACTTGGTTAACGAAATGAACTCTTCTTTTGAAGTTTGAGCTTGCGATGCACTGTACGCTGAGGTCTCTTGTTTCTGCTGGCTGGAGGATTCAAGCTTTGAATTTCCCTTAGGCCACTTTTCTTCAGAAAGGGTTAAAAATACAGGACCATTCAACCATGTACTCTCTGATGTGATAGCTGTGACTGGAAGTCCTCTGCTACCATCGTCTGCTGGGTTAAGGGCACCAGGGCAATGATTCCATTGGGTTGGTTCAGTTGTGTCCAGAATCTCCCCAACTCGGTACGCAATGAAGGCGGGGTGTCGCTTGGATTCACCACGAATCCACTGAAACACAGTGCTACTATCAGTCCACAGGTAGGTAGAGTCTATCCTGTAATCATGTTCCTTGATTACCACAGTAGATAACCTTGCACTTAAAACTGCAGCTTGCAGCTCTAGTCTAGGGATGCTCAAAGGTTCCTTGGGAGCCACACGTGTCTTAGCTGTTACAAAGGCACACTTGACAGAACCATTGGCATAACTAAATCTGAAATAGGCTACAGAACAGAATGCTTGTTCACTTCCATCATGAAGCTGGATAACGGTGGGACTGTCTGAAACATGACGGTAAAATCGAGGAACCAAGAATTCTGATAGACTATCCAGCTCTTTCTGCCATTTGGACCACTCTAAGAGGAACTCTGATGGAGGGGTTTCATCCCAACCAATGCCAAATTGCCACACTTGTTGAAGGAGGAGCTTCGCTCTCACCAGGAATGGAGCCAGGAAACCAATTGGGTCGAACAATGACGCTATCAAACTCAGAATCTTACGTCGCGTGTCTGCTTTATCTTTTTTCACCACTTTATAAACAAAAGAGTCCAATCTTGTGTCCCAAATGACACCGAGAGCACGTTCCACAGGCATAACAATTTTCTCCTCTACCACCTTGATGGAGGGAGCTCTTTCTGATTCTGGTATACGTTCTATCACCTCTTTCACGTTCGAAACCCACTTGGTCAAATTAAACCCAGCACGCTTTAGCATCACAACAAGTTGCTGTTGCAGTTCAAGTGCGTCTCTTGTCGTCTTTACAGACTTAAAGAAATCATCCATATAAAAATTGCGCTTAACAGCACGAGCAGAAATAGGGTACTGCAGTCCATTGTCCTCTGCTGTCCTTAAAAGGGCATAATTAGAACACGTTGGTGCACACTTGGCCTCAAAGATATGTCGCAGGTACTGATAGACTTCAATTTCAGACTCCGGTGATTGACGCCACAGAAAACGGAGAGCAGCTTGATCCTCTAGTGGGACAGCAACCTGGTTAAACATTGCCTCTATGTCTCCAGAAAGGGCAACTTTTTCTTCTCTGAATTGCATGAAGATTCCCACAAGATTGTTCAACAAGTCAGGTCCACTTACAAGGTGACTGTTCAATAAAGACCCTTGATACTTAGCTGCTGCATCACATACACGTCTGACCTTTCCAGGTTTATTAGGGTTAAGTACGGGATGGTGAGGGAGGTACCACGTACGCTTTGCTTGGTCAGTAGTTTCCTCTTTGGTGAGTCTCTTGATATACTCCTTTTCTAGGTCTGTGTCAATGGTATTCTTGTAGGCTTCGCCCAACTCAGGATCACGTTGAAGTCTCTTCTCTAGAAGACCAAGTCGGTGAATAGCCACAACACGATTGTCAGGAAGTTGGATGTTTTCGTCCTTCCAAAGCAACGGAACCTCGTAACGACCTTCTACCTTCTGCGTCCGCTCATTCAGGAACTTCAACACCTTTTCATCTTCGACAGAACGCTGCACAACACACTCATATCGACATCCAAAGTTCTCGGTCCGCCACCAAGTTTTAACTGTTTCATGAAGCACTTCATCAGGGGTTGCCATATGAACCTTGTAAACAGATTCACCATCTTCAATATAACCAGGTAGATGACCAGTAACAGTCCACCCCAATTTAGTGCGAACACCAACAGGAGAACCTTTCGGTCCACATCGAGTCTCAAGAGGCACAATAAGTTCTGGGACATCACTTCCAAGGAGTAACGCGACTCGAGTTACAGAAACTTCAGTCAACTCTAAGTCTGCAAGGTGTGGCCATTTCTCTTGTAATTCTCTGAAATTCACCCTTCTTTCCAGCACGTTCAGGCGATGAACCACTAGAACTTTGTGCACATCAAACCTTGTACCAAAGTCATTCAACTGACTAACTTGAACATCAACACGCTTAGTCAGTAGCCTTGATGATTTCTGAATTCCATTCAGCAGAACACTCTCCACTGGACCCTCAAGGCCAAGATTTTTTGCAACATCTGTTGCCAGCAGACTGCAAGTACTTCCAGTGTCTAACATTGCATATGTGTTGAAGTATCCCTTTGGCCCATACAGGATAACAGGCACAACTTGTAATAAAACAGAGTCACTACTACTCTTATGAGATGCACTAGAATGCTCGGTGGATTGGGGTAACTGCTTCTGTTGCTGCTTGGTTAGTTGATGCAGCTGTTTCATTGTTCCCATCAGGTGTCACATTTCTTGATGAGTGCAGTAATGCATTGTGACTTCGAGTACACCCATTCACTCCACACGGATTCAAGTTCCTACAAGTAGTAAGCCAATGACCAGATCGGAGGCAGCAAAAACACAGCTTATGTTTTTGAACTTCACTAAGGCGTTTTTCTACACTTAAGGCTTCAAACTTAGGGCAAGCTGACAGGTTATGCTGCTGTCCATCTCCCATTAAACAAGGTTTTGCTTGCATGTTTTGTGATCCGAGGTTACCCAAGAAGCTATTGTGCTTTTCACCAGCGCCTCCATAGCGGCCTCTGAATGGGAACTTGAAGCAGTCATCGTAAATATCCGCCTGGCCCTTTAGCCAGCTACAAAAGTCCTCCAGGTTTGGTTGATGTAAATTGCTTGTTCTCACATGGTCCTTCTTCCACTTCACTTGGAGATCTGGGGATAGTTTATCCACTGCAATAGAGATATTAGCTTCGGCTGTTAGGTCATTTATGTATCCAAACTTTTTAAAGATCCAGACAGTAGTTGACACAACATCTGATAAGTTCCTCACTTCATGCGGTCTGTCATTCTGTATTCGTGATGTCTTTCTCAGTCTGTCGAGTGTAGCTTTTACAACAAGTGAGGGTTTTACAAATCTAGCTTCCAATTCGTTCAATGCTTCATAGTAAGAATCCCCACTGTAACCATACCCTTCAATTGCAGACTTCACTTTACCAACCACAGAGTTCTGAATGTGTTGCATCTTTCCATTCAAAGACAAATCAGCATCATGAACAATTGATTTAAACATCGATGACCAATCAGGCCATTGCAAGGGGTCACCATCAAATTTCTTGAGCTGTAGCTTAGGAAGACTCGAACAGCTATAAGTAACATGTTTCCTCTAAGGACTTGACGCAATATCAGTTTGTGCTGTTTTTGGTAAACATTGAACCCAGGATTGGTAAACTGGTATTGATGTTTTGGACTGTGCCGAGCTTTTGGGAACCATGAATGAAACGCTTGGTCTTGGTTTCATAGACATTGGTGATGATGTAACCTGAGTTGCATGTACATTGTGCATAGATCCAGACAGTGGTTGGGACGATGAGGATAATGACGTAACATGACTTGTTTGTACACTTTACATAAATCCAGACAGTGGGATTAACTCTAGCGAATCATCATCAAAATCCCGCAGCCTATTAGGTAAAGACTCAGGGTCATTGTAATGATTAAAGTTTCGTACCTTCTCAAGGTTTTCGGCTTCTGCCGCAAGGCGTGCGGCCTCGTCCTTTGCTTCTTGGGTTTTTCTCCTTTCTTTTGCTTCGAATTCAATTCTTTCAGCCTCGTTACGTGCTTGTTCGATCTTGTGTTTTATCTCCAGCTGTTTCGCAAACTCTCTCTTTCTTCGTTCTTCTTCCATTTCTAGCTGTTTTGCCTTTATTTCTGCCGACGCTATTTTGGCGCGAATTTCGGCTACGTGAGAATCTGCTGAGGATTTACTCAGTTTCAGTGAGCTTAACGCGCTATAACTCTCCTCTTTCCTTTCTTCCAGATGTGCTTCAGCTTCTAATTTCGCTTCCTGAACTCTTTTCCAGTTCTTCTTCATACCAGTTAAGGGCATTTTCATGTTCCTGTTCCGGGAGCATAGCCAACAGTTGATTGTTTAAAACTTGCGCTTCATTGAACGACTCTTCCAGAATATTTACATAACCACGAATAATAGATTTCCTGCCATATTGCTCAATCGTACCTTGTAATTTCTTTAAGGTATTCGTAATTCTTCGTTTTACCACAGCTCTTTTTGTTTTCGCAGTTGCAATCGTTGCTCGTTCGGCCGATTCCAGTTCACCACTACCGTTTTCATCAGCCATGATTCGCTCGCTTCATTTGCTTGGTTCGCTTTATCCGGCTAGTCAAGGACCAGAAAATTGTTCCCGTAACCAAAAAATATCCACCAAAACCAAAGTAGGAACAATTCTTGACTGTATTAGTTTCCAAATAAGCTTTACAATCGTATACAGGCGACCATCCAAAATTGGGCGAGCGAACAAAAACTAAAGACAAAACCATGTGCTCACATCCGGGTTCTTACGCTTAATCATTTCATTTAAGCGTCACCAAAATGTCTCATTTGAAAATTGAATAAACAGTGTCAAGTCCATTTCCGGCTGTAACAGGTATGCTGAACGTTTTGGCTTTTCTTACCAAGTGAGTCTTGCATTAACATCCTTAAGGTGCTATTACGATAGGGAATGAAGTCATTCCCTTTCGAAAGAGCGTGGATCACATCACCAAGGGCGCTCAAGCTAACGTTGATTGACTGGGTTTCCTGTGGAACAGAGATACGAAGAAACAATCAAATGACAATGTATTCTGGGACATAAAAAGATCTGCAGCGTGAAAGAAATGTGCAGAATGTAAAGGTACAACTTGAGCATAACCATTTATATATTAGCAGTCAGCAACAACACGTGAATTAAACCTCTTAGCTAAGTGATCAGTTTTGGAAGCACAGTATACTAGTAAGGCGGCGTTTTGTTACCTTCATTTGTGCGGGAGTTGATTCCACCTTTTTCAATCGTTCTGATCCCGCTAAATCGACTAAAGTGATCTGAAATAGACGCGAAACACTGCTTATCACGATAAAGTTCTTCCTTACTTGTTACCGTGCAGTGTAGCTAAACAAGAAACTAGTTTAAGAATAGGAGTAACTACAGTTGAACTCCATTAAGCGACCACCAATTAAGCGGCACCTTTATTCAGTATTTAGCACCTAACAAGCGTTTTTAAGTGCATTTGTCACAGTGAGCCGACCAGAGGCATGAAAATGAAAATAACCGATTTCCACGAAAACTGGTGTGATTAAACTACTTCTTATGGTCGTTAATATGACACAGTTTTAGATTCATCAAACCTTTCCTTGACAAAACAAGGTAAGGTCAAAGGTCAAGCCTAAATTGCCGGCAATTTATCGCTACAGAAAAGCAAATATTGACATTTTTTAAACATGTATTTCACAACTCCAAGAAGTAGCGAATCAAAATAAAGTTAGTACCAGTGAAGAACTATACAAACTCTTTAACGTTATTTAAAAATTAATTCTGTTTCTGTTGAATTTCATTTTAATAGTCTTTGGGAATAACCTGCCCTAGTTCGTAGGAGTGTTTTGCCATAAAAGCGGTGTTTTTAAAAATCTTTGAATTATGCATTCCAGCATTCTATTGATAACACTTATGCTCTGTGACAAAGGTAATGAGCTATATATTGAAATAGGAAAGGAAAATGTTTGGGCAATTTTGTTTTCTAGGATCTTTTTGTGAGTACGTTTAGTCTATTTAGCCAGTTTCAAGTTGCGTGACACAAAATAAAAACGATGTTTACTTCATTGCTGTAGAGTATTATTATTACGCTGTAACGGGTAGCTAGACCTAAAGGTGAGTGACATTCTTAGTCATCGTAGGTACTTAACGACCCTTTCGTTAATAAGCGTGCCAAAAAGGTACGCCGCACTTTTAAGGATGTCCTTCAAAAAGTTTTCAAACAACGAAATCAGAAAGTGAGTATTGTTCGATTCAACAGACACTGCATCTTCACGAAACTTATGGCTGGGACTTTTAATTAATCCTTTGAAATTTTCAGTCCTTTCTCGATAATTTGTGCATATATACTAAGGATGGATCCAGGAATGGTATGAATCCTCCTTGTAACCGGCTAACATTGCAGACTTACCGCGCGTGAGCCGCGGTTATAAAGCGTGGGAACAGAGATCTCTTATTGGCTACGGCTGAATGGCACATTTTATAAAAGGGAGATGTTACTTGAAGCCATTTGTAAGATATTTTCTAACGGAACAGTAGCATATGGACAAGAAATTATTTAGATCTATGTATTTTTCAACGATGCCTCGGTGAATGCAGGAAAGATATGTTTTGTTCATTTGCGCGAGCGGCAAGCTCAGTTCCTTGTGGCAATCGACAAGTCAGAGAAGAAAACAGCAAACTTCTGCTGACTTCGCTGGAGACTTTAACCCCTCAACACGAAACATGGAAAATTCAGGAAAAAGATTTACTTCTAAACAGAGCAGGTAACTGTTTAAACACAACATGCCTAATGAATTGCATTATATGCGAAATAAGCATCACTATTAACACATTATAATTTTAGGTATTCAAGATGTAAATGATGAACAAAAAAATGTCATTACAATATGTCCGGCACACCGCTTCGAGCTTGCCCAACACAGGAGACCATCCACCGCTTGCTATCATCCCAAACACACTCAAAGTACTCAGAAGCGAAAGGTTTCAATTCCTGATAGATACGTCACACCAGATATGGCAAAAGAAATCATGTTAATGTATGGTTTACACCGTATTATTGGATCTCGTAAGTGTTTCAAGTAATATCTTGTCATTAATCTGTTTATATTTGTTCGGCGCTGATACACTTGCCAATGTTTCGTGTAACGTGTCCCGCATTCTTGTTGCGCCATTGCGACAAGTTACAGGAGGCGTTACTTAGTGTAACATCCCTGGACAACACGTAAAATATTGTTACCGCGTTGCCATTTGTTGCAAAAAAGAGGCCTTGATTCTGCTTCGTGCAAGGCTTGCTATAAAACCGAGAAATGTTCCAGTCGTCAGGTTCACTTCAGTGCGAGTCAAGTTGCAAGAAAAATTGCCTCGTGCTATAGTGCCTAAAAGTTGCACACGAAAAACCAGCACCCAGGGGGAAACAGACCAAATACTTCCCTTTGCCGTCACACTGATTACTGTCAGTACACTCACAACACGATGTCTCCCCCTAACTTACTTTCTTTCTTCAGCTACATTCTTCACACACATAATGGGTGGGGGGGGAGGGCACTACTTTTTATAAATTTATGCTATAAGGGTGTTTTCCACTGGATGTTGTCGTGGTCTGTAAGGGGAATAGGGTAGTGGCTGGGTATAAACACTTCTGCCTTTATCAATTTCAAGTCGCGTTGGGTTATCTTTTAAGGGACTGGGGTCAAACATGAGACCACATGGTCTAGCCGTCAAAATCTGACAGTCTGCCTTTTTCATGTTTGTTTGGCATTTTGCCTCTTATCTCCTATAGAAGCAAGGAGATGTTATGCGGTTTCTGATCTCCAGTTAGGGCAGTGAGAAGTCGTGTTATATGCTAGGGAACTGGGTCTGAACATGAGACCACATGTTCTAGAAATATAACAAGTCGTATCTCATCTGGTATTACATTCTTGGTTACTAGACCCCCAGCAAAGCACCCCAACCCAAACCTTTTACAATTCCTCCGTGGGTTTTACCTACGTGAGTACTGACATTATTTATAAAAGTATTTACATGTTATTACAGGATGTGCAATATTTAGTATGAATAGGTATGGAAGGGAGAAGGAGAGGGATATGATGCTCTTTCTTATTTGTCAAAATTTTAGCTGTTAAAAGAGGTTTTCATTCCTTCCCCCACTTTCTTGGCAATTTTGAGCAATTGGTTTTGTTCGTGCGTTCGGTTTGTTTAGAATTTTAGGGGTTTGCCTATGTTCATCAAAATGAGTGGGAAAGGGTCATCTGAACTCATTACTAAGCTGTTTATTTGTTCGTTTGTTGGCCCGGTCATGCAAACAGTACAGATCGCACCAGGAGATAACATTACTGAAAATAAGGTTTCTCATGAAAGTGTGCTATTATTCACTGAATAAAAGGTAGCGTCAACGAAGCATGTACCTCTACCCTTATGGCTTTTTGGTCTGTTAATATGAAGTATGAATCTTTTACACGTACTTTGTATGCATATTAGGTGTGTGCCGTCAGTGTCGGGAAAAGCACGCTTGCCATCTGAAGCAATTTCAGTCTTCACAGCAGCCAACTTCAGAGAAAATTGCAGCTAAGAGCAACCCACCCCGTAAAAGGTTACCTATTCCACCTGAGATGTTTAGCAGCCCTTCTGGTATGAACAATTCCTTAATTAGTGATGAAGATTACAAACAACCACTTACACCAGCGAGTTCAAAAACTGCCTACAACCAGTATGTGTACAAATTACATGAAGCGACTGGGATAAGTGAGCCATTTAGACATCTAGATTCTGTTCTGATGAAATAGTGGAAAGACTTGCATCCTCGTACTAAACATTATTATGCGTCGTTCGCTAAACAAGGAGTTAGACCAGTGTTGGAATCATTTACCCCTGGCCAAGGTGAAGAGCTTTGGAATTACTTGAAAAACAGTTCAATAACGGGTCTTGGCAACTGCGATAACGACCGTGATGAAGATTAAGAAATTTCCCCTAACACCTTCTCGGACAACACTTTACGAAATCTTATTGACGCCTATAACAATGCACAGTCTTCAAAATCGAGAAAAGATATTTTGTCAATATTTGCTCAAAATTTTAAGAGAAAGCAATTGAAAGACCTAATTCCTGGTCTGATAGATTTTCGTATAAAGGAGGCTAAGAAGCATTGTAAAGAACATGGACCAGGCACTGCAGTACCTACAGCTCCAGTTCACAGGTTCTTTCTCGGTGAAGACAAAGTTGACCACTTTTTAAGGGTCATAACAAGCGACATGATTTCACAAGACACAGCATACGGTACTTCCAAAATGAAACTCGAAAGTGGAGTGGAACTAGTGATTCCAAAGCCAATACGAAAATTGATCCCAGCTCGAATCATCGCACAGTACTTGACGATTTGTGACGAAAGTGGTTTTAAACCGGCCAGTACAAGAACTTTGTTCAGAATTCTTGAAGTCTGCCCAGCTTCGACAAGAAAATCTCTTCAAGATCTGGACAACTACACGGCGGACGGATCAGAGGCATTCAAAAATTTAGAAGAAATTATCAGCAAGCTCTATGACGGAGGGATGCCCAATAGTAAGGCTCACAGGCTGCGTTCAATGGCCTTGTCCTGCAAACGTTACCTAAAGCGGGGCTACAGCACACATGTCGTGAACGATTCAACGAGTGACGTTTCCTCTGCGTCTCCTGACTATTGGGCGAAATTTTTGCCACTGCACTTCAAGGAAAAATCAGCCGAGTTTTATGGAACGCGTGGTATAAACTGGCACGTCACAGCAGTGATAAGAAAAACGCCAGAATCCTCTTTATCAGTAGAAGTTTTTGTCCATGTCTTCGACAACTGCGATCAGGACCAGATCGCAGTGGCTTCAATTACCCAGAACACACTGTCCACACTTAAAAAACTGTACCCAGAGCTAACAGGAGTTTATTTTAAACCAGACAATGCCGGATATTATCACGGAGGATATCTTTTGACTAGCCTCCCCAGTATTGGTCATGAAACTGGGATCAGAGTCATTGGCTATGACTTCGAATTCAGCGAAGCTCAACATGGCAAAGACATATGCGATCGAAAGACAGCAACAATGAAGCAACATGCAAGGCGCTTTGTGGCAGAGACGAAGACCGACATTCTGACAGCGTGTGATCTAAAAAAGGCCCTGGAAAGTAATGGTGAGCGTTGTAGAAATGCCACAGAGATCCAGCCAAATAGGCCACTTGCACTAAGACGTCACGTGACCAATGCTTCCTTTAAACAATGAGTTGGAATCTTGCTGATGCCAAAAATTGTTAGAGCACACAAAAATTATCTTACACCCGAAATTTGAGAGGAAACGCATTGAAGGTAGATATATTATGGCACTTTGATTTTTCAGCAGAGTAGTATGATTTGTATTGGCCGCCATGTTGGATGGCATGCTTTTGCCCTCCAACATAGCGGCGAAAACTACTTCTTGCTTATATCTTGTTCAACGTTTCATAGTTACGCTCAGATGTGCTGTAAACGTTATCACATCATCTTTTCAACATTTTCCTTGAAGTTTAAGCGCAAAATTTGTGTTTAGAGAGAGATAATTCATAATTTTAAAAATCAGATTTTGGTCACGTGACCATTTACGAACTTATTCATTTTAAGAAAATGGTGCGGGTTTGAAAAACCAAATGAGTATTATTTTGTTTGAGATATGACCCACTAATCGTTTTTCGAAGGCAAAATCATATAACTTTCATTTTCATAAAAACGATGTCACATGCCTCTTAGTGCAAATGGCCTATTGACACAAACGTGAAAATAAAAGGAATTAGTCAGATTCACAACATTCGTTACGAAGATGGTGGCATACGCTTTTGGAAAGCATTTGACATTGGAAAAGGAAAACGCGTGGTACAAGACAATATGCCGTCAGCTGAAATTCCAAAGGTTAAGGTAGTACAGGCCTTTCCGGAAGCATGCCTTTCCAGCGGAACAATGGCAGGGAGTTCCAAACACACTGAAGAGGAAAAGGCCACACCTACAGATACTGAAAACGTTGAAAGTGATGCATTATTTGAGTGCCCTACTGGCGGGTGCACTTGCTCTTTTGATTCTGAAACAGAGCTCCAGAGGCACCTGGATGTCGGAAATCACGTCCGTCGCTTACACAGAGAGTCTCAGTTCGACTACATAAGGCGTCGCTATGCTGATGTGGTAAATGACGAACTATCAAAGCCGCTTTTCGGGGCTAATTATCCAAGACAGTCTGAGCAGAGTGGAAAGAGGGTTAGCAATATCACCATGGGATGGGCATTAACTACAGCTGTTAAAGCGTATCTAAATGACAAATTCCTTATTAGCGAGGAAACGGGAAATAAGGCATCGCCAACTCCAGTTGCTCGGGAAATGCACAGAGAACGAGATTATAAGGGTAATCGTCTGTTTGTTGGGGGTGACTGTCTCAGTTCTCAACAGATTGCTGCATACTTTTCTCGTCTTGCAGAAACAAAAAAGAACACGGTTCTTTAAACGCAGCTGCCAGTTCGGAGGAGGTAGAAGAATTTTTGGCTGAAGAACAAATGCAGGAACACGATGAGGACATTTCAGTTAGAAAGAAGGTGGTATTCGGCAATCTGCAGTTGGAGCATCCCATCACCTACAAGTCCTACAACCTGTGCAAGTTAGCTGCAGACGGGAAATTAACAAAGAAATTTAGCATTGCTGATCTAAAAGACATCTGTGACTCACTTGACATTGAAACTGACGACTTTAAGCGCCGTAAAGCTCCGTATAAAGATGTTTTAACAAATGTGTTAAGCAGTTGTACTTGCAATAAGAAGTAGCCGATAGGGCACTGAAATATGTAACATGATACTGGACTATTTTGGCCACATTCTGTCTAAACAGCTTAAAGTTAAGTTCAACTAGTTAAGTATCATTTAAGACACGTACGATGGCAACAACAAAATTGCATTTCTCAACTATTTACGACTTATTCTTAATTTTTAATCCTTTTTTGCCAGTTGTTGGAAATTTTGTCACAATCTAAAATTTCGAAAGGGCGGATTTTGAAGTTAATAACGTCATGTGACGTAATATGACGTCACGGCTAAAACGTTGTTACAATGAACTTAAGAGGGTCAGGGCACTTAACATTTCAAAAAGGTTGCTACTCAATAGCATATGTACTTTTGGAGGTAAAGAGACACTTTCTGCCTTCCCCCCACCCCACTTTCCCTCGTCTAATAAATTCCAAAAAACTCACTTTTCTTATATTATCTGCAAAAAAAAGTAATAGAAACAACAACAAAAAATGTGATTGTGACAGGAAGCGTCTTCTCAAACGTTTAGGATGTTTTAAATCTCTTAAAACTTCTCAAGGACGACAAGCTGTTAAGACATTAAAATACACCTTTTTTCCTTTAGTTTACAAAATAGAGGTAGAAGGCGCAGCTCATGAGACACATAATATGCTATTGCCCATTAAGTTCTTGGTAGCTTTCGGAAGCTGGGGCTATCTACTTTAAACCCATATATAAATAAAACCTCTGAATTACTGGAACATACAGTTGTGGCATTTTTAAAAAAAGTGGAAAATGTTGGTATCTGAAAATTAACATAGATGTTCACTTTTGATCACCTCTGAATTTTTTACCTTTATATGTTAGGTGATTTTAATGATATTTCCTTGGAGCATATACGACGCCATTTCCATATATTGCCAAGGAAGGATGTCATCTTCTCTTAACTATGTAGAAAAAAAGAATGAAATGTGCCCCATTTTTGTTATTTTTGATGATAAAATTTAGTCCTCGGATTACGGAAAAAAGGCTGCCCAATTTCTTGGCTTATTAAGAGTAGCCTGCCAAACTTTTATGTTCTGTGTAATCATGAGAATGAAGGATTTCGAATTCCATGGCCCCCATAGATAAGTGGTCGGTTTTTTGTGACAGATGCACTTAAAATACGCTTAATTTGGGTTTATTTTAAAAATATGAATAATGAAAGTTCAACCTAACCAGCCTTAAACAACATAAAATACCTGCCAAACGCACGTGGGAGATAAAAACTTGTTACCAACAAGAAAATAGTGGATTTTAAGGGAAATAGTAATAAATTTCACGCAAGATCAAGCACAGAACTGACGACAGAAGCCGATAGGCTCCTACTGGCAAATCATCATAAGTTTCTGTAAAATTGCCCACCTAAGCGAGAGTTTTGTGTAACTGTTTGCTTAGGAGAGGGGTAGGTGGGTAGTTTCCCAGAAACGTGTGATGATCCGAAATGCCCAGCATCAGTTGTGAACAAAAAGAAATCACCAGTAAAAAAAAAGACCAGTCGACTAGGAAGAACGATTACAACCGCGGTGGGAATTTGATTTTCAGGCTATAGTTTGAAAATAACTTTCTTACTCCAGAACCAGAGTGAGCAAACACACCTTTCCTTTTCTAACAGCTCCAGAAGTTAAGTTCCTACTTTCAAAAATGATTCTAGCAAAAAGATACAAACATGAACTCTCAGCATTTATTTCTGAGGAAAATGAAAGCTCTCTTTAGTTCATTGTGGAATATACCAGAGCTCTATTTTCTATCGCTACGTCATAAGTATGAACAGACAAAACAACGCAATGATACATGAAGGGAGCCCCCATCAATCGAGTTTATTATACGCATTATGCGAAAAATATAGTTACAGAGGACTAAGAGAGGCTTAGATATAAGTGGACAAGAAAAAATGAGCATATTTAACTTCAACCACATTGATAAGAATAAAACAAAAGAAGAGATTCAGGAAATCAAAGAGCTTTAAAAATACTACCTTTTCAGATATTGGTGTTTTCAAAAGGCATACAGTGCAAATATTTTTTTCAAAAAATCTCCTAATTAATGTGTCTTCCACTGGTTTGATAGTAATCGGGACTGTTGCGGGTGCCTTAACGGCCAATCCAGCGGTTATATACTGCTATACTGCTCTTACTCCCTTCAATTTCGCGATTTCCTTGGTTTCTTTCTTCTTTTGTGGGTCATTTGAAATGAGCACATAATGTTTCTTCTCACCCTCTGTTATCAGCAATAGGTTCAAAACATTCTTATTAAAGTCAAATGAAATATCAATTTCTGATCGAACAGGAAAAGATGAAACGCAATTCACATTAGACTTAAAAATAAATAGTTGTTCTTATGGTTAACAAAATTAGGAAATACAGCAAAGATGGCTTTGTGTAATTATAGTGGTGTTATGGCTAAAAATTTAAACTTGCATAACTTTATAGCGCAGCAACTGGAAATAGATTTTAATGATGTGTATGTTTTACATGTTGGGTATACAGTGAATTTTCATGACCTTGACTCGATAGTGTCATCGTATTATTCTAGAGGAATAACGAAATGGAACTTATATTGTGCAAATAGTCTTAACTAATTACATAAATGAGCATATTTAACTTCAACCACATTGATAAGAATAAAACAAAAGAAGAGATTCAGGAAATCAAAGAGCTTTAAAAATACTACCAGATAGTAGTGTTTTCAAAAGGCATACAAATATTTTAAGAAACTAAATCTGCTAATTAATCTGTCTTCCACCTGTTTGATAGCAATCGGGACTGTGCGGGTGCCTTAACGATAGAGTGTCATCGTATTATTCTTGAGGAATAACGAAATGGAACTTATATTGTGTAAATGGTCTAAACTATATATATAGGATAAATGAAAACTAGAAGGGTGGTCTAACTCCTTTGTGTCATTAGCGGAGTAGGCCTTGGACTGACTCCACTGTCCAACATACCATGGGATTATTTTGTTTTTTTGTCAAAGCTGGATATTTGCCATTAAAGAAGATATTTTACTCATCCTGCGACAGACCCAGTATTGGTACAATGGACAAGACAAACAAACAAACAAGACAGAGCAAATGTTTACGACAAGTTTCCCCTCAAACCTTGTCACAACAATAAAGAGAAGTCTGAACTCACATGAGAGATGTAACTGCTTCATCTGTGTTGTAATTCGCTGGAGAAATGTTAACAAACATAAGCGTTTTGGCTTTACCTCCTGCAAACCAAGCAGAGAAAACAATCAGCAATTACCAAAATACCCGTGGTAGCTTTGTGTACAGGAACTGTTTGTAAGTATGCTGAACGTTTTGGCTTTTCTTACCAAGTGAGTCTTGGATTAACATCGTTAAGGTGCTATTACGATAGGGAATGAAGTCATTCCCTTTCGAAAGAGCGTGGATCACATCACCAAGGGCGCTCAAGCTAGCGTTGATTGACTGGGCTTCCTGTGGAACAGAGATACGAAGAAACAATCAAATGACAATGTATTCTGGGACATGAAAAGATCTGCAGCAGTAGTTACTAGATGATGCCTTACCGCTCACTTTCCCCTCGTCTAATCCCCGTCATTTCCTGGTTAATACCGTCATTAACTTATTAATGAGCCATTTCCTGTCATTTTCCTGATTATTCTTATCATCATCATCTAAATGACTTAAAAATTACTCTGTTTAATTCTGACATTTTTTAGGTAAAAGAATAAAGTGATGAAAATAATTAGGTCGCTCGCTCCCTCGCGGAAATAAGGGAAATAGACGAGGGGAAAGTGATCGGTAAGTAATCATCTAGTAACTACTCTAATATAAAAGTGAATTTAGAATAACATTAGGGAAATCCCCATTTCCTGAATTTTTGATGAGATGCGTGTGTGTGTGTGTGTGGGTGTGTGTGTGTGTGTGTGTGTGTGTGTGTGTGTGTGTGTGTGTGTGTGTGTGTGTGTGTGTGAATGAGTAATTGGGGGATTTTCCCATAAAAATAAAATTTAGTCTAAAAATTATATAACTTAAAAAATAATAATGACTACTCTTTACAAAGAAGTTGAAGACTTTTTGTTAAAATGTTAAAAAAAGAAGAGTTCAAGATTGATGATTTAAAATCTCGTGAGTTTTGTGAACTTAAATTAATAAAAGATTGTATAGAGGAATTTGTCAGCAGTGGAATAATTGCTAATGATATTTTTTTTAATGATTTAGTTATTTTGTATTTATATTTAACTAAATCCATTAATTTAGATTTTAATCAAAGGAATGAATCTACCA
Source organism: Porites rus (assembly GCA_964035705.1). NCBI lineage: Eukaryota > Metazoa > Cnidaria > Anthozoa > Scleractinia > Poritidae > Porites > Porites rus. Next base: position 11,850,299 of record OZ038004.1, on the reverse strand, counting down.
TAAGAGCGGGTATTGATGAAATTACGGAAAAAATCACACCCAACCTTGAAGACTTTCGTGATTTGGTAGAGGATTGTATTAATTCTATGATAAAAGAAATAGAATTAGATCCTAAAGGTTTAAGAGCTTATAGAAAAGAAATGATTAAACTAAACTAAGGAATAAGTAAAATGAGTGTTGACCAAAAATTGTTAGAATATGATGTTGTTTTTCCTTCTGAAAAGATTTACAAAATAATTGTAACTATAGATCGAAAGTTAAGAAAGCTTTATTCATCATATTATATTCTTACCCTGTTTAAAACAGTAGCTTATTCTGAGATAAGAGACAATGGAGACCAATTCAAATCTTTACTTAATAGGGTTGAAAAGGAACTAGATAAAAGATCCAAAAAGGTTAAAATAGAGCATAAAGATGATGAAGCTTTTCGTGTAAAGTTTTATGGTATTTCATGTTTCTTAGATGAAGCAAGACAATTCTCTAATTCGAAGAATATATCTGATTTGTATAAAAAGTTTAATCAAGTAGCAAATAGGCTCTATCAACTAAATATTTGTCCCCATGATTATATTTGATGCAGAAAAATAAAAATTTAAATTTAAAGAAATAAAATATAATAAATCATAATGTCTTGTAAGGTTATTCCAAGTTACGCCAGTGATTACCCAAAAGAGTTTCTTTTGATAAAAGGGATTGAGAAATGTTTTAAGTATTACATAAACATAATTCAGTTTAGTACTATGATTCAAGGATATAAATTTTTAGATGCGCGGGTAGAAAAGATAAACAAGTATTTAGATCTTTATGACAAGAAAGTTCGCGTTCCAACAGAAATCATATATGATGATCTTAAAAATTATTTAGTACTTAGAGCTCTCTTAGAAGATATTAAGGATAGATTTGATTTTTATGTGATCAGAGGAAGGAATAATGCTCCTTATGAGATTGTTGATCCCTATATTCCTTGTGCATTCTAGTTTTACATATATCATTCGGCAATAATACGAAATATTCCGATTTCATTGATGGTAAATATTCCTTGACAAATTGGCGCTTAAAAGGACCCTACTGTTGGAAAAAATCGCGTTTAGTAAAAATAATTGCTGATATTTTTTACTGAAATTTCTGGTATCGGCTTTAATTGATATAATAAATATGCCAGAGGAATATCAGAAAAATCGTTGGAACAGAAGTCCGTAACTAAAAGTCGCTCAAAATTCAGCTGTGAAATTGTTTTGGAATTTCAAAAATAAATTACTTTCAGGTAGAAGGAGCCACTAGTTTGAATTTTCGGGACAAGTAAATTCAACGTTTGCTAATTCTTAAAACAAAAGTCGATTGCCTATCGTGCTATTCTTTAAAAGGTACTTTTCAGTTTTAGAAGCACTATAAATTACTCCAAACCTTGCTCTGAAGTAGAATGACTTGTTCTTCGACATTTTTAAAATATCCCTTGGCAGTTTTGGCTCAAACTCCTGCTGCATACATTTTGATGTATTGCAATGCATTTTCAAAGACGTTTACTGCTGTTCGTTGCTTCCAACTCAGGAAAAAAGTATTGAGATTGGACGCTACCTCGTATCAGAGCTCAGACAGAACTGTCCAGCACCTTTGTTTATGACTACAAAATGAGCACGAGCGGCAGTTCTGCGAGGAATTCGCACCTCACCCAGGGGGGACGAACGACAATGATGATCATGCCTGTGAACCGAATAACATCACATTGCAAAATAAAATTATCGCAAAAATACTGCCCGTGAATAAATTTACAACTCTGAAATTTTTGTCACTTCTTCCTTCAATGAATGGGTATTTTTTTTCTTGATTATTATGTTTTGCTCTGCAATACATGTTTATACAGATCTGTTTGCAGACATGGGCATCATTGTCATTCGTCCCCCCTGGGTGAGGTGCGAATTCCTCGCAGAGCTGCCGCTCGTGCTCATTTTCTGGTCATAAACAAAGGTGCTGGACAGTTCTATCTGAGCTTCGATACAAGGTAGCTTACAATCCCAATACCTTTTTCCTGAATTGCAAACAGCGTACAGCAGGAAAAGCCGTTGAGGATGCATTGCAATACATCAAAATGTATGTAGCAGGAGTTTGAACCAAAACTGCCAAGGGATATTTTAAAAATGTCGAGGAACAAGTCATTCGACGTCAGAGCAAGGTTTGGAGTAATTTATAGTGCTTCTAAAACTGAAAAGTACCTTTTAAAGAATAGCACGATAGGCAATCGGCTTTTGTTTTCAGAATTAGCAAACATTGAATTTACTTGTTCCGAAAATTCAAACTGGTGTCTCCTTCTTCCTGATAGTAATTTACTTTTGAAATTCCAAAACAATTTCACAGCTGAATTTTGAGCGACTTTTAGTTACGGACTTCTGTTCCAACGATTTTTCTGATATTCCTCTGGCATATTTATTATATCAATTAAAGCCGATCGCAAAAAATTTCAGTAAAAAATATCAGCAAAATTTTTTACTAGACGCGATTTTCTTTGAACATTAGGGTCCTTTTAAGCGCTAATTTCTCGAGAAATATTTACCATCAATGAAATCGGAATATACCGTATTACTGCCGAATGATATCTGTTGTTCTTTGAAAAGTTTCGCAGCCATCGCGTTAAAATCGAAAAAGTTATGACGGAAAATTTGTCACAACTAAATGCTCTTGTATTAATTACGGAGCCACCTTAATTAGCAGGTCTATCGTTATTGTGCGTATTATTACAACTGCTGTACTATTCTTTCTCGTCTTTATGTAATTTTGATCCAATCTGTAATATCAATATATACTTTCTTTTAGTTTTAAATTTTGCAACTGTAATATATGTTTTGTCAATAAAAGTAAAATTATACTTAAAAAAAATGATTAAACTCAAATAAATTTTTTTTTTTTAGTTTTCATATCTACTCTATATAACTACCAGATAATTTTTCTTGTACGAGAACTCTGTGATATACTTCTGAGTCAAAATCGTAAAAGTTTGTAGAATACATTAACCTATGTATTACTGTGTCATCTGATGAAAAAGCAAAGTTGGTTCTTTGATTTTGACTACTAAGTGGATTACTCGCCTGTGTTAGAGATGAGCTGTAGTTGGACACCTTTGCTTTTGTTATCCTCGCATTACTGTTTTCTGTTAACCAAATAACAATTCGCTTTCCATTCATACTACTAGGCATGGTAATAACTTGTGATCCTTGATTGGTTTCGAGGGTTAATCTGGTTGTTTTGGTACCTGTGACATTTGAAAACAAAGTAAAATTTCTATTTCTCCAGAATTTCATTTCAACACACATTGTAAAGTTTGGACTGTGTGGGACAGTTACTGTTAAACCAAATTCATTAACTCTTAATCCATCCGTTTGTATTTCAGCTAAATTTTTTTGTTGTAAAATGAAGGTCTGGGTTTAAACCTGTATAAGCAACTCCTAATGAACTTGTTGACATTCTATACGAATTGGCATCAGAGAAGTCATAGAACTCGCTAAAGTTTTCTCGGTAAGTAATATTTGCGGTGTATGGGATTAGTTCTTTTACCATTGCAACTGTTGCAGCGCTATTGTCACTGTTTCGATCAAGTTTGATATTTTTTATTGCTTTTTGATTTGCGTTGATGTCAACATTGTACACCACTTCTGTTGGGCGCAGCCTCCTCCTCAGGCGCTTCGTTTTTCGCATGGCAGAGGCGAGAGGCGAGCGCGAAACGAGTGACTGGTGATGAACCGCAAGGGACCATGGGAAGGGTACAGACGGCAGGCGAAGCGCCTGCCAGATCTTGTGTCGTTTTCTTGGCAAAAAAGTCGTTTTCTTGGCACGGCCCAATTTTTGGTCTTTTTATGTCTTGGAAGCGATCAATTTTAGTAGCATATTGTTGTAAACATTGTAAACTTTGAGTAGACAGGTGAATCGCTCAAAATTTCCAAAACTTGAGGTAGAAATAATCGACAGGCTGCAAAGGAGTCGGATTCTGCTAGATTCTTACGAATCGAAGACCTCTAACAAAATATTTGATGACTCGACGGTATCGGGTAAGTCTTATATTTTAGTATTTAATTTGCCGTTTATTGCAGAATCCGGATTAGTAAAGTACAGCGCCGGCGACTATGCCTCTATTTTTCGCTCTTTTAGGCCAAATCCACCGAACAACGAGCAATTGCAAGTAACCTTGTGAATTGAAAGAAGTGCAACGCCTAGCTAAATTGTGCAAGGTCAGGAGTTGATTATCAAGACCACATTATGTCCTTACACCAAGATTTAAGTCTACGACGTTACTAACTATGAAACCAGGGACAGATGGATATATTTCAGTTGATGCTTTTGACAAAATAAATAAAAATGCATAACTTGAATTGTTGAAGCTCACAATTACCTAACTCTCGGTATAAGATCCCTAGATTCTCGAGGGATAAGTAATGAACTTTATTTTCGGATCAGGGAAGGGGTTGAAGAGAAGGAAGGTGCCAGCATTGATCAATCAATTATTTTGGACTACTTCTGTCAATCTTGATGAGGGAAACGAAAATCTCCAGCTATAAAGGCAGTCTTTTCTAGCTTAATTTTTTTAGTATTTTTAATTATTGTATTAACACCAATGAAGTACCAGGTGAGCTTTCGCGCGAAAACTTGGTATCTTATCACATGTGAAAATAACATGTTATCTTACATAATAAATCGCGCCTTTCACACCAAAAAACTATTAAAGTGAAGTGGTTTGGTATTTCATTGGTGTTTATATAATAAATAGAACGTTACATGGCTGCTTGGAGATACGAAATTTCTCTTCTAGTTTTGAAAAAATATTTCACTCGTTCGCTGCGCCCACTCATGAAATATTTTTCAACACTCGAAGAGAAATTTTGTATCTTTGCGCAGCCATGTAGTATCCTCTGTATATTGTACAATAATTAATGCTAAAATGTATTTATTGATTTCATCTTTTGTAAGAGATTTTGTTATTGCTATCATTAGTTTTAACTTTATTTCATTTCATTTATGGGTGTAAATATTCATATTCCTTGCGATTCGATTCGATTTCGATTATTGCCTTTCAATTTTGATTCGATTACGTAGACGTTTCTTGATTCTTATAACATAACGCGCAGTGTAAACAGCATGCAATCCTAAACCCTCAATATAACAACAGTAACAGAGACAGGAAGATTCACAGTCGCTTGGTTCGTCGCCATGTTTGAGAACCTGATAAAGAGTGTGTTGCACATGGTTAATTGCCCTATTTGGAAATTCTCAAGGGGAGGTTGAAGGACAGCATTTTTGCCAGGCAACTCAAAATGGCGCACAAACTGCTATCTTCTTTGCTCGTCAATCAAAAACACTCATGAAAGAGTTCTGGATTCTTATTTTAGACTATAATAACTCACTGAGGGCACCCTGGAAAAGGTGTGCAAAAATTGAACCAAAATCGAAATGCGGAAGCAAAGAATCCTGAATTGAACCAAAATTAAATCACGATTAATCGAGAATTTGATTGTTACACTACTAATTTTATTTAGCTAGATGTCTGGCAGGATGGCACCCCTATTGCAAGACTAAAAATGTTTGAATAAAGGTTGAATAAAGTATATAGTTCAGTTAAAACACTATGAATCAATGACCACACTACTACATCTCATTCAAACTCCAGGTTTGTAGTCTCAATGTAACTTTATTGGGACCCACAAATGTAAAAGAAGGGGAAAAGGCTTAACCCTTTTTTAACAGAATTCAGTTCAATGACAACATGCCCATTCAATAATCTCAGTAGCCCATGCACAGCAATTTTTTTCTGAGGGGAAGGGGCAACTGTACACATGCTTTTATCACAGTATTAGTTCAAAAAACACACATCAACCAATTTCCATTTGTCCAAAATCAAGGAATTATAGGAGCAAAGTATTTTATTACTTTGGGCAAGACAGCTAGATCGAGTTTAAGTTGGATTAGGGGTGTAAGTGCAGGTTTTCTCTTTTGCTGACCATAGTTCAATGACCTGACCACATCTCAGTTCAGTAATCTTGGTAGAAGTTCATAAAACATACATTATTCAATGTCCAGTGACACTAATTTAAGGAATAGGAGCATTATTTTCTATTTCTCTGGGTGAGGTCGAAGCAATGGAAAGGGGTGAGGGTTTTGCATGGCTGAGCTTCTGATCCATACGTAAAACAGCTGGCATTTTTCATTGCTTGACACTGTTAATAGACCTGACATTAGCCTACTAATAGTGTAGTGTAGTGTTTTTTACCGCATATTCTTCCAGTTTGTCCAGGGGCCTGTTTTTACTGTTCTTTCCATTCAATGCTTGTATCTTGATTATAATTTTGTAGTTAAAATTTCTAGGAAGGGGGTTGCGGGTTAGTAGTTATGCAGAACCACTTATACTTATCTTAACCTTTTTTTGCATTTCAAGGTAATTCTGTGCCCATTGATAATTATTAGATGATCTTGTATTCCCCTGCAACTTCAAAGCAGGTCAAAAACTACTCCTTCAGAAGATTTTTGAGGGGAATTTTATGCTACCACAGGTTTGCCAAGAAAGGAACTATGTATAAGCAATCACAAGAACAACAATGTTGAATCTGGGTAGAATGATCCCAAGAACTTCATAATACTCAGTCTTTCCTACCACCAGTTGACACTGGGACAATGCAATCATCATTCTCTAAAATGGCATTCACAGCATCTTGCTTGCCATGAAATTTGAAATATTCAAACACAATTATTTTTTTTAAAAAAAGTGTCTAGGGCAACGTCTCCTGTCTGGCCAAATGGTAGTTACGATGGTATCACATCAACTACGTCACCCTCTTCAATCAGGGTAACAAAATTGTCTATCAAATTGAAACCGAAGTTACCAATAATTTATTTATTAAGACACAAATGATGTGTTATAAAAGAGCATGGCAAAACCCAATTGGTCTACTGTGTAATATCACAAAAACAAATTAAAAAAAATACAGACAATAAGTATTTGCTGCACATTCGACACAGCTTCATCATAAAATGAGGTATATAAATAAAAAGTAAGTAGAATTTATTTACACCGTGCTGTGCATTCAGTGACAAGTCTAGTACCCAGTGAGGAAATCGAACAATAAAAAACTACAAGTAAAAAAACCCTAAACCTAGTTTTGTGGCTGTTTTTCCTGTACATAAGCTTACATTGTCGAGCAACTGGTACACAATGCGAAATCCTGAGACAAAAATTTAACAGATTTAAAATATATTCTTTCATCTATTTAATAACATAACTTAGAGGTCTTGAGACTAGACTGGTTTGTTGCCTTTTCGAGTACTCAAGATACAGCGTGCAGCGAATAGTATTTTAAAGCTTTACAAAATATTTGGCTTCATTTGGCTGTTGCAACAATTCTCAGCTCGCCATTTTTCACTTCGACAGAAGAGATCGTTTCATCACTCGGGACCTTAACAGAAACGACTACTAAATTACTAACTTACTAATTTTCCTGACCGACTATTACCTTGGCGTGCGGCAGTTTCATTAAATTAAAGGCAGTACCGTCCCGTCCGCGGCTAGTAGTTTTTCGATTTAAAGTTCGGTAGTAAACATTATGTAGTTCGGTAGTAAACAATATGATGCTTGAGTCCAATGTGTGGAGCGAAAACAGCTTCCTCTTCATACACACGACGTGGATAGGCAATGATTTGCTCAAAATTCGCAAAATGAACAGCGCTGAACTTATTTTAAAAACTGCATATTCGTCCGCCATTGCTCTTGCCGCCATCTTGAAAACAAGATCTGCCAGACGTCTCGCCCATTGTCTCCTTCCCGCCTTCCTTTGCGCGCACATTTTCATCAAAAGAGAGACGTCTGGGTACGAGGCAGTGTTGGGCGGATGTCAAATGTTGTATGGTAATCATAGATCTTATCTGGGTCGATATTGGCGGCTGTTCCAAGAATTCCATAAGCAATCATGTAAACTCCTGAAAACTTTCTCGGATAAACCGCCAGGTCAGTTCCATCCTGTGGAATATTAACTAGAATATGAAGGAAATATGTGTTACCCGCTTTTTTGGTAAAATTAACTATTATTCTGTGGTAGTATATAAACTGTGGTTGGTTCTTCGAATCCATAAACCTATGGCTATATTTTTTTTTACGGAGACGCTCCCAATCGTTAATCCTTGCGAGGTGCCCCTGTCAACAGATGTTTGTGACTTATGCCACAGTTGATAATCAGTGTTTAGTATTTCTAGACAAAGAGTATTATCGGCATTTGTAGTTAGACGATAAAAGTTAATTCCCATCTTGTATTTGTATCCACCCTGGGAATTTTTATTTATAGTCATGTAAAGAACTTTGTGGTTATAGTCATGAAAGTTTCCTTTGTTTGGCGGTAAGTCATCTATCTTTGTTATATTAAAGGAGTTTCAACCATCTATTTCATCCGTCCATTGAATACTATTTGACATGAGATAACTAAACTGATCTTCATAATGACTTGGTTGAATTTGGGATTGGTGTAACTGGGTATCGACGTAGTTTTTAGTTGCCGGTTCGTCATTTGTAGTGGGAGTTCTAAGATTTTTTATTTTATGGCCAGATACATCAAAATCTCCAGTCATTGAGACACTCCCATCTTTCTTTAGATAAGGACTGAGATTTGGGGGAGATGATATGTTATCATCCACATATTTTTTGTTTGCGGCGTCTGTGGGGGACTTAAATGAATTATACTTTTGTTGTCCATGCGTAGATTATTAGACATTTTATTTGTTCCAGCAACGTGGATATATTTTAAATCAGTAAAAGCCAATGGTGTTGGTTGTTTGGCACCCGTTGGAGCTGGCAGATTGTATATTCGATTGTTGTGCATGTCTAAATTCCCAGTCATTGGGTCACTTCCATCTTTTTTGAGATAATCAGCAAGTTCTTGTTTTGTTGCATGAATCATTGCTGCAGCGTTCATTGTATTTGTTGCTGTTGTATCAACATAGGATTTATTTGCTGCTCGGTCGTTTTCAGTTGGAGTTTTAACATTGTAAATGAAGTTGACTCCCATATCCAAATATGTTTTCATTGCTTCTGCCTCATTAATCCTAATAAAGTTTTCTTTTACTTCTTCGTAACTAACTAATGATTTAGTATTTGCTTTGAGTTGATCAAATGTTCTCTTGGCGCTGTTCTTAATATTGAAAGAATTTTTCAAATCAGGATCAGCTGTTATATCACCAAGCCCAGCGCTGTCCAATTGTTTGCGTGTAACAGCATCACTTGGATTTACGCCATCACCAACATTTGTTAATTTTTTACCCACCATATCATAATTTCCATCTGAGGTGAGACTAAATCCAACTCCTGGAACGCCTTGAATTCCTCGGGCAAAAGGATGATTATAAGAGTGTTCGTTAAATATTCCCATTTTAATTATTGTTTGTACTATTAAGCCAGTAAAGTTTTTTGCAATACGTTTTTTTGGTTTGTCGATGTACAAAAATGAATACGGTTTTCTAGTTGCTGCGCGGTAATCTTCTTTATTAACTCCCAACTCAGATGATATTCTGTTTGCTTCTCTCGATGATGGAAATTCGTACAGGCAGTAATGAGAACAATTCAGCCGAATATCCTTTGGAGTTTTGTAAAACGACTGACTTAGATAAATCACCGAGCAATTCTTATGTCGTCCTTGAATGAAATAATCTATCAGCTATCTCTGATTTCGATCGCAAACGTAATCATCAAATATCACAATTTTTTGATTGTCTTCATATTCCATTTCTGTCACTGGGGTTATTTCATCATTACTCACATGAAGTATGTCATAACCCAGTTTCATACTTAGTTCTCTCATCTTTTGTATTAGCCGTTTGTACTTATCCTGCTCTAGATTACGCGCACAGAGATAAATCTCATCGTAGTACAACAGTGGCTTAATTAGCATGTGACATAGCAGATTAGGTTTACCACTTCCACTATTTCCACAGATCAACATTCGAAATGTGTCTGATGGCATGTAAGGATACAGCTGTTTGTATTTTTTATCTGGATTATCAATGCTATCATAATTAGGTATTTCCATTTATATAATGATTAAATAAAAATGGACATTCAAGAAGCCAAAAAATTTGCAACAAATAAAATTGAAGCTGATGCTTTGACTAAACAGGTGAGAGATATAATAAAAATAACAAAATGCCAAAAACAAAATATGAGAGATGGTTTTAAAGAAACATTTAATCCACTTATTGAGTCGCAGGATAGTGTTAAAAAAAGTATTGATAAACAGCAAGACTCATTAATAAAACAACTTCAAGCTAATCAACTTGCTCTTACACAAGGTCTTAATCAAAACAGACTTGCTATAACTGAAGGATTTGATAAAATGGATGAGGTAAAAAGATGGGAATTGTCGCAATTACCAGGTTTCGAAGCAATTGAAGAGCCTAAAGAACATGATGGAGTTTTACCCGCTACATCAGAGGAGGGACTAAAAATAGCAAAATTTAAAGCTGAAGACCTAGATAGATATTTAAAGAGTAAAGAATCACAAGATATACTAAAAATTAACGAATACTACAAACTCCCTTCTGAGTATTTTAAAGAAGATGTTTCTACTATTGATAAAGTAATTGCTGACGTTAACGAAGATTTAGAAGAGTTAAGTAAAGCAATGAAAAATACTGCAGATTTTGTACGAGACGCAAACGGTTATAATATAGCCCAACCAAAAAGTAAAAAACCACGTGAAGAAACATTAAATTATATAAAAAATTACAACATATTAAGCATATATGCAAGAAATTTAAGCGATCTTAAGTATTATAAAACAAAATCTGGCTCTGGAACTTTTTACTTTAACAACCCACAAGAACTACTGAAAAGACTTGAATTACTCAGTGGATCACTTGCCGCAGGAAACAATGGTGTATTGTCTGAATACATTCAAATCGCAGATCGACTTAAAGATCTCGGGGTTGTTACTAATAATCAACTTAATAAACTGTTAAGAAAATATATAAACATAAGATAAACGAATAAAAGCGCGATTCATATTTCCTCTGTTAAACGAGAGGCCATAGGAACAAACAAACCTCATGATTTTATAGTTAAATTTAATCCATCTTTGAAACTTGATCCAGAATTTAGACACTATTTCTCCCTTGATTGACTGTCGATGACTTACTCTTGGTACAACATCAGAAGTGATTACAAAAACAATACAATCAAATACACCCACGATTGATCAACCTGGCATACAATTACTTTTACAGATGGAATGTATTCCTACTCTGATATAAATGATTACATCCATCAATATATGAGCCAAAAGTCTCATCACACAACAGACTCCAAAAGGTGTATTCAATCAATTTGACTTTTATTTTGAGTACGTGTCGAGGGCTAGTATCACTTAACGGAGACTACCAACTTGATGTGAGAGGAACAGATTTTGGAGATCTCATCGGATTTGACAAGAAACTGGTCACTAAAACAGAGTATGGGACACGCCTCCCTTATATTACTAATTCGATTCACTCATGAAACATGAACACAACCGCTATAAAAGACTCCGTTGTAAATGGAGTGAATACAAACACAATTGCCGTTATTCCAACTGATAATCTTACACGATCGTTTCCATTTACGTTTGAACCAAAAAGACAGTTATACTGCCCTGTAAGTTCTAATTATATTTCTGAAATGAGAATATATGTAACTGATTCACTTGGAAAACCTATTGACCTCAACGGTATTGATTGGTTTATGACACTGCTACTTTGCCATACTGAAGAATTAAAATTCATTAGTATAATTCTATAGATAAAATGATGCGACAATCCGAGTTTAAAAGAAAATATGACCCAGAAATGGGAAAATATACAAAACAACACATTTGGGGAGAAGGAGTAATGGATTCAGTAAAATCCTTTTTTAAAAAACCAACTCCTAAATCCTCAATGCGTAAACCTCCACCTACACCGCCTCAGCCTCCCAAAAAAGTGACTTTTGCCGACAAAAAGGCAGGTGATAAAATAATAAAAATACTTTCTCGAGAAAATCCTCCTACCACCAAAAAAACAACATCACACAAAAAAAAATGACTGAAAAGGAATATAGGCAATATTTGGAAAACTTAAGAAAATTGTATAATTATTAATATAAAAGTTTACTTGGCAAAATGAAATCGTTTAGAAACCCAAAATGTCATGAGAGATATGAAGATGTTATATTTGATCTTGAGCAAACCTCTTAATACAGCTGACCCAGCGGCTGCTAACACAGCCCAAGTGAGAGCACCGAACCTTAAGTTTAGATATCGCTGATAATACAGGAGAAGCTACTCCATTTGATTGGTATAACGCGCGTTTTTCGATGGATTTTAAAGTAAGAACATACGCTCCAGGAAATTTAACAGATGCCGACCACAACGGAATTGTAAATGGTTCTAACTCATTTATGAAAAAAATTAACTATCCTGGCAAATGGAAAAGAAGTTTATAGTTGTAATGAAGCAAATCATGTTGCAAATATTAAAAACTTACTTGAGTATAATTCCTCGTACGCAAAGAGTATTGGAACTAAAGAATTTTACTATCCTGACACATCACGCCATGCAGAGGAACGTACTGATAACGCGAACTACAACGTAGGTTTTCATTTAAGAAAAAAAGTACTAGGTACTTCAGCTTTAGTCAATTGTGAAATACCTCTTAATAGGTACTCTTTCTTTGAGGCATTAGAAGACAAACTACTTCCTAACACAAAAATTGAACTAAATTTTGAAATTGAAAGCGATACAAATCTAATATTTCAAGCTGGTGCTAATTGCGGAGTTATTGTAAAAAGACTTCAGTTATATATTCCAAAGTTCAATTTAATTCAGAAGGCCAAAAGTTATACATGGAAAATTATCTTAATCCTTACAAATGGACTTATCTTAATGAAGTCGTTCAAATAATCTACAGCAACAAACAGGCCATTACAGAATTACAACCGCCATATCAAAACCACGTCATGTATTTGTTTGGGCTATCCGGACAGCGGCCATTAACTCACACACAGCAAATCTATTTATATATGATACTTTTGGTAATATACCAAACAATGCTGACGTATCACGATGTTATCTCGAAGTTAGAAATGGTAATGAATATCCTGATTTTCACTAGAAACCATCTACAGATTTAACAAGAGTTTTTGGAGACTTGCTGGAGTATGTACACGCAAACAACGACTTTCAAGGTGGAACTATTCTTGATATGGCCAGCTACAAAAAAGTTTATCCAATTATTTACTTTGATCTAACAAAACAAAAAATGGACATCACAGATGGAGTAACAAAACTAGCGTTTCATTTCGAACTATTAGCCAATCCAAACGCTGATTATAACTTTTATGCTCTTGTTCTTCACGAGCGAGAGGCAGAAATAAAACAAGAAGATGGAAAACTACTTCTTAGAGCTTAGAGCTTTGCATAACCATTACATAAAATGAAATCCTTTAGAGACCATGAAGATTTAGTTTTTATTCTCGAACAACCTTTAATAATCCCTACTAATAATAATTATCAAAACAGAGGTAATTGTAAATTTATTGTTGATGGGAAGTCACTTGATTGGTACAATGCGAGGCTGTCAATGGATTTTAAATTAACAAAACTAACTGGGCGTAATATAATCATCAATGATAAAAATGGAATTGTTAACGGGGCAAGTTCATTTGTAAAAAAAATTAGTTTTAGTATTAATGGCCGAGAAATCTGACAGTGTAATTCAGCCAATCATGTTGTAAATATTAAAAATTTGCTTGAGTATAATCCTTCTTATGCTGAGACTATTGGAACAAATGAACTTTACTATCTTGATACAACAAATTCCCCAAACAAAAATAAATATTTAACAAGGCAAGTCCAACACGGAAGAAATAATGCAAACACTGGCTGGACGCCAAGAATTTTTATTGAAAATGAAGACCCCACTTACAATGAGGGGTTTGATGCAAGAAAGAAACAGCTAGGAAATTCGAGCATTGTTGATTGTGAAATCCCTCTTAATCGGTATTCATTTTTTGAGGCTTTTAAAGATAAGATGTTACCAGATTCCAGACTCGAATTAAACATTGAATTATTTGAAAGTGACAACAACCTTATATGGAGGGAAGGAAATGACGTTTGTAGAGTAATTATTACAAAACTACAACTATACATTCCTAGAGTAAAATGTACAACAACAGCTCCAAAATCTTGGACGTATCTGAATGAGTACGTAACGAATTCTACAGATTTAAGACAAAGAGAAGGAAATTTTAGAATAACAAATGAGGTGTCAAAACCACGTCATGTTTTTATTTTTATTGTAAACAGTGCAAATATAAACTCACAAACAGCAAACCCATTTTTGTACCACACTTTTAATGTCGCAAATAACAGAAAATTAACAAGATGTTACCTTAAAGCAAATGAAAATGTTTACCCCAATATTCATTACAAGCCATCCACAGAGCCATTGCGAGTTTGCAGAGATGTTATGTCGTATGATTTTCAAGGCGGAACACTTCCTAATAGAAATAATTTTAAGAATCTTTTCCCATTTATTTATTTTAAGCTACCAAATCTAGAAGATAAAGTAAAACTTTCATTTAATTACGAACTAAGAAGGGAACCCAATGCTGATTATACTATTTTTGCAATTGTTTTACACGAAAAATTAATACAACCATTATATAAAAATGTTTAAACAAAGACAAGATTATTTTAGAAAAACGGAAAAACTAAGAAAAGAAAATCCTAATAAATTTTTCGCGTTTACAAGTGATTTTGACAAACTAAGTAAAATACTAACTAATGCTAAAGATAAAATAAAAAATTATTTCAAAACTCTTGTTTATTTAACCCCAAAAGACTTTAAAATAATAGATAATATAAATTTCTTCCGTTTAGATGTAGGTACTTATACCATAGCTGCTTCATCTAAAAAAAAGAAAAACAAATGAACCAACTATTCTCTACCTTACAAAAAAAACAAATTAAAGGTATAAAAGATGCTAAAGATAAAAATTATAATTCTGTTAATTTAACTTTATCAACAAATCAAATTTTAGAAACCTTTAATGAAACTCAAAAAATAAACAAAAAACTTAAATCTTTATTTGCTAAAGTAGCGGATAATAAAGATGATTTTAAAATAAAACAAGAAAGAAAAGAAGTTAAAAAAGTTAAAATAGATGAAAAATATAAACAATTCATAGCTGATTTAATGAAATATTCTTCCAAAACCCCCATGTTACGAAATAGAAAACAAAAAGTTAGTAAAGTAATCAAATCTCTTTTAGAAGAAAGAAAAACAGTGGGAAGATGGTCCGTGCACGGTTCGGCCAACCTTTT
>OZ038004.1:11697449-11827449 GCA_964035705.1 Porites rus | reverse complement strand
CATATGAATTAAAAAACAATCAAACCTGAGCCTGCGATCATTTGAAAACTAGTAACTTGTCAGCGGATAACTACAAAAAAAAAGACCTCGAGGGGTCAACACCTGAGCCCGCGATACGGTCAAGTGATACTGGTCAGCGGATACCCTGTTTCGACAGCTGTCAATTGATCACAACATTGATGTCCAATGGATGTGTGCATTATCAGTTTTCCTGTGCTCTCAATTTAGCTAGAAAGTATGAGATTGAACATTGATTGCGAGTTATTAAAACAACTGGTCAGCGGACAGCTTCCAAATAAATCACGTCACCTTGGTGAGTTGACACATGAGCCCCCGATATGGCAATGTGATACTGGTCAGTGGCAATCCTGTTTTGACAGCTGTCAATTGACCATATTGTGAATGGCCAATATAAAAGATATGGGTTTGCCAAGACACACCTGAGACATCCCTCCTCTCCTTTTGATAGTCTCCCCTACTCTACCCGTACAATCTGTAGACGCGTACGTACGTACGTACGCTCGGTCAGTCACGTGACAACCAAACGAAAAGAGGTTGACCATATTCTATGAGTATGGGGCTCTGTCCCACGCGCGCTTCGCGCGCGAGGGAGCCCCGCTATCAATAAGTCTAAAGAGCTTCTTCTTTTTATCACTCTTTAATTTTAACCAAGAATAATTTTCATTTCTAATATTTTCCCAGAGCTCACATTCACCAGTAGTTAGTATTCTAGAAAGGTTATCATTTGTTTTTCTTAGGCCTTCTAACTCATAAATTATTTTAGTTCGAACTTCTTTCTCAAAATCTCTTATTGTTTTAACATCCATCTTTTTTTCTATTTCAGAGAAAAACTTGGCTTCCATTTTATTATAATATTAAAAACTTTTAAACTGATTCACGCAATTTCTTCAACTCTTGTAGGTTTTTTCCTTAAAAGATTTTTAATCTCAACTACTTTAAACAGTACATCTGTCTTTATTTCAACTTCTTTAAATAACTTTTCATCATCCAAATGTTTAAACCCAACCACCTCATAAACTTCATCTAATGCATCTTCAATTTTTAAAAATTTCTTTGTTAGATATTCTTTTCTAGAGTTACTATTCATCTTTAATTTATATTAATAGCTAAACAAAATAACTTCCTTTTACAACTTGTCGAAGCGTATTTGATTTCTCAGATTACTCCATAAGCAACTCAAATATTTTTATAAATCGATTGTCATTTTCCAATCTAGCAAAATCAGCATATTCAACACTCACATTTAACATGGCCAGATATTATAAGAAATAAGTATGGAATTAACATTGACGAACACTTTTGGGAAAACAATCCATTACTAACAGCAGGAAGTGGTTTTGACATTCATAAAGCAATTGGAAAACTCCCGCGACCAAAAGCAGGATGGACTCCAGGAAAGTACAAATATATGGGTCCCTACAATCCTCTAGAAAAACAATTAAGCTATGATCCAAACACTGGAGAAGTTACAGAGTGGAGAGTAAAACCATATAACAAAGTCGATGAGATAGCAGCTTATCACGATATCTGTTACGACATGGGTCGCCCCAAAGGTGATTGCGACCGAGAGATGGTACAGTCATTAGATGAGATTCCCTATGGTGAAATGCCAAAGTGGGGCTCAACTGCGAGATTCTTGATTAATACAAAGAAAAAACTTGTACTTGGGCTTCAAAAAAACGCGCGTCGGCGTTGAGTAGTGATTGGTCTCAACAATTAGCCGACGAACTTCACAAACCAATCACAAGAAACTTTCAAAAGAGATCAGTGGTGTCAAACGGGATTGATAAAATCTGGGCTGCTGATTTAGTAGAAATGCAAAAGTTTAGTAAGTGGAACAAAGGTATTAAATATCTTCTAATGGTAATAGATGTGTTTAGCAAGTATGGTTGGATTAGGGGTCTGAAAGACAAGAAAACTGTAACTGTTAGTAAAGCATTTGATGACATATTCAAAAGTAAACGTAAACCAAGGATGCTATGGACTGATAAAGGTTCTGAGTTTATCAGTAAACATTTCAAAGAGTTTCTGAAAAGAGAAGGAATTAAATTGTGTCACACTGAAAACGAAGAAAAATCAAGCGTCGTTAAGCGATGAAATAAAACAATGAGAAATAGAATGTGGAAGATGTTTACTGTAAATAAAAACACTGTTTACTTTAATAAGATCGATAAACTAGTTAATGATTACAATAATACTAGACATTCTAGCATAAAAATGACTCCTGTTGAAGCAAGTAAAAAGAAAAATGAGAGTAAAGTTTGGTCTAATTTGTAATCTGATTTGATTTATTTGAGACCTGGTAAACCAGCGTTTGCGATTGGTGATAAAGTTAGAATTTCTAAGTATAAAAGTCAAGTATTTGATAAAGGTTACACACCAAACTGGACAGAGGAAATATTTGTGATTGATAAAGTTCTTCCAGCAAAACCAGTTACATATAACATTGTTGATTTGATGGGAGAATCAATTAAGGGTTCTTTTTACGAGCAAGAATTACAAAAAGCAAAACAGCAAACGTTTAGAATAGAAAAAGTTATCAGACGAGATAACAAGAAAAAAATGGCATTAGTAAAATGGAGTGGGTATCCTGATAAATTTAACTCATGGGTGAGTTCTAAGGATTTGGTTGACTTTTAATACAAAATTTGTATTAAAAATAAATCCTATTATTACTCTTCATCATTAACTTTTTTTTCAATTAATCTTTCAAGGCCATCTTTTGTATAATCTCCCTCACTTTGCTCATCACTCTCACTATCACTTTGCTCTTCATCACTTTCATTAATTGTTAGTTAAGACTCTCGAGGTTTTAATGGTTTGACATAGCACTCATGTACTTTTACTTGTAAGGATGTGACAGTCTTACTAATAAAGATTCCTTCGATTATTAAAGCTATACGCACATGACAATACTGATCAAGATATTTAAAAGGATTTAAATCCTTCTTTCCTTTTGTCCCGTAAACAGAGAAAGAATTTTCTTTGATTTTTCTGAGTAAATAAGTTTTGCGTAGAGAACTGGCGCGGCTGAGGGATCTATTTTTGTTTTCTTCTTTCCCTTTTTATCAAAATATTCAATCTGCTTGTAATAAAATGGTGAAGACAGAGATGATGCTAAATCTACGCCGTAGTCATTCTCTAGATGTTGCTGGCAGATAGTTGTTATATTGTTAATAGCTTCAAAAAATGCTTTTTCTTTAGGATTTAGCTCACTATCTTTAGCCCAAAGACATATCGGGATGCTGTAGCTAATTAACTTGTTTGTTTCTTGGTTCTTTTTCTCATTTACTCCAAAGCTGAAAAGAAGTGGAGTTTCGATTATCAAACTACCTTTCTTACCATTTGGATATTTGACTTCAATTGGAATACGCTTATACTTGATCTTGCTGTCTCTTACTTTGAAATCTTTGGCTTCATTAAAGATAATGTTGTCAGTCGTTAAATGATCGTAACTTGATAATTGCATCTTTATTATATTATATTATTTTTTTAAATCTCATTTTTTCTGCGTCTTTACTTTCCTCTCCACTTTTTTGTCTTTCTCGTTATCCACTGTTTCCTCGGCTTTTTCTTCACTTTCACTACATTTTTCTTTATCTAAATTCACCAAAAAAACACCAGTACCCTTTAGGCTAGAGCCATCCTTTCTACATACAGGTCTAATAAGCCCAGTCCCCTCTACTTCCTCACAACCTTCTAGTTCTTTTTCTATTTCAACTTTAACTTTAGAAAAAAGTCTTAGAATAACTTTCTTAAGTTCAAGCCTGCCCCAAATTCATCAACAATTGGATAACGAGTTGTATATAAAATTTTTTCCATTAATCTATGAACAACACTTAAATCCTCTTTTGTAAGTTTTGGTTTAAACCATGTATAAGGAAAAATTTCATCATATACATCTAAAGCTTTATTTATAGATTCAATCACTTTATCTCTTTCTTTCCTAGTTTCATCCCTAGATTTACTAAATTCTTCAACTGTACCTTTGGCTAGTAATTGTTCAACTCCAATAAAAAGAAACCCAATATTTCTAATCATTGAATATTTACCCTCTTCTACCATTTTTATTAATAACTTCATAACTTTTAAACTAAATTTTATTTTTGTGGGAAATCCCCTAATTACACATTCAGACACACACAACTCATCAAAAATTCAGCAAATGGGGATGTCCCTAATGTTATTCTAAATTCACCTTTATATTAGAGTAGTTACTAGATGATTACTTACCGCTCACTTTCCCCTCGTCTATTTCCCTCATTTCCGCGAGGGAGCGAGCGACCGAAGGGAACGAGCGAGCGAGCTAATTATTTTCATCACTTTATTCTTTTACCTAAAAAATGTCAGAATTAAACAGAGTAATTTTTAAGTCATTTAGATGATGATGATAAGAATAATCAGGAAAATGACAGGAAATGGCTCATTAATAAGTTATTAACCAGGAAATGACGGGGATTAGACGAGGGGAAAGTGAGCGGTAAGGCATCATCTAGTAACTACTTGCAGCGTGAAAGAAATGTGCAGAATGTGAAGGTACAACTTGTGCATAACCATTTATATTTTAGTAGTCGGCAACAACACGTGAATTAAACCTCTTGCCTAAGTGATCAGTTTTGGAAGCACAGAATGCTAGTAAGGCGGCGTTTTGTTACCTTGATTTGTGCGGGAGTTGCGTCCACCTTTTTTAACCGCTCTGACCCCGCCAAGTCAACTAAACGGATCTGAAATAAACGCGAAACACTGCTTATCGCGGAAAAGTTCTTCCTTACTTGTTACCGTGCAGTGTAGCTAATCAACAAACTAGTTTAGGAATAGGAGTAACTACAGGTGAACTCCATTAAGCGACCACTAATTAAGCGGCACCTCTATTCAGTATTAAGCACCTAACAAGCGTTTAATACGCTTAATTTGGGTTTATTTTAAGAATTTGAATAATGAAAGTTCAGCCTAACCAGCCCTAAACAACTTAAAATACCTTAAGAAGCGTTCTACGTCCAGGCAAAGGAGGCCCGTTTGAATTGAGTTGTAAGCATGGTCATTTGAATGTGGTAAAATGATATTATTCTTATTAAATTCAAATGAAATATCAATTTGTGATCGAACAGGAAAAGATGAAACACAATTCACGTCAGACTTTAAAAATAAATAGTTGTTCCTACCGTTAACAAAATCAGGAAATACAGCAAAAATGGCTTTGTGTAATCATAGTGGTGTTATTAACTATGTAATCAGTGAACTTCATCGACCTTAATAGACAGAGGCTATGTCAGTTTGTAGCATTACGTAAACAATCTTTTTAGTTCTCGATGAAGTTAAGAAACATTCTTCTCAGATCGAGCAAACATAATTGTGACGTATAGAAAATGAAATGTGGCTGCTCTCTCTTGACCTTCCCACTTTCGTCAATAATATATCTTCTTTCACACGGCCCAGTCTGCTTGCCATTATTTTTTGACAGACCGGTAGGCTCCTAACAGATCCTGTACCTAATACATTAATACCTTTATTAATCGACTGCAGTTCCCCTTGGACTTCCACCTCACTTAAACCTCCTGGAATGGCCTTTCTTATCTGTTCCCAAGAAAAGGTGTTTCCTCTTGCCCTTCCTTGTCCTCGAAAAATATAGACTACGGAATGTTTGTGCAAAATTGTATCCCAAACATTCACCCGCCCTATCTTGCCACGTATTGCTCTTCCGTCGGAGACCTTTCCAAGAACCCGTCGACTTCCTTTACTCAAAAAGGAACAGTCATAAATTTTGCGTTAGCCTACGAGACAGGCCCTTTAGCTGAAGATGCGAGAGGAGGACAAATGCGCGGATTCTATCCTCTTAAAATCGTCTTTTTCCTTCACTCGACAAGCTTCTCTAATTTCCCCTCTCCATTTAGATGGTGGCCTTACCTTCGAATCTGAAGTTAAGTAATTACTAATATGTTGAACCCAGATAACTAACCTTTCGGAATTCCAGTATTCTTTGTAAGGTATGCAGTCCTTATCAACCGTCCGTTCACCATGAAATCCAGTTCACTCATTTTGACGGTCGAAAAGGACGCAGATAAATAGGAATTTTTTTACCCGCAGACACAAGAATATGAACGCTGAGGCAAAAATGTCCCCCAAATTATAAAATTTAGGTAACAAGATGTACTCATTTGTAGCCACGAGAGACTGCGAGTATTCTCCTGTTCTTTGTTTTTTTTCATGTTTTGCGTCGCGTAAAGTTAGTTTAATTAGTACCTTTTGTTATCGCGCTTGGGTTAGTTTTTTGTCAGCCTTTTGTCATATGCGTATTCTTTCTGTAATTCGAGTCTCGGCGTCGCGTTACGTGATCGTTATTGTCAATTTTGGCCAGCTCATTAGGTTTATTGTTTTCAGTCCAGTTTAGTATAAAGTTTTATTTTTCGATAGATGAAAATCTGTCGCCTAGTTGTATCCGGAGGTGCCGTACAGATCTTTGAATGTATGTAGAAAACTCTCTCGTACAGTTTGAATTGGACTTTTACTTCTCGCTAATACTTTGTAACTTTATGTCTTTACGGTGAGGCCACTTTCTTGTATCTTGCTCTAAAGGGATACTTCGGCGTGAGGCATTCAGTTTATCAACAGTCCGTAGTCTTTTAACTTTAACCTTGTCAGTACCACCAAGTGATTCTACGGTTAGGCTGATCTCATGACCAACTCTTGGGCTGTCTTCTCTTTCTTGAGTTGTCAGGAAGAATGTTTTTTCTTGCCCTCGAACACCAAGCTCCCTCGCTAGAGTCTTGTCGCATAAGGAGATATCTGAAACGCTGTCTAGAAGTGCGTACGTTTCCACTGCCTTGTTTGCATCGCGACTTCGGACTTACACAGGGACCACCCTAAGGCAAACCTTTCTCCCTCCTGCTGAGGTACTGTTAGTCTGTCCACTTGGTAACGGCGTGCCACTGTTTACTGGGGTTCCTTGTTCTACTTCTCTGGTTCTGTTTTCAACTGATTACTGTGAGGGCGGAGGGTGAAGTAAAGTGTGGTGTCTTCTCTTACAACCTTGAACTTCACATGTACTCCTTGCTAAGTATCCCACTGCAATGTGGTCGTACTTGAAACGATTATGGCATAACTGAGCTTTCCTCATCACTTGTAGACGTTCCTCGAAATTCTTCTCTGTGAAAATCCTGCATTTCGCTAAGGGATGAGCTGCATTGCATACCGGGCAAACAGCATATCTCGTAGTTGGGGCTTCTTTGTGACCAGGTGAACTCTGTCCTTCTCTGGAATCGATCTCTTGAGTACTAGCTAGTACTGAACGCGTTACCGCGCTCATCAGGCAATGTAGCTCTTTTAGGCTTAGGCTTACTTCTCTGACTATCCGATCTGTCTCGCGCGACGTCTATCACGCACCAAACACAGGGTTATTTGCAGCTCTCGCCTTGATCTTAACAAATTCTGCAATGTTCGTTCTTTGACGTGCTTCCTGGATTTTATCTGCTACTTCAACAAATTTAGTCCCGAGATGAAACGGCAGCCTCTGAACAATTCTTCTTAGGTTGTCGGCGCTATTGATTTTATCCTCGGCACTATTGATTTCATTTTCGCAATCCTTTAACTGGTCAGCAAATGCTAACAATCCTATACGATCTGAAGGTTTCAGAGGAAGACCTTCTGTTAGCTTGGTCACGCACTGCGAGGAGGCCTACTCTGGGAACTTAACTCGCCGCGAGATTGTGCGAGCTAATGCGAGTTTAGGCGAGTTAAGGCGAGATAAGGAAAAATTGAGCTTGCCTATCAGTTGCGAGTTTGTGCGAGTTAAGGCGAGTTAGGGGAAAATGATCCACCTAATGTTGAGGTGGTAAGGTTTAAAACTTATAATATGCTTTAGTAATATACATATAAAGAAGCCTTGCAATCTTTGTATGTCTTTTATATATACTAGGCTCCATGAATGTTGCCCAATTACGAAAAAATTAAACAAAGAATTTCAGATGAGCTCCAAAGTTGAACGAAGCCAAATCTTATTTAAATTTATTAATTGAATTATTTTCCTAATTGGACAAGCTTAAATATGGATATGCAAGTGATATGGAGTCCTGTTCTTTATTAATTATATAGCATTCAGACACCAAACTATACCATTTGGTGGTTGTATCATCATCATCATAATAATAGTCGTCATAAATTATTTATTATAGCGATATAATTATTTGGCAGAATGATAAATTACCAGTAGTAAAAAAAAATGAAAACAAAACAATTATGAATAGAAAAAATGTAGCTGTAGTATTAACACAGGTAGGATATTTTAGTTTATTTATTTTTTAAAATCTGTAACACTAAGTTTTAAAAGACAGGTGAGCATAATAGGTATCACATGACATGTCATCAATTGTTATCACTACCTCTAGAAATGAAAAAAAAAAAAGGGTTTTAACAGTCTGTGTCAATGTTCTTCAAAGAACTAGTATAAAAAACCGGGGAAGCTGAAGAATTACAACTCAGCTGAGAAAATTTTTCGACACAATCAATTTTACTGAAATAAAAAATTTCTTTCTCCTTGAAAGTTATAAGACTTATCTTTAAGTCTTCCATTTGACCCATTCTCTCTACTTCACTGATGGTTTCCTTTGGAATCCAGCCCAGTTGTTTGTTTTCACTGCCAGAAATGACTGCCTTTTAGTTTCCTCGGAATAAGCCATTTTAATTTCTTGCAAATGAAGGTTGATGCCTTTTCACAAAGACAGCAGTTCCTATATTTGAGAAACTCCCTCCTTAAACTTGGACAATCCTGTGAGAGACACCTTGATTTCTAGAAAAGAAAGGAGGATCAAGTTTACTTGATAGTAAACTCTTTACCACACTCAGCCTAGCAAAACAGCAAAAAATAGATGACCATATCTTCTGTTTAGTCCTACTTACTTTTCACAAAGTGTTCATCGTTGTGCAGAGCGCTATACCTCATTTAAGTTGATTAATAGGAATATACTCTCCATTATCGGCTTTGTCTAGCAAACTCTTAAGAGTTGTCTGTGATGAATCTTTCCTGCTTCGCATTTTTGCAAAATGACCACTGGCTCCGCCGTGTTGTGTGTGTTTTCATGTCATGTACGCCACATTGAAGCTTCCTACCTAAAACTTGCCAGTGGACTGGGATCAACAAGGCTTTAAATAGAGTTACGTTGCAAGGTTAAAAGGCTTTAGCTTAGCTTACCTCCGCTTACCTGCATGTGATACATTTCGAAACTTCTGGATTTAATATCAAAATTGTTGCTCGAGTTCTCCTTTTCTTTGGATGTTTTCCCGTCCATCTTGAAAATTACCCAGAATACATATCGAGGACAATGGGCTGAGCGAGAGGGCCCTGGGAAGACATGAGTTGCCAGTACCTTCTGGGTAATATCAAAGATGGCGAACGAAGTTGGGTAAAGCGTCCATGTTTGGTGGGCCTAACATGGTCGCATCACCCGAAGTTGGCTATCAATGCAAAATATTGTACCTTTAGCAATCCTTTATTCAGTTAAGGGCTAAATGTAACAAGTCTTTATGAATCATGCCTGGGTTATGGTTGCCAGTCTGACTACAATGTAGGCCAAACAGGATGTCACGTTGAACGAATGTACAGATCTTCTAGTACCAGGTAACTTTATAATTTAAAGGATTCTCGATTCTGGCTACATCCCTGACTTTCATTGATGATTGCCAGCTGGAATCCTACTTATGCTATTGCTCTTCATATATTATAAACAGCTTGCATGCTTTATATTTGCAAAGTAATTAAACTTTCCACTACAAGTTAACTTTTTTTGTGAATCATTACCCAGCTTAAAACTAAAAATTTAATATTCAAATTCTGTTATTATGTTTTTGTATTTCACTCTAAATTTGAGATTTCCTATTTTAAGAAAAAATTAAAAACAAATCATAGGATAGGATTTTTTTTCTCGTAATTTGAAATTGCCTGTCTAAATTACAGAAAGGGGAGTTATTAACCTATGATTTGTTTTAATGTTTGCTCATAAAATAAGAAAACGTTTTCTTCAATTGAGGAATTCAAGGCAATCTTGAATTTAGAGTGTTTCTTTTTCTCGCTTAGAAGTATAAGACTTAAATTTAAAATATTTTATGAAAACTTTTTTGCGGATTCATTGTTTGTTCTTTTAGTTAATGTCACTTACTTTGCGGACCAAAACACTAACAGTCAATGTGGGATTTTTAAGACCCTGTGACCCCATGCCTCTGGAATTTCTGCCATGCTTAGCATTGTAGCCTTTTTATTAGGTAACTAGTTACTGCATGTTCAGGCTGTTCCTCACAGTTACGTAGTTCCATTGACAGTCCAGTTGTGACTCCAAGGCATGACAATGTTAAGTAAGAAAAACCTCATCGAATCTTTAGTGGTGAATACCTTACCACAGAGGCTATTGGAAATTCCAGAAGGATGGGACAGGTCAATTGCATATTTCTTTAAAGGTAAATACCCTGTTTTCCTTAAAAATCACTGTCTTTTAAACTTTTGAAATCCGTATTCTTTGGCGTCTTGCCTTTGTGGAGTAATTGTGAAATTACACTGAGAGTAGGATGAGATATTAAAATTGGTATCCACTTGGCAGTGGCGAGATAGGGCGAGTTTAGGCGAGTTAAGGCGAGATGAGGAAATTTGAACATAATCTCCAGTTGCGAGTTAGGGCGAGTTAAGGTGAGTTAAAGCGAGTTAAGGTCCCAGAGTAGGCCTGCGAGGCAATTCTGAAGGGATTTCCGAACCGTTCTTCACGTAGCTTTCTTGCAGTTTGATATTCTAGGGAAGGATCCTTATACAAACAACATTTGATCGTGTCCTTTGCTACACCCGATGTGTACTGAAGAAGGTACATAAGCTTCTCGCTTTCGCTAGCTGCATTAGAGACGATGCTTGTTTCAAACGATTTAAAATTCCAGTACTCGAGGGGATCACCATCGAAGATTGCCAACTCCTTCTTCGGCAACGCAAACCCCTGCTTTATGGTTAACGCCATCTTGTCTATAAATTCTTCGGGCAAAATATATTCGTTCTCTGAATCAGAGAATGCTGTGCTGGATATGGCCGGTAGAACTTTGAATTCTAGCGCATTGGGGCTCAACTGTGACTGTGAACCTTTGGATTCAATTGAATTCTGTCCGCCTCTGGGCTCAGGGTCTTCCTGCTTATAGCCGCTTGTAGCTCTTCCTTAAACTCCTTTATCAAACGGATTCAGCTCTTTAAACACCTCCGGAAAGTTAGGGTAATCG
This sequence comes from Porites rus, assembly GCA_964035705.1. Classification (NCBI taxonomy): domain Eukaryota; kingdom Metazoa; phylum Cnidaria; class Anthozoa; order Scleractinia; family Poritidae; genus Porites; species Porites rus. Next base: position 11,816,190 of record OZ038004.1, on the reverse strand, counting down.
ATACCTTCATCTTGGAACAACTTAACTTGCAGGTCTGTTTTTTGGACTTCATACTGTGCCTCCAAAACTTCTAACTTTAATTTAGTCTCTTCCTCCAGACGTAATAATTCTTGCTTTTGCGTTAACTGTTTCAGCTTTAAATAAGCCAACGCTTGCTTGGCTTTCAGCTGTCTAATAGATAAATACGCGGTGCTGACGACATCTTCAAGCGGGTTTCTCTATATCTTCGTGAGTTACCACTGGCACCTTTACGCTATGAATCCATTGTTGAATTCTTGATTAAAAATTCATTTTCGGTTGCAATGTTCTTTAAAATAACGTGCTTCGCTTTCCCATTCTGTTAAGTTCCCAGATGAAGTGGAAATGTAATCGTAATGCGCCTTCTCGAAGCGAGCAAAGGCTTCGTCAATGTCCAAAAATTTCTCCGAAACTTCATTGACATTCTTTGCGTCATTTAAGAGTTCTTCAGTTTCTCGGTACAACTTGGTTATTCTCGACAGCTCTTGAATTTTTCAGTCGCAGAGTGTCTAAAGTATCTTCAGAATGAAAACGGCGTCTTCTTTGTCACTCCCGATCAACTCCGGAAGACATGACATCCACTACCAGATCTTTGAATGCATGTTCCATCAGGCTAGAGTACCACCAGACGACCAAGACGCTTTCAGATTTCTCTGGTGGACGGATGGTGACTTGAACCAGCAACCAGTCGATCATCTATGGAAGTTCATTTGTTTGGCGCAACGTCGTCACCGAGTTGTTGCAACTTCGCGTTGAAAAGGACAGCAGAAGACAACAAAGGCGGATTCCCGGAAGAAGTGGTCACGACAGTCAAAAGGAACTTTTACGTCGATGACTGCCTCAAGTCGGTTAAATCTGCAGAAAAGGCTGTGGAATTTATGCATCAGCTAAAAAGCATTCTGTCCAAAGGAGGATTTCGATTAACCAAATGGTTAAGTAACAGTTCAGAGGTCTTGGACTGTATTCCGCGAGTTGAGAGAGCCCCGTCAGTACTTGGCCTTGACCTTGACAAAGTAAACCCACCGATTCAACGGACGTTGGGGCTAAAGTGGGATTTAGAGAAAGACGAGTTTACTTTCAAGGTTACTATAAGAGACAGACCAAATACCCGTCGGGGAATACTCAGCATGACGAGTTCCGTTTATGATCCACTTGGGTTGGTCGCGCCAGTTGTTCTAACGGCAAAGAAGTTGTTGCAAGATCTTTGTAAAAATAAAATTGGATGGGACGACCCAATCAGTGTTGAAGATGGTGAGGAATGGAAGAAGTAGAAGAGTCAATTACCCAGTCTCCCTCGGATCTCGCTTGGAAGATGCATTAAGCCGTTGTACTTTGGAGACTTGAAATTTGTCGAGTTGTACAACTTCGCAGACGCGTCGCAGATAGCATATGGTGCGGTCTTGTATCTTAGAATGGTGGATGTTGAAGATAGAATCCATTGCACATTTCTCATTGGAAAATCTCGCCAAGCGCACCTGAGACCTATGACTGTACCGAGATTGGAACTTTCCGCAGCACTCTTAGCTGTTCAGCTGGACAAGTCTGTTCGAGAGGAATTGGATGTTCCGGTTACACAATCAACATATTGGTCAGACTCCACCTGCGTGTTGCAGTACATCAGAAATCAGTCGAAGAGATTTCACACGTTTGTTGCAAACAGACTCTCAGTTATTCACGAGAACTCAGCTCCCCACCAGTGGAGACACATAAGGCGCTTTCCATTCAACAAAAATTCCGGTTTGAAATTTCGGAAAATTCATGTGCTCAATGGAACGGTACATTCCGGTTGCACAGACCCGACCCAAGCCACCGCGCGTTTTGTTATTGTGGCTTCTCAGCACACTCATAATTACGCTCTAAAAGAGAAAGTAAATACTGTTTATATCCTAAAGAGCACTCGACTGTCGAAAAAGGGCGGAGGAAAACTAAAGGCGGAGGAATCCTATTTCGTGTAGAAAGCCTATGAATGCAAGTAAAGGTAAAAAATTCTTGTGAATTGAAGCGATACGTTTCTCGGAATATTCGAACGATTCGAAGCAATTCCTGGAACTGTAGGGTAAATAATTCGGTGTTATAGCCAATTTGTATTCAGCCAGGCTTTGTTGTATTCATTTCAGCTTAATTGATAAATTGCTTTAGTTAAATATCGTCGACAGGTTTCAGACAAATAATACGCCACGCTGATTCTCACGGACTTTTATACAACTGAAGCTTGATTTCACACACTTTTTTTCACCTACGTGTCGTGTTGCGTCAGTTATTTGACACTGTTAATGGCAAATATCAAAAATCGAAAAAAATTGCAACTGATTCAAACTATTTGAGATGTCATTCTTTACTCACAGCACTTCACTTTCCATTGGAAACTACTTGGTCTTGTAAGCAGGATAGAAAAGAGCAGTACTGGGGACAACAATTTTGGCAAATGGAAAGGGACATTTCGGTCCGACCGACCGAAATGACCAGACCGGTCACAGTGGACCACCTTCAAAGCTGGTCCCGAATATTCCGGTCGGACTAAACCGAAATGGTTCGTTCCATTTGATGTACCAACCGAAATTACCGGAATTTTGGGTTGAATGGAAAGCGCCCATAGGTTCTGAGCTAAACCCGGCTGATGAGGTTAGCAGAGGTCTCACAGTAGAAGAGATGTGTGCAAAAAGCAAGTGGCTAAATGGTCCTCAGTTTCTAACCAAGAAAGATGAATTTTGGCCCCTTGATCCTACACTTCATGAACCGGAGGTATCCGATGACGATCCAGAGATCAAACGTGCATAGTCTAATAGCCAATCATCGTCTCGCTATAAGTGAAGATGTTCTTTCAAGTTTGATCGAACGCCATTCATCATGGGAAAGATTAAAGAGGGCAGTGGCCTGGTTGCACAGGTTTGGAACGTGGTTCATTGAGCGATACAGTCGAAGTCCAATCAGTTCCAAAGTTAAGAGTGGTGCAAATAGAAGAATCCTGTCAATAGACGAAATGAAAGAAGCTGAAAAGGAGATTATCAAGCACACGCAGACAATTTCATTTCCCGAAGTCATCCAGGTCTTGCAAAGGATTGGTTCATTACAGTACTCGCCTCAGGCAACTTCCGAGCTGAAGAACCTGAAGATGACAGGCCACATACGCAAACTTCATCCGTTCTTGGACGAGATGGGAATTGTAAGAGTTAGGGGTCGACTGGAAAACGCTCTAATCGACTACGATGCAAGGCATCCAATCATTCTGCCTTACCGAGATCACCTGACAGATTTAATCATCTCTCAGCATCAACAGAAAACCGGTCTTCTGGGTCAAGAGTACGTTTTGTCTAGCCTGCGTCACCAGTATTGGGTAATCAAGGGACGATCAGCTGTGCGTAGTGTGATCAGTGGCTGTTTTCTGTGCGAGAAACTTCGTGCGGTGCGTGGGGAACAGCTGATGGGTGATCTTCGAAAGGAAATACTTATGTCCGAAAAACCGCTGTTTACTCATGTGGGGGTGGATTATTTTGGTCCTCTTTATGTACGTCAAGGTCGTTCAAACGTGAAACGTTATGGTTGCCTTTTCACCTGCCTTGCTGTTAGAGTCGTCCATATCGAAGTTGTCCATCCCTTTGACACCGATGGCTTTATAAACGCCTTGCGAAGATTTGTCAGTTTGAGGGGATTTCCAACTACTATCTTTAGTGACCATGGTACAAACTTTCGTGCGGGTGAGAAAGAGCTCCGTGAGTCGTTAAGTAAGTCGATCCAAAGAACGATTCATGACTTTCTTCGTCAGAAAAACATCATCTGGAAATTTAATTCCCCTGGCGCATTTCATATGGGTGGAGCGTGGGAAAGAATCATTAGATCAATTCACAAAATCCTAAGAGCCTTGCTGGGACAACAACTTGTCACTGATGAAACGCTGCAAACCCTCATAGCCGAAGTTGCAGGTATTTTGAACAGTCGACCTCTGCACCAGTGAGCAGCGACCCTAAGAACCTAGAATCGCTCACACCGAATCATTTGCTATTATTGAGATCGAATCCATGTTTGCCCGTTGGGTCCTTTGCCAAGGAAGATAGTTACAGTAAGCGCAGTTGGCAACAGGTGCTGTACATCTCAGACATATTCTGGGAGCGCTCGCTAAAGGAGTATTTGCCAACCCAACAAGAAAGAGGAATGTGGATGAAGCCTCGTCGTAGCTTGGAGATCGGAGATCTAGCATTGAAGATATATCCTTGTTTAAATATACAGACGATTCAACCGTCTTAGTCACGATTACTAAAGATTCCCCGGATATATCTGACATTGCCTTGTCCAAGTTTATGGATTGGACTGTTGCAAATGACATGCATTGTAACACTAGTAAATGTAAGGAGCTAATTATGTGAAAGAGAGGCAATTTAACAGTCTACCCAATGTCTCACAATATCAAACAATATAATAACATTTCTTTATTAGGCGTCACAATTCAAGGTAATTGTAAGTTTGGCTTGCATGTCAAGGCCAAGTTCCATGAAGCCAACAAGTGTTTATTTGTCATCAGAAGCCTACGTAAGGAAGGATATACACAAGATGAAATAGACCATCTCTTTAATTCAGTTGTGATCCCTAAGTTATTATACGGTCTTTCAGTTTATGCTGCAAGTGTTTCCGAACTTACTGTTATACAAAGGTTTTTAAAAAGATGCTATAAGAGGCGTTATACGTCGGTTAATTACAACATATATGAACTTCTGGAGAAAAGCGACGGACGCCTTTTTTATAACCTCAAACGCGATGACCATCCATTAAAAAGCTTGCTCCCAAGGTACAAAGACTGTATTGTAAACCTTCGTGGGAAATCCATTGTCAGGCCCAGCATTAACACTGAACGTTTCAAAGACAGCTTTCTTAATAGATTGATTTTTAAATATAATCTAGCTGTGTAAATACCCCATATGTATTTTTAATCAATTTAATCTTTTTTTATTCATCTTGATCATTGTAATTTTTTTTCTGTCAATATATATTTTTACTGTAACATCAGATATGTAATTTTATCGGATGCTTTTTAATAAAGACGTTATTATTATTATTATTATTATTATTATTATTATTATTATTATTATTATTATTATTATTATTATTATTGATTGCAGATGAAAATGTCCATCGCGGAAAATGCCCGTTAGGCAAAGTTGTTGATGTCTTTCGCGGAAAAGACGGATATGTCAGATCAGCAAAGGTTCAGACGAGTTTAACGTTTCTTACAAGGCCAGTAACAAAATCATGCTTTCTTGAAGGACAGAGAGCGGCATATTGAATTTAAAAAAAACTGTAATAGGAATTTATTTTATCACTTCTAACAGTTCTATTTGAGGATCGTGGACTTACGCCGGTGCCTAAGTAGTGAGTCTATTAATGAACTGTATAGAGACTTGGGTAGTTCATTGGGGCGGGCATGTAGCCACGAGAGACTGGGAGTATTTTCTTGTTCTCTATTTTTTCATGTTTTGCGTGGCGTAAAGTTAATTAAATTAGTACCTTTGTTATCGCGCTTGGATTAGTTTTTTGTTAGCCTTTTTCATATGCGTATTCTTTCTGTAATTCTAGTCTCGGTGTCGCGTTACGTAATCGTTATTGTCAATTTTCGTAAATTCATTAGGTTTATTGTTTTTAGTCCAGTTTAGTATAAAGGTTTATTTTCGGTCCATGCAAATCAGTCGGAGTCGAGGAATAATTGTTAAATAGTGACATTTCCTGATGTTGGTTTTCAGTGGCGAGTCTCCTGCAATTGTTCATTAGTCCGTCTTTAACTGATTCCAAAGATTTTTTTCCTCGTTGTCAATCCTAACTCAGTCAGCTACTAAACTTTTACCAGTGATTTGACAAGGAAAAAAAATCTCTTTCAAGGCCATTGGCGGATGAAAAATAGCGGAATTTCTCTTTAAAAAACTGTTTCGAAATACGTTAAATAACGACTTGTTTGTTTCAGGAATACACAAGGTAATATTTGATGAGTTTGAATCAGGTATTACTAATACATATGAGCAAACAACAACAAAATGAACGCAAACTTAGCAAAAGTTTCATTCATTAAACACATTGGTTTCATCAACAGAGTCAATTAACATGATAGCTCGGAGATTACTGGAAAAGATTATAAATCTTTCGTCAGGCTAGCAGTGCTTGGAGAACCCATCCTCGATCCTAGGGCCCTCTCGTTTTCCAATATGGTGGCCATTTTGCAAAACCTGGGGGCAGGGACAACACCCTTTCCACCCTTACAAGAGCAAAACTCGTCACAGGGACAACACCCAATACGCAATCAAGTTATTTATTTCCACAATAGATTTAATGTTCAAGAAATGACTGGAAACTAATCCATTTGAAATGAAATGAAAAATGAATTGAGAAGGCGAAATGTCGTCCACAACGAACAGCTTTTTAATCTTGACATATCTTCAGGATATGGTCAGCAGTTCTTCGTGTGCGTTTGTCACTCAGTTGTCCATGCCAGACTCAGGATTAAAAATGTCGCCACCATGTTCAGATGATTTCATGATAGAGCATGCGTGATAACATCGCCACATTTTATTGGCAGGTGAGTTTAATCTGTCGAATAAAGCGTTCATCAATCCGCTACAGGAGGGTAAATTGATAAGGTATTTTTCCATACATCTCTGATCACGTTGGGACAGAACGGCAACATCGGCATTAAGAAGAGAAGTAAAGTTATCATCGGCGGTCTAACTTGCCTTGTAGGTCATGAAGAAGGATAACGTTATGCCCCTCTTACATAAATAAAGTGAAAAAGGCATGTTGTTGTTCTTTCAGTAACCAAAACCACCGAAGCGAAAAGTAGATGTAATTTATAAACGAAACTCATTCTGGTTCCGTGGTGTTTTGGACTGTAATGCCCATGGTCTTTTGGCTGCTTTATGAAGTTTTACAGTTGTTAACGAAGTTTACTTCTCTTCAGTCCTTTTTTTATTTGTGGGCTTATTAAATATAGCTCGAGGTGATAACAATGATGTGCTGAGTTTAAGTCCCATTCTTGTCAACTAAAATAATTTCACATAGCATTTGATTCAGACGTAGAATTTATCGAACTAATCTAATAGACCAGTTTATGGTTCAAAATTATAGAAACGCCATCACGCGCGCGTTTTTCAAGATCGAGTCAAATAAATCTTTTAACGAAAACACGTCAAAAACAAACAGTGCTGACGGCGAGAATCGAAATCGAATGTTTTATTGTTTTCCTGGCTTTTGATGATATGTTTCGCCCGTAATAGATTTTTACTTACTTCGTTTAATTTTAGTTTATTCTATTTACTGTATTTGTAGTGTCTTTATTGTTGCTTAGTCCTCGTTTAGTCCATCTAACAGATGAAACTTCCCCCGCCTCGATTTGCAACTGTTGAATTTCAATACAGTTTGTTGTTTTTGTTGTTGTTGTTGACCTCGGCTTTGCTTTCGCGCGGCTGTATCCCTTAAAAGCAAAAAAATAACTAAAAAATAACCGTCTGCAACGCAGGCTAAAACTGTTTCAGTAAACAAAATACAGCGAAAGTAGATGTAATTGATTGAAATGTAGCGTTTCAAGAGCATTTATTTTTCGATTATATTCAGCACAAAGTCATGTAAAAAAAATTTTTGAGCCGGGCCTAACTCGGCTTACCAGGCATATGGCATTCAGAGGTACACTATTGCTGTTTATTGCGGGCGAACAGTGAAGCCCACAATCCTAATCTACAAGTTGCAGTTACACGGTGCGTGAATATTCCATTTGCATGATGATATCATTTTACTACTACGACCAGAATCCTTTAGGACTTTGCTTTCTTGTGCAAATTAGGGCTTTTGTTATCGAAACCTCACAGGGATTACCAAATTAAAATATGAAAGGAAAAACGAAAAGGATTCTGGTCGTAGTAGTAAAATGACGTCATCCTGCAAATGGCCTATTGTACACAATTGTTAAAAGTATATATTGCAAAACGTGGTCAAATAGGCCACAAGCCACTCTCTGTGGCTGTAGCCCCACAGAAGAAGATATGAGCAAAGCGCACGACATAAAATGAAGCACAAAATAACATAAAATAATTAAACATAACTATAACAAAATTCTCTAATCTGGTTGGCTATCAACTGTCCTGATTTCAGCACGTGAATAGGACAGTGTAATAGGAGAGTACGCGTTATGCCTGTAATCGGGCGGTACGCGCCATCGCACGCGCGCACGCAAAAGGCTGCCAGCAAAAAAACTCTCGGAATTTCTTGTGTTTTAAGTTCTAAAACATCACAAATTTTGTTATAGTTATGATTAATTGGTAACAGAACTTTGTTTCGTCCAATTTATTCTGTAATCATACTCGTGATTAAACAAATCGGACGACCGCTACGCGGAAGTCCGATTTTGATAATCGCTTGTATGATTACGGACCGAATTGGACTCCACTTAGTGTTAATCTGTCTTTCAACACTGCGATTGTACCTACAGCCCTCAAAGAAGCTTTCGTTGACCCCATACTGAAAAAGGACTCTCTAGATCATGAAGTGTTCAAGAACTTCAGACCTATTTCCAACCTAAGCTTCATTTCCAAAGCCACCGTGAAGGTTGTAGCTGTGCGTCTCAATCATCACCTTGAGGATGCAAGTTTACATGATACTTTTCTATCAGCATATACGAAAGGCCATAGCACTGAAACAGCGCCTGCGCCAATACACAATGACATTCTACGTGCCATTGACGATGGAGAGTGTGTTATATTGGTGTTACTACACCTCTCAGCGGCGTTCGACACGGTAGACCACGACATTCTCATCACTAGGCTAAAACATCGTTTCGGAATAACTGGGAAAGCCTTAGGATGGATACAGTCTTATCTATCCGAGAGGACCCAGTTCGTAAAGATCGGAGCTGAACGTTCATCGAGCCGGAATCTCTTTTGTGGTATTTCCCAGGGTTCAGTGCTGGGTCCCATTCTGTATTCCATGTACACCTCACCTCTCACAGACATCGTCAGTAAACACAAGATGAACCATCATTTTTATGCTGATGATAGCCAAATTTATTTGTCTTTCAAGCCAAGTGCTGCTGGCGAACCGACTACATCCAAACTGCGCATTGAGTCATGCATTCACGATGTTAACAATTGGATGTCAGCCAATAAGTTGCTGCTCAATCACGACAAAACTGAGCTCCTTGTTTTGCACGTCCGTCATCGACCATAATCCCCTCTAGAATCTATTCCTGTTTGCTAAGATGTGATCTACTCATCGAACTCAGCAAAGAACATCGGTGCGTGGTTCGACACTGTCATGTTTATGGACAAACAAATAAACAGCATATGTCAGTCTGCTCTCTACCACCTGCGCAACATTGCTCAAATCAGTAAACATATCTCTTTCCGTCATTGTGAAACTTCCACCCGGTTCGAAGACTAAAACTTTGAAGTGTTAAAATACTTTTTTCTGTAGTCCGCCGTAAGAGCTTACATGAACTATAACAAACGCAGCCATCGATGACTCCCTTTGCGACACTTTCCTCGACGAAAAACAAAATAAACAATTCAGTTTTGAAAAACAGGAAAAGAAACTCGACGGTAGTGGGGTTTCATTTTCTGGCGGCAGTACAAGAACACGATATTTTAAAAAATTAACTGAAATGAAAAATAGGCTTCAGTTGTCGGCAAATCTGTCGGCAAACAAATTTTTAGATGTTGCATAAGTTTTCATTCATGAATTCACCTGTCAAAATTCTGCCAAGTGGGGGAAGGCGAGACTGCTGAGGTTGTTCCTGAAGTGTGACCAAAAGATACACAAGAAACTTCAATCTAGTTTCTTACTCGAACATCCCCGTTGGTTCTCCCTAAAATGGTTACTCTTGGGACTCCCTCTGGGACTTCCTTCCGTACCCTACTGAGTCTTTAACCCTAATCCCAAAGCCTATACGGGTGGTCGGTTGGTCTGTCGGGCGTACGCTGACGTCATAGCCATATTTTCTTGCATTGATAGGTTTCCATTTTCCCTTAGGTATGGGGCTCCGCTGCAATAAAAAAAGAACTGGACCGATGACTGATCCCTAAGGCATACCACAAGATGTACTAATAAGATCAGCTTTTATGCCATGAACAGAGACAAATTGTTGGCGATTACTAAGATTTGAAGAAAACCAGTCCTTAGCTATGCCCCTTATCCCATAAAAACCACGTTTTTCAATAATAATAACATGATCTACAAAATCAAATGCCTTACCAAAGTCTAGAAAAATACCAAAATTACATATTACATATTACATATTTACATATGTAAATCAATATCAATATTCGGAAGGTGAGGAATATTTGACACTGGAGAGGTGATGCTAAGAATCGGTAAACTCCCTAACTCAGCAAACCGTTCCTCACTAGTCTCACTGGTATTATCCACGCAAGGGCAATCTAGAGTATTAGAGCCATTACTTCATAAAAATACAGTTACTTTACTCGTTTGGACGTAGCTTTTTCAGGTCATCCTTGTTGTTGATGCGGATGACTGGATTATTCTGGGTTTTCCCGAAGTACATTCTAGCAATGAGGTCCATATGTACATAAACGTAAGATTAACGTACATAAGCTTTGTGAAAGGTTTAAACCCGGGAGTCATTCCATAAGTAGGTTGAGTATGATCATCCGGTTGAACGTAGTCGTGAATAGGACTGTTGTTGACAGTTTCGACAACCTGACTTTCACACACTCGCTGAACTGTTCTTTATCTCTTTCCGTACGTGTTAAGCTTTCATTGATATAGATATGCTTCTTAGATGGGAAGCCAAGGTTATGTGTGGTACTACAGTCCTCGAGATGTTTTCGACTCTTCTAGAATCTTTCCTTGACATCACGTTGAACACATTTAACAATTATGACAGGTTTTGGTTTTTAATTGCCTTTCTTCTTGCTGTGCAAAGAAGTTTTTCAAAAATTTTCTTCAAATCAGACAAATTTGCGGGCTAATCTCATCAAATTGGGCGTTTTAATTGCGTTAATAGGCAGCCCGGTAAGTATCAGGAACAGGGAAACGAGACTGAAGATCCTTCTAAGCGGGAGTCTGTTAAAAGCATTGTTTTTCCTCGATTTCCACGATTTTTCATAAATATTCTAGCCAAGATTTCATTCAAACAAAAAATATGGACCTTAAGATCCCAGGACGACGACGGCAACGGGAACGCCACAAAAGCAAAAGGTTTTATTAGCAAAACAACAATTTGGCACGTGCATCACGTTTTTTGTACATTTCTTTGCCGTCACTGCACGACTACGACGTGAAAATGCCTGATTTCACGATGTACAGAGTAAGTACACAAGCGACGACGAAACTTCCTCTCTCTTTCTGAACCTGGATATGGTTCTTGGGAATTCAACTTTAGGAGGGTTCGCCTTCATTTGACAAAGTTAGTGACTTAGAGTCATCGCGATGAAGATTGAAAGAACGCGAATTCACTTTTTCAGCGACGTTTCCTCTGCCGTCGCCGTCCTCGGATCTTAAGGTCCCTAATGACTCAATTAGGTTGGAGTTCTTGGTGCAATAATTTGTTGAAAATCTTTGGATTATAATTTTTCGAATGTTTTTCATGCAGAAAAATTAAGGGGGGTATTAAAAAGTTTGGAAAATGATAACATATTGGATTGGGGGGTGGTTAAAAATAAAGATATTAACTGAATCAAATTAGAAGACAAATACCAGATAGTCCAGCACCATAATAAGGTGCCTCTAATCCCATTAGTAGACTAACTCTAACTGGTTTATTTGTGTTCTTATTCTAAGCTAATCTACCTCCTTCCGAAATCAACATCATTTTCCCCAAACAACAGCCAGACTGACACCCTTTAATCCCCCCTCACATTCCTCCAAAGGTCAGTTACCTCAAAAAGTAACATTCCAAACTAGATAGCTGTATATCTGTGCAAGTTGAAAAGCGATTTTCGAACAGCCGCTGTAACAATGTACAAACCTAAAAATAGAAACAGGCAAAAAATGGCCGCCCGTGACTCTGCTTCCCCTACCCTCCATTGGGAGATAATCCACTGGACAAGAGTCTTTGCAGAGCTCCCACCCGCACTGGTACAAATATGAAAAAAGTTGGGGAAGGAACGAACGCTGTCAAAAATTCTGGCTATTTCCCAGCATGTAATGCAGTCGTGATGTTGAAAATCGAGGCAAGGCCATGATGCACTAGAACAAAAGACTGTAGTTTGGCCTTGGAAACGAATAAGAACAAAAAGTCACTTCCTTCTAAGCTAGAACAAGGACTAAATTTTACTGTGATTGTTGACTTTTGGTTTTGCAACGGTGATTTCTGTAAAAAGGGTCATTTTTGTGCTTGTCCAAATTCAAAAAGTGATGTTTTGCAAAAGCGCTGACTTTTTTGCGTTTATTGGATATCCCAATTTGAAGGACATTCTACTCAGTGCTCACAATTGACAGTGAAGGCAATGTTCGTGCGATTGAGAAAGTTGCAATGTTTTAAAGCAGTGTAGTCTTGTACGGCAGGTTTTCGCCGGCACGGCCGTCGATAGGTTACTCTTTTACTGTTCATTCAACACTCGACATGTCGCATTGAAAACTTGGTGCTTGTCAAAAGTAAGAAGTGGCTGGCCGTACGCGGAGTGATTTTGGAAATTAAATTAAAATAGGCTTTTTTCGAAAGTTCTCGCTAAAAGCTCAATACCCGGCCTGCACGCAACAAAGGAGCAGATTGATCTGATTGAACGTTAACGGTCTCGATATTGTGGAATTCTCTTTATGCTTTTATCGTCCTGAAAATTGAACGAGTGCAATTTGTCTTGCAAAATTGCGGAAAAACTGCAGAATTATAGGGGACCGGTCATTATTTATGGCCCGGGGGGACGGAGGATTTTAGGGGGGATCACTTGATTTCTGGGAGAACAAAAGGGGGGATCAGTCGTACTTGAGAACCCAAAAGGGGAGATCACTGAAAACTTTGAAAGGATTCAGAGGGGGGGGGGTTTGCTTGGAAAATGAACGTATGGGGAGTGGGGGGGATCGCGAAAGTCATCAAAAGTTATTACGGGGGATGACTTAAGTGACGTATCATTCAAAGGAGGGATCGGCTAAGTCTCATGACCGGTCCCTAAGTTTGAATAGGGCAAAAAATAACAAATTCTGTCTGAGGTCTTACGATAAACAAACAGCTCCGCATAGTACTGTTTACCTCAGATGTGATGTATAAAAAGTAAACACGGCTAGTTTGCATGCCACCAGAAGTATCGGCAAGATTTTGTAAAGTAAACTTGTCGAACACAAGAATTCTGGCCTGATTTTTCATTCTGGCCTCCCTTTTAGACAAAGGGAATTAACTGATAAATTAAAACGTGAAAATTGACTGTCATCGAGGACTATTGTGCCTTCGAGACGTCAAGGTAGAAGCCTTTGCACGAGAAATTGACACCTATGGATGCTTCTGAATAAGCCAGATTTAAAGAAAGACGAAACTGAACTTCTTGTAATATCATCTCAGTTACACCGTGATCGACCTGCTTTGTCACATATTCATGTTTGTGATGACAGAGTGCTGGCTTCACCAACAGGAGGTAACGTTGGAGTTCTCCTGAACAAATCTTTGAGTATGCCGGGTTCCTCACGGGTGACAGCAATGAGCACTGATCCACTCCGTAAAATTAGGCTCATTCGTAAGCATCTCATCTTTGATGCAGCCCAGCTTCTTGTTCAAGCTCTTGTTACATCAAAGCTTGACTAATGGTTTACCTAAGAACGTGATTAAACAGCTCCAACGTATGCAGAACGCAGCTGCTCGGTCTGCTACTCTTTCGCTCAATTTCTGTCATATTACGCCGTTCTTACGAATCTTCACTGGCTCCCGATTAATCTCCGGATTGAATACCTATCGTATACCTATCGTTAACTACAAGACTCTCCATGGACTGGCTCCTGCTTATATTAAAGATCTTCTTCAAAGTTCTGGCTAGGTCGCGAAGCCGTGCGGACGCATCTTTCAGTGCTCCGCCTTAGTTCTTGACTAACTGCTTCAAATACACTATTCAGCCATGCCTAATGTGACATTAAGATTTTTAAAAAAAGGAAAATGACAGCCTCAAGGATGAAATCACCGCCCTTAAGCAAAATTTGGAAGAGCTACAGCAGTCCATCAAACAACAAGATCCACAAGTCACCAGTAATGGCGGCGAACAACCTACTCGCTTGATTACGGACGCTGATTCCCTAAGCACCTTGGAATTTTATGGAAAATTATACGATGATCTACGAGCAGAATCTGTGAATAGTCTTAAACAGCTCCGATCACGCCTAAATTTGCTGTCATCCCGAGTCGGAAAGATCGGAGATTGAATTGAACAACTGCAAAGGTATAGTTTCCAGTACAATACTAAGATTATTGGCCTTCCAGAAAGAGAGACGCACGAATCGGCCTCCCAAACTGCCTCCCTGTTTATCAATCTTTTCAAAGCCGCTGGAATTGAAATTTCAAATCAAGACATCGATATCGCCCATCGTATCCCTACCAGAATTGCCACTTTTGGCCCTCGACCAATTGTCTGCAAATTCACAAGAATTATTGTGAAAGAGTAAGTAGTGAATGCACGAAATGAAGCTAGTAAAGTGTCGGCCAATTCGATTGGACTACCGTCCAGTTGTTTCTTGGAAAACGTCAGGCTATTTGATCACCTTACTCCCTTGCTTCAGCAACTCTTGGCGGATTCAAAGAAATTTCAAAAGAGAAATGGCTTCAAGTTCTGCTGGGCAAAGAACTTTATTATTTATCTTCGACAAACCGAAGTTTCTCGCCCGATCCTAATCAAGTGCCACAACGACCTTGTGAACATTGTAAATCAGGAGGGTTTACCCATGAGTTAAGTACCTTTCACAAATTCCTGAGCAACTGACACTTTATTTTTAGTTGAACTTAGCCGTCACTATGATGGCTGACGAGTCGCATTTGGAATTTTTCTTTCCATTTAATCATTTAGATAATAGTTCCTTTAACCTAGCACTCTATGAGTTATCCCATGGCCCTTTCAATTTCAATAGCAACGGTCTTGAAACACTCTTATTTAATCCTATAGAGCAACCTGAGTTATCCAACTCACTTTCCACTCATCTGAACCCTGATTCTAATTTTATTGCTGCTCTGCCCTCAAGTAGTTACTTGGCCGAGGATGATATAAATAGTCGAGTAGCTCCCCTTAGCGACAAAATAAATTTTTCCATTATACACTTAAATGCTCGTAGCTTGCTAAAAAATCTTTACCAATTGAATTTAATGCTTGGAAGTCTCAAAAACCATTCTCTTTGATCGGTATTTCAGAAACGTGGTTGACTGATTGCACTTCAGAGCTGGTTAATATCACTGGATACAATTTTGTCTCAAACCATCGCAAATCCAAAACAGGTGGCGGAGTGGGCATTTATTTACAAAACGACCTTCAATACAAACTTCCTAATGAATGCAAATTGTCAGATCGAGAGACAATTGAGTCTTTATTCGTGGAGATTACAGTTCCCCATGGGAAAAACATCATTTTTGGATCTGTGTATAGACCGCCAAATCAAAACACGGCCTTGTTTCTAGACAAATTTAACGACATTCTTTCTCGTATTTCTAAGGACAACAAACGATGTTATGTTATGGGAGACTTTAACCTCGACCTTCTCCAGTACAACCATCATACACTAACTCAAGAATTTATCGACACTCTATTTTCGCACGCATTTATTCCTCTCATCTCCAATCCAACGCGCCTCACCTCTTATTCTGCAACCCTAATCGATAATATATTCACAAATAATCTTTCTCAAAATGTCTTAAATGGTATTGTTCTAAACGATTTATCCGATCACTTACCGGTTTTTGCTCATTTTTCCGGCAAAACTCTGACGCGCGATGGAGAAAATAAAGTATTCATACCCAAGATTACTGACGAAAATTTACGTAAATTCAACGAAAACGTTTCAAACACAAACTGTGCCTCATTTCTTGATGAAGATCCCAATATGGCTTACAATAATTTTATAGATGAATAGTCGAGACTCTACAATGCCTGCTTCCCTTTAAAGGTCATTAAATTAAAAGCAAGCTACTGAACAACTGCAGCTCTCCTTGGATCACCCCCGGACTTTTGAAATCTAATATATAGATTTAGCTAGGGCTAAAAGCGAAGCTCCCATTAATAAATTTATGATTTAAATCAAACTAAACTTGTAATCCACAAATCAGTTAACTTAAGGGCACATATGTGACTTTTTAGGGAAAGCTAAGGCTAAGTGATTTTAGAGTGAAAAAAAATCTTTCATCGAATTGATAGCCGGTATATATATGTTGTAGTTAATTTTTATTTCAGTTAATTTTTATTTTTCCATTGTTTCTGAGTATGGTTATGTATGCTAATGAATTTAAAAACAAAGGAAAACCAAAAATTAACTGAAATAAAAAATTAACTGCAACATATACACCCAAAAAATAGCAATCATCGTCGATCACATTTAAGAGCCATAATAGCTCTTGATCACAGTAGATTAGGCCTGGAAAACGAATTCATGGAAAAACAAATCAGGCCGAATTTTTAACGTTCGACAAGTCTACTTAAAAAAAGCTTGCCAACAACTCTGGGAGCGTGTAAACCAACATTTCATACTTTTTATGCATCACATCTGAGGTGAAACAGTAATATGAGGCGTTGTTTTTATCATACAGACCTTAGACAAAATGCAGTATTTCACAATTTTTCAAGACAAATTGCACTCATTCAATATTCAGAACCGTACGAAGCACGCGTGGGCTTTTAGCAAAACCGTTCAAAAAATTTCCAAAATCACCTATACGGCCAGCCGGTTGTCACTTTTGACAAGCGCCAAATTTTCAGTGAACATTAACAGAGTTCCGCTTCAACATAATAAAGAATTTATTGTTTATTTTCTTTTTTTAATGGTTTTATAACGATGTGCAAACGCGCGGCATTTTGAGCAAGCGTTGTCTGTGAACGACTGAAAACAAACAGCAAAGCAATTGCAAGAGACTACTAACAATCAATAAAGGAAATGTAATTCGGTGATACATTTACAGAGACAACAACTTTCCTTCACGAAGACAAGTATTAAAGCGTCTCTAAAAATCCTGAGTCTTTACGCTTAAGCCTAAAGCTTTTAGCCAGCTTCCTGGTGTTTGCTCTTTTAAGAGATGAACTCGAGGCAAGAAAATCGCTCAAAGCTTTCTTTCTACAGCCAAAATTATAACTAAATACTCTTCGGAACGTTTTTTCATTCTATATGCGGAGAGAAAATATCGACTAAAGGCTTTTTAAAGCTCTGTAAGCTTATATACTGACTAGATCAGATCATTGTCTCAGATCTTAATACAAACGTGCATAAATTAGCCTCATAAACTGCGCTCGACTTCATGAAATTAGACATAAAAAAACAAACATACACTGTATACAATAATTACTCAGGCTTACCATTCGAGATGCAGCTCTTGAAAGCTATCAAGTAAGGCCAGAATCGCTTGAGGGACTTTTCAACGCTGCATCCAGCAAGGTGAAAAACGAAAACGATGCATCCGAAATCGGATTTCCAACTTTGACAACCGGCGCATTTCCCAACCAAAAATTCAATAAACAAACCAGCCATGAATCAAAGAAGACAGTTGATAGCAGCTGTATTTCATTTTAAGCAACCAGTGGGAAAAGACAGTAAAAAACATCACAAGTTGACAAAATACTCTGTCAGCTTCAGCTGTCAAAGTAAACAAGGTTCAAGATGCTGTATAAATTTTCTGCATAAACTCACCTGTCAAATTTTGACCAATCAGAGCATAAAAATTGGACGGTCGTAGAGCGTGATGAACGCGTGACTATGGTGAGAAAAGTGAAAAGGCTCTGTCTTCCCTGCTTGTATTTTTAAATTATTGGCTGAATTTTCGCGTCCGAGATCAGTTTGAAATCAAAATGTTAATAACGCGGGGCCATAGTGACATTAACACAACACTTTCTGTCATCATGTCATTATGTTGCTGTCGTTCTCTTTGCCTTTGTATTTCTCTTTCGCGTTGCCTTTGTCTGTTCATTCTAGCTCTGTCTCGTTCTGCTTGCCGGCGTTTTTCACTATAATTTTCTCTCCTTCTTCTCGCTCTGACTCTTTCTACTTGCCGACTTTCTTCGCTAAAATGTTGTCTTCTACTTCTAACGCGCTCTCTTTGGCGATCGTCTTCGCTTGTTCTACGCGTGTTGACTCTTGCTCTCTACCGTTCACCTTCTCTTTGCTCTCTGCTTAAAACCTGTCATCTACACGCTAAAATCTCTCTGCTGTTCTTTGTTGACATAATAGCTTTCGTAAGTTGTAATAAAAAGTTAAAAAGGCTCTGTCGAAAAATCTTTTTGTTAAGTTGCTTTGAAATTTCTTTTTTCAAAACCAGTTGCGCGATATAATTGCGCGACGTTGCGCCATGCGATTTCCCGCCAAAAAATCTCTACTTTCCCCTACCCCAAGAGTCCATGCGGACTACTTTCCACTACCCGGAAAGTCCGTACGGACGGACGTACGCTGACGTCATAACCAAAATTTCTCGGATGGGTAGTTTATCTTAGTTATGGTGCTCCGCTCGCGCGCGCTTCGCGCGCGCAAGGAGCTCCGCTATTAACAAGAAAAACAGATCATACAGATCATCAGATCTCCCTCATTATCCAATGAGCGAAAGTAAAACACCTACAAAAAGAAACTGAACCATTTAATTCGCATCGCCAAACGTAAATACTATGATACTAAGTTTGAGAGTGCTAAAAATGACCTTAGAACAACTTGGAAATTGCTTAATGAGGTTATAAATAAGCGTAAAAGTAAATCACCTTTGCCTTCATCATTTGCATCAGAGGGTAAAACGATAACAGATCCCGTGGAAATTGCTGACAAATTGTGTAAATACTTTACTAATTTTGGCCCCAACCTAGCCAGAGCAATACGCGACGTAAATTCCTCATTTAGTTTTTTTCTTGGTGACGTTACCCATCCTCCTATCACCCTGCAACCTGCCGACTCCTGTGAAATGGAAAGCATTTGTAGCATGTTCGCCTATTTCAATGCGTGTAATTAAACACTCATTTCACCTGTTTTCTGCCATCATAAATCTGTCTTTGTAATCAACCATTCCTCATTTTGAATTTCTTTTTTAATATCATTATGACGTCACGTTTCACGTGACTACATCACTTCAACCCTAATTAATTCAATGCCTCGAAAGAAAGTTTCTCGAAAGTTTTTTGCAACTTTTAGAATTAAAATGCATGGCCCTAGAAGAAAAACAGCTTTATCTTCGCGGGGGGTCGACAGCAAAAATTGAGCCATGCCTTAAAATGCTTGAGTATACTGCTGCCAGTAAAAACTATTCAACGCCCCATGCTCTAATCCATCTGATAAATAGAATCTCTTCGGCAATTGACCAGCGTGAAACTACTATAGGTGTTTTCCTAGATCTCTCCAAAGCTTTTGACACTCTTGATCATCAAATCTTATTCAACAAGCTGGAGCACTATGGTATCCGTGATGTGGCTCTGCAGTGGATAAAAAGCTACTTTTCTTGCCGTCAGCAATTCGCCCAAATTAATCAAACTTGTTCCTCAATGCAGACCATTAAGTGTGGAGTTCTTCAAGGATCCATCTTAGACCCCTTATTCTTCATATTTTACATAGATGATCTTCCTAAAGCCTCCAAGTTTTGCTGACACACGAGTATCTTTTTTTAAGACTCTAATCCCAACTACTTAGAGGATATGCTTGATAATGAGTTACTAAATATTATGTTTGGTTAAGGTGCAATAAGCTCTCAGTTAATATCAAAAAGACAAATTATGTTACCTTTAGTCCGAGTCAGAGGAAACTCTAACACAGTTTTTCTCTCTCTTTTGGAGGTCAACCTCTAATTCACAGCAATGTAACTAAATTTCACGGGCTGTACCTAGACGAACATCTGAAGTATCTGAAGTATGTGAAGTATCACATAAATTTTGTCTGTAAACAAATCGCTAAATCAATCGGTATTTTATCCAGGACGCGTTTCTACTTATCTCTTAAGACCAGACTCACACTGTACTACACATTAATTTATCCTTATATTACTCCACGTGGTCCTATACTTACGTATCTAAATTAAACAGAATTTACAATCTACTAAAGCGGGTAATGCGAACTATTAGAAATTCAGACTATCGAGCACATACTGCTCCTCTATTCTCCAAATTGTAAATTCTAGATATTTTCGAAGTTAATACGCTCGATACTGCTAAATTTATGTTTCGCTACCACAATAATCTGCTGCCTCCACTCTTCTGCAATCTGTTTATGACAAACAGTCAAGTCTATAGATATGACACAAGAACAGCTATTAATTATCGACTTGAATCTGGAACTGTCTTCCTGCATCTGTTACAAACTTGTCAAGCTTTTCTGTCTTTAAGAACAAAGTGCTAGAGTTTTTATTAACAAAGTTACTAAATTAGTTTAGCCGCACTTTTTCGCAGCCCTTATTTCTTATAGTTTTGTGATGTCGAGGTGGCCTCTCTTTAAAAGCCTGGTGGTTTCTTGAGGTCTCCTCGCCTAACAACCTGCAGTATCCTGTAAAATTTGCTGTAAAAAAAAGGCTAATAAAAATGATGATGATGATGATGAAAGTTACCTCCCGGCATGGGATGTTAAGTCTTCAAAGAAACATCTACTTGCCGTGCACTGCTTTTAACATAAACAGTCATGGTCATCGTGCTTTTTCTGTTGCTGCGCCGCTTCTTTGGAACAGTCTTCCTCAGCATATTAGGGATGCTGGATCACTGGACAAAAACAAAACTGTTCTTTTTAGACCAGCCTTTTTGAATTGATGACGTGATTGTGGTGTTTTATATCTTACGTTATTTCATCATTATTTTTTGTAGTTTTTAATTGCGGTTTTTAAATTTTAACCTTGACTGTGGTTATAAATTTTAATAGTCCGTGGGCTACCTAGTGAAACCCTCCCCCCCCGGGGAAATTTTGCAGACATATGCCATTTGAAACAGGAGAGGATAAAGGGGACAGAGAAGGCATCCCCCATACACACCCTATTCCATAGGTAATTCCTCTCGACTTATTTTTAACACCACAGATCTCAAGGGGATTAGACAACAGCCAATCACATAACGCGAATATGTTCCGCGTGGATGACCCCCGTCCTTCACGAATTGACGCATAACAAAATGGCGGAAGACGCGGAGAGCGTTATTGCTATTCGTTTTGTCGACGAAAACGACTACAGAGAGATTTCTGCTAAAGCTGTGTCAGCGAAACGGAAATTAAAAAAGAATCTCCCTTCCTCTCTTGTATAGAGCTAACAGTGCATCAGGGAAATCCTTAACACACTGAATATTCTCTCAGGATCATTTATAATATACAGTTTGAAGAGAGCAATTTCTCGTTCGATATTTATTCTTTTATTAGTCTTTTATTATTCAACAACAATAACACTTGGCGTCCTACTTGCTTTATTGTACAAACGACCGGTTTCAATAGACCGGCGAAATTTCTCATTTTATTAAACCACTGAGGTTACGACAACTTCGACTCTTTGACAACCCGTGAAATCAGTTTAACTCCAGCGATTCCCTTTTCCCAGGTGAGCGCCGACTAATTTCGCTTCAATACTCAGGAATGCTCTCGATCTCTTTGCGCTTTCATTGCCTTTCGGTCGACATGTTTTGCACGGCGTTTAGTCATGCGAAACCTCCACGAAACATCCACGCAGCGCGCGAGGTAACTTTATCCCGATTCTAAAAATAACTCGAGACGAATTACCTATGGAATAGGGTGTGTATGGGGGATGCCTTCTCTGTCCCCTTTATCCTCTCTTGATTTGAAAGCTTAGGGCAAGGAGATTCCAAATCAGGTTGTTTGCAGTTGTTAAGTTGCCGGACGTGACTGTGCGGTGGCATTTTCTTTCTGGAGCGAAATACAAAAAGGGTACCCACGCCACGGGTTTTAAAGAAAACTTACCCAAAAATAATGCAATGAATAAAGCAACGTGAAATTGAGTCTTTTTACTTAACTTTGACATCTCCACATAAATTTGCATCTGGGCACTGTATTTAAGTACTAAGCGAGGTACTGCGCATGTCTCTCGCTGGCCCACGGACTATAACTGTAAATAGTGCCTTCGGACCCTTGGGAAAAGGCGTTCTTTAAATGTGTCATTATTATTATGGCAGTACAAACGTCTGGATGCCCAGAGTAAAAAATAAAAGCTTTGGCTGGGCGGCAAATCGTAACCAGCCGCAGCATCGACTAAAATTTGTAATAACAATTACACAATAATTTGCACTTAAAAAAAAAACCTGGGTAAAAATGATTTGATAAAAATGTCATAACAATAAATAAAAAAAACCTACAACGAAGCTTTATGGACGTCTTAATTATAAAATAAAAATTTTCATAAGTTAAAAACCATCGTTCATATAGCTGTCTATTACATTATGAGAATGTCTAAGGTATGTCAATAAAACTTCGATAATGTACAAGATTAAGTATCTGTTAAAATAGGTGTCCGAAATTCCTATAGATATCTAACCGCTCAGCTTGAACATTCTAGCAATATGTAATGAACTAGACAGGATTGCTTTTTGCATTTGGCGCACAATTGATTCACACTTGTCTCCTACAAGCTTTTTTATAGTTTGCTCAACCTCTTTCGAACAGCCCTCAAGGACATCCATGATGATGTTATACTGATTGACCTTGTACTCTGGATATCGGTTCGTCAGCTCTAGTCTCAGTTGACTGTACTTAGTTGTCTTCTCGAAATCCTTAGACTCTCTATTTTTCAGCCATTGACCCCTCATCCCTTTATCTAACTTGGTTGCTGGTCTTTACTTGAGATGTGTCAGCGAATAATGGGACGTCCCAGAAGGCGGTCGCATGCTTATAATCATACAGCGGCTTGGGTGTGACTTGTGAGAACTACGGTTCAACTTTATTATTATTATTATTATTATTATTATTATTATTATTATTATTATTATTATTATTATTATTATTATTATTATTATTATTACTAATCCAAGAGCCATAATAGGACGGCTGTCCTATTATGGCTCTTGATCATTACTATTATCATTATTATTAGCATCATTGTTATCATCATTCCGGCGCTGTCCAAGTAACCTAAGTTATAAAAAACTAGGAGGTAGTGTTAGTGGGCGACTGGGTTATTTTGTCGATGAAAGATGTGTTTCATTCTTGTTTCTAAATAATTTTTTCCCTAAAATCACTTAGCCCCTCCCTCTAAAGTCATATGAATCTTCCCTAAAGTTAACTGATTTGTAGATTACAAATTTATCTTTTGATTTGAATCATAATTTTTTAACGGGAGCTTCGCTTTTAGCCCTGGCTAGATCTACATGTTAGATTTAAATAATAACAAATAATTGTTACTTATAATCTCTTAAGATCTACAGGGTATGCGTCGTTGGCTAGAGTTAAAAGATTGTAAGCTAGATTTGAATTGGTAAGTCATTTCTATTAGTCAGATTGTTCGAAGCGATTGCAA
The DNA here is from genome assembly GCA_964035705.1 of Porites rus. Lineage (NCBI taxonomy): Eukaryota > Metazoa > Cnidaria > Anthozoa > Scleractinia > Poritidae > Porites > Porites rus. The sequence continues at coordinate 11,792,624 of OZ038004.1, read as the reverse complement.
TGTCATCGTTTTTTCTTTTGTGTATGACAAGTTAATTGCAATGTTATTGGAATGCTATTTTGTATAGGGTATTACCGGAAGCGAACACAAGTAAAGAAACTAAGCTGCGAATCACCACGTAAATTCGACTCGTTGTCAAGGCAACACCTTGGGCAACACTGGAGACTTTGCACTGCAAATTCGAATTCATATTCATATCTGTTTTTACAAGATTGTCCAATTTTAGCCGTTAATGTTGCTGTCGTGAATAAGTTATTTTTCTCTTTTTCTTTCTTTTGTACAGCAGTGCATGAAATTGAGTACAACACAAAAGAAACTTTCTGTATTTGCAATAATGAGGGACCCGTCACAACTGACATTAAAAGCAGCTGTATTTGGAAAATAAGGAAACTTTTCTTTAACTCAAGCTGTGTGTCCGAAGCGGGTCAAATTTTACAGAAAATACAATTATATATCAACTTACAATTCTTCGAACCATATCCTTTTTCCTCAGCGGGAAGGATAGTGGTTTTTATTATCAATGATAGTGACCAGCTTTAAACGGAGAGGAAGATATCACATTTATTGCTTTGTTTAATAGCGCTTCAGGGACTTACAAACACTTAGAAGCTTTATCCTAAATACATTGGAATAGCTTGTAAAACAGTCGCTTCTTTCCAATATTGTGTTCACTTGGTAATCAAGACTTAAGTCAAAGAAAGTCAAGAGTCGATAAAGCGATGTCTGAAGGGTTTCCGAAACTCAGTGATGAGTTAAGTAACAGAGAAAAGGCGCTGGTTGTCGTTGAAACATTTTTATATTCGCTGATAATTTTGGTTTCAATAATTGGTAATTCCTCTGTGCTTCAGGCAATTTACAGAAATTCTCAGCTTCGAACGATTCCTAACTACTTCATTGCAGCCTTGGCAGTGTCTGATATTCTTCTTCCACTTGTAACTTCCCCGCAGACCATTGCAGTGATAGCGGTTGGACACTGGCCATTTAACCACAACGTCTGTCAAGCTCAGGGATATTTTGTGATTATATTTGCCTGCACATCTTTGCTGATCCTTACACTGACAGCCATAAACAGATTTTATCGAATAGTGCGAACGACACATTACCGACGTATTTTCACTAAGGGGAAGACCGTAACCATGATAGGACTTTGTTTCATTTTGGCTTGCTTGGAGCCAATTCCTTACTTCTCTTTCGAAAAACGCTATGTTTTTCATCCCGGAAAGATGTTTTGTTTTCAGACGACGGAAATAACTGTTCCAAATTTACTCGTTTATCTTTATGTCGGAGCACCGGGAGTAACTCTTAGCATTTGCTACTTTTGTGTTTTTAAAAAACTACGACTTCATCGCCAGACTGTTCAAAACAATATTCAATCGGCTTCTTTGTCCACAATGGCTACTCAGAGGGATATCAAAATCACCAAGATCCTTTTTATCACAGTTCTAGCTTTCTTGGCTTGTTGGACACCAATCCTTATCATAGATTTTGTCGACACATTTCAAGGTGACGTAACTTTTCCCAGGGAGATATATGTTTTGTATCTCTATCTGGGAAATCTTTCTGGGGCAATCAACCCACTTATATACGGAGTATTCAATAAAAACTTCCGGGAGGAATATATCAAGTTTTTTTCCTACGCAAAAAGAAAACGTAGAATTAAGAGCATTCAAGAAGCTTCAGAGGGAAGATCTACTGAATTGTTTACACGTTCAAACAAACACCCGAGGGGCAGGTGAAAAAAAAAACATGAAACCTGACATGAGACGATGACATGAGGTTTCATGATTTGTTAATAAGGTGGAAACCGGCTCCACATGTATTGGCGTCTCCAATATTCATATGTAAAATACTGAAAATATACACTGAAAATACCCTTAATTTACTGACTGCAAAAAATATATCAAACAATTACAACACTCTTTCAATTTCCTTTTATAAGAATTTTTTTCGGCCCAGCCTGAAAGTTCTTGTATTTCTGCCAATTTTATGCTCGAAATATTCTTGTATTATTCTCAAATTATAGCTTATGACATTTTCCTTCTAGAATGCAGTCGGGTATCAACATCAGTTAGTGTAGTTTTTTTTCTTTTGTTTGCTAGTTTTGCTGTTTAGAGAAAGACAGCAGTACTATAATTTTATACTGGTAAGTTAATACTGAACATATAAATTTATAAATTGTATTTACAGATTTTCAACTCGCAAAATTATATACCTCCTTTTCAAAATATCGACCTCACGTTTATTCTTGAAGTATATTTAAAATTTCGCCAATTTTTAGCCTCGATATTCTTGTCTCCTGACAACGATCTTAATCCCCCCTCATAATCCTCTATGTGGAAGATCCCTCAAAAGTGGCATTCCAAAAACTGTACCCAAGTGTCATAAACGTCCCATCCGCAATAACATTTTGAATCCAAGCGTAATAAAGGTCCTATCTGTATAATAGAGAGTTTTAGATTCGAGTTTACCGCGAACCTCTAACCACGCTTTGCGGTTACCCGTGTGCGGTTCTACGTTCAAACATAATTCGATTTAGATTGGCGGTGGATTAGATTACGGCCGCCATTTTGAATCAGCAGCCATGAATGGCACTTGTTTTCAAGATCAAATAGGATTTATCAAATTCAGCATTTTGCCCGAATTTGTGCCTCTGTTAATGGATAAAGACTTGCTCCACAATATTTTTGTATCATTACGTGGGATAAAACAAGAAATATACGCTAAAAGCTTTCAGGTAAATGACATACGTGAAAACCTTCCTCCCCACGTTGAAAACGCGTCGTAAACCTCATGATCAAATGTGACGCGAAAGACTTGTCACGTGACCTCCAGCTGTTAGAGGTTCGCGGTAAACTCGGATCTAAAACTCTCTAATAACATATAGACCCAAGTGTAATAAAGGCCATATTGTAATAATTAACTTTATATTCAAACCGGTAATATGCCAACAACAAATCATGACTACCCTGGGTACCAGAGGTTTTTCTCGCCTGCTGCGGAAATTTTCGGTGTGGGCCGAAGGCCGCCACATCTTCGGCCATAGGCCGAAGCCACGAGCTGCGACAGAAACCGGAAACCATGCTAGAAAAGTCGCTGGCACCCAGGGTAAATCATGACCAATAGAGACCTTAATATCGAGGTTTGGCCATCTTACCGCAAACGGCAAACCGCGGTTAGCGGTTTCACGTTATCAGTCTGCCCATATTTAGGAATTAAGATTCGCGGGTGGTAGCTCGTGGCTGCCATGTTTAATTTATTTTTAATCATACTATTATCATTATCAAAAAAACATACGTTATTAAGGCGGCTGAACACGATTTTGGCAGTTTGTGAGTACATGTCATTTGCCAAATCATGGCAAGAGAAGGGTTGCATCTCACAAGCTGAAACTTGGCAAGTGAAAAATATACTGATGAAAGATTTTGATTGACAGGTAAAATTTGGCATTTTCGTAGTTTCAATGGCAACACGAATGATTGAATACAACCTTAAAATTTCACTTTTGCTCAGTTTAGAGAAAATTCACTCGTTAGATTTTCCTATAAACTTGCACATAGCTTACTATAATTAATCATTACTATTTGAAACTTATTTGACCAAATTTTAACATAGGGGTTTTTAGATAATCAGTCATATAATTATACCTGGTTTTTTTAGTGTCGGTGTCATCGATTGCAAAGCCAGTTCCCCAGATCACCCCATTTTTAATTGAAGCTCCTCTCCCAAAAACAATCTAAGCCAACACTGCTCAGCAAAACCAAGTCCTAAAACCAGCAGTTCAACTGCTTACTGACTAGGAGCATTATCAACAGAGTGGGTCATTGTTTGCATGCAAACAGCACAAACAAACTGCATAAGAGTACAAAAACACATCAAACTTTACAACAACCCCACTCCTCTGGAATTTAACCAGGCTACCCCAAATGCATACCAGACGATAGCCCCCTATCTGTGCAACAACATGACACCAAGCCAGACACAACCCCCCCTTAATTTGAGAGAGACATTGAGCTTTGAAAGACAGGGGTAAGGCCAGGTACAAAACTCAGCAAATCTGCACTCTAGCACAAAGCATAGTCTTTACAACAACCCCACCCCCCTGGAATTTAACCAGGCTACCCCAAATGCATACCACATGATAGCCTCATGACTTTTCAACAACATGACACTTAGTTTGACGGAAGCCCCCCTCAAAAAATATTAGCTGGGTTAACGGGGGCAACAGCCCGTCCCTACGGGCCGGGCAGTTGCCCCCCTCGTGCAAATTTTCTGGAATTTGTACTGATTTCTGTCAATTCCAGGAAGTTATTTGGAGCCCATGGTTAAGAGGTGAGGGTGGTTAGTCCTGAAGAGCGAGATTGTTATTTTTACACTTAAAGTATCAGGGCTTTAAGCAAATTAAGTTTTGAAAGATTGCCTGCAATGTGCTGGACTTGACTTAAGATTTCAGGCAACCCGGTTTTCAAAACTCCAGGTAGATATCTCCAATTATTGACCTTTCTGCATCTTAACTGTCAATTCGTACTAACATTTTTATTTTTTACAGTGAAAGAGGCATTTGGATGGTGAATCCCTGGAGATATATACCTGGTTTTTTGAAAACCGGGCTACTAAAAAATGTCAGTCTCTCGCACTGATTGTTAATTTGATAGCCCTTGTTACTTGAAAAGTAAAATCTCAGCTTAAAAAGAAATCATTGACTACATGAGCCTCCATTTGATAGAATCGTCTGTCTTAAAGGTAACAAAAGTGAAGCTTTCCTCGTTAATCTGGAAAATAAGGCATTTTAAGAAGCAATTTTTAGTGTCGGTGTCACCGATTGCAAAGCCAATTCCCCAGTTCACCCCATTTTTAATTGAAGCTCGTCTCCCAAAAACAATCTAAGCCAACACTGCTCAGCAAAACCAAGTCCTAAAACCAGCAGTTCAACTGCTTGCTGACTAGGAGTATTATCAACAGAGTGGGTCATTGTTTGCATGCAAACAGCACAAACAAACTGCATAAGAGTACAAAAACACATCAAACTTTACAACAACCCCACTCCTCTGGAATTTAACCAGGCTACCCCAAATGCATACCAGACGATAGCCCCCTATCTGTGCAACAACATGAAACTTAGTTTAACGGAATGGTTTTTTAGTATGTTATTCATATGCAAATCAAATTCTTGCCCCTGATTGGCTGTTGAAAATAATGACATCATGAACCTTCGGCCCAGAGGTCCCTGAGGTCCCACAGGTCCAAGAACCAAAACAAACCAAAGTTAACCAAACATAATGGAAACTGTAGCCTTCTCGGCTTTGCGAAAGCTTCCTTTTAATCAGGATTCTTGTATCTTTCTGACCGCTGGTACATTTAAAAAAGCACTTAGCGCTTTCCACTTTTTTCCGACGGGCAATTTTGATTTTAGCTGAACTTTTGTATAATATTGAAATACTTGAATATGTCCGTCGGTGCGTTTGCTTTCAGTCGGTGATCACAAGAAACAGTTTTTGTACGGTTAACAGTGATCAACATCAATTTACATTCTCGCTATATATCCTACCACTGAACAGTATCAATCATAAAAGGCTGAAAATAGAGGAAACTGCTCAGCAGCGAAAAACATTGTGATTTCTAGTCAAATTCTCCTCGTTAGCGCCAGATGAACGGTAAAGGAATGAGTATGGAGAATGTGCATGTTAATCTCACGCCATTTACAAGTGTTCCTGTAACAAGCAAAATTGATCTTATAAATGAAAAACGCCAAGGTTATGTCACTTTTAATAGATTTGGAGCCAGCAATGTGACCCTTCAAAAACAAGAAAAAGCATTCTTCTCTAACTAGGCAACTACAGTACCCTAGTCTGAATCTGGTACCCTTATAACTGCAATAGGAAATCTGCAAGTAGCACTCTAAATCATACTAAAATATTACCGATGCGACGGAAAACTTGTGATAGAATCGTGAAATCAGCCTCAAAGATCAAAACAAGGTGATATCCTGCGTGTCCTGAGGCAGCTGAAAGACGTTTTTCCCACAATGAAATATACTTACATCCTCTTACTTGAGACATCACAAGAATCCCAGGGACATTTCCAGGAGATCTCCATCAGTTTCTAACTTGAACCAAAAGTCACTTGACAAGATGAACCAAACAAACATTGTTTGCCCGGCCTATTGACGATTAGTAATTCCATCAGGTCGTGTTTCTTTCGCAGGCAAGGTTAATTCAAGCTATTTCCAATCCAGTCTTAAAATCAGGCTGTTAAACGTCCCCAAGGTCCATGACCAATAAAGAAAATTCTCCAACTTCAGACGAAGAGCAGTTTGCAACTTCATGGTCTGTTTATCCACTGCATTGAAGAAAAGGAGCGTACTATAAGTAGACTAACTCGCGAAGTTGAATGTGGGAAAAAGCGTCCTGTGGGTCTCAAAGTGTGGAGAAGTTGATCCTGAGTAATGACAAATGTATAATCATAAATTTCGCTTGTTTCTTCGCACACGTCCTTTTTTTCCCCTTTTTTTCTTACGTGAATGCATCCTTTTCTAAAAGTGCTTATTTTGAGTCAAGAATTTTATAAAAGTAAGAAGAAGAAAAATTGTGCTGAGCAGCAAAACCCTCCCCGGGTCTAGCCTGCGACCAAGGTCTCTCACTGCCCCACCCCACCCAACCCTCCCCCAAATCCCGGCAGCAAGAGACCTTGCTCGCAGGCTAGACTCCCCCCCCCCCTCCCAATCCCCCGCTTCCCCCTCCCATCCCTCCGCCCTCTACCTATCTACCTACCCCCCTCTACCTACCCCTCTACCTATCTACCTATCTATCTATCTACCTATCTATCTATCTATCTATCTATCTATCTAGTATCTATCTATCTATCTATCTATCTATCTATCTATCTATCTATCTACCTACCCCTCTACCTATCTACCTACACCCCTCCCGCCTGCCCCCCTCTCCCTGCCCTTCCCCCCGGCCCGCCCCCGGGCCGGTGTACCAACTCCCGCTTCCCATACCCTTCCCAAGGCCTTTTTTCTTCCCTCTCCTCGCCCCAAGCCCTCCCAGATCCAAGCCGCGATTTTTTTCTTTTTTTTTCCTTTTTCATGCTAATCAGGCGGGATTCGAACCCGTCACCTCTTTGTTTGCCAATTCATTACCAATTCAATGCTTATGCTAATTGCGCTATCCCGGCTCGGTTACAAATTCAATGGTTTTTTAGTATGTTATTCATATGCAAATCAAATTCTTGCCCCTGATTGGCTGTTGAAAATAATGACATCATGAACCTTCGGCCCAGAGGTCCCTGAGGTCCCACAGGTCCAAGAACCAAAACAAACCAAAGTTAACCAAACATAATGGAAACTGTAGCCTTCTCGGCTTTGCGAAAGCTTCCTTTTAATCAGGATTCTTGTGTACATTTAAAAAAGCACTTAGCGCTTTCCACTTTTTTCCGACGGGCAATTTTGATTTTAGCTGAACTTTTGTATAATATTGAAATACTTGAATATGTCCGTCGGTGCGTTTGCTTTCAGTCGGTGATCACAAGAAACAGTTTTTGTACGGTTAACAGTGATCAACATCAATTTACATTCTCGCTATATATCCTACCACTGAACAGTATCAATCATAAAAGGCTGAAAATAGAGGAAACTGCTCAGCAGCGAAAAACATTGTGATTTCTAGTCAAATTCTCCTCGTTAGCGCCAGATGAACGGTAAAGGAATGAGTATGGAGAATGTGCATGTTAATCTCACGCCATTTACAAGTGTTCCTGTAACAAGCAAAATTGATCTTATAAATGAAAAACGCCAAGGTTATGTCACTTTTAATAGATTTGGAGCCAGCAATGTGACCCTTCAAAAACAAGAAAAAGCATTCTTCTCTAACTAGGCAACTACAGTACCCTAGTCTGAATCTGGTACCCTTATAACTGCAATAGGAAATCTGCAAGTAGCACTCTAAATCATACTAAAATATTACCGATGCGACGGAAAACTTGTGATAGAATCGTGAAATCAGCCTGAAAGATCAAAACAAGGTGATATCCTGCGTGTCCTGAGGCAGCTGAAAGACGTTTTTCCCACAATGAAATATACTTACATCCTCTTACTTGAGACATCACAAGAATCCCAGGGACATTTCCAGGAGATCTCCATCAGTTTCTAACTTGAACCAAAAGTCACTTGACAAGATGAACCAAACAAACATTGTTTGCCCGGCCTATTGACGATTAGTAATTCCATCAGGTCGTGTTTCTTTCGCAGGCAAGGTTAATTCAAGCTATTTCCAATCCAGTCTTAAAATCAGGCTGTTAAACGTCCCCAAGGTCCATGACCAATAAAGAAAATTCTCCAACTTCAGACGAAGAGCAGTTTGCAACTTCATGGTCTGTTTATCCACTGCATTGAAGAAAAGGAGCGTACTATAAGTAGACTAACTCGCGAAGTTGAATGTGGGAAAAAGCGTCCTGTGGGTCTCAAAGTGTGGAGAAGTTGATCCTGAGTAATGACAAATGTATAATCATAAATTTCGCTTGTTTCTTCGCACACGTCCTTTTTTTCCCCTTTTTTTCTTACGTGAATGCATCCTTTTCTAAAAGTGCTTATTTTGAGTCAAGAATTTTATAAAAGTAAGAAGAAGAAAAATTGTGCTGAGCAGCAAAACCCTCCCCGGGTCTAGCCTGCGACCAAGGTCTCTCACTGCCCCACCCCACCCAACCCTCCCCCAAATCCCGGCAGCAAGAGACCTTGCTCGCAGGCTAGACTCCCCCCCCCCCTCCCAATCCCCCGCTTCCCCCTCCCATCCCTCCGCCCTCTACCTATCTACCTACCCCCCTCTACCTACCCCTCTACCTATCTACCTATCTATCTATCTACCTATCTATCTATCTATCTATCTATCTATCTAGTATCTATCTATCTATCTATCTATCTACCTACCCCTCTACCTATCTACCTACACCCCTCCCGCCTGCCCCCCTCTCCCTGCCCTTCCCCCCGGCCCGCCCCCGGGCCGGTGTACCAACTCCCGCTTCCCATACCCTTCCCAAGGCCTTTTTTCTTCCCTCTCCTCGCCCCAAGCCCTCCCAGATCCAAGCCGCGATTTTTTTCTTTTTTTTTCCTTTTTCATGCTAATCAGGCGGGATTCGAACCCGTCACCTCTTTGTTTGCCAATTCATTACCAATTCAATGCTTATGCTAATTGCGCTATCCCGGCTCGGTTACAAATTCAATGGTTTTTTAGTATGTTATTCATATGCAAATCAAATTCTTGCCCCTGATTGGCTGTTGAAAATAATGACATCATGAACCTTCGGCCCAGAGGTCCCTGAGGTCCCACAGGTCCAAGAACCAAAACAAACCAAAGTTAACCAAACATAATGGAAACTGTAGCCTTCTCGGCTTTGCGAAAGCTTCCTTTTAATCAGGATTCTTGTATCTTTCTGACCGCTGGTACATTTAAAAAAGCACTTAGCGCTTTCCACTTTTTTCCGACGGGCAATTTTGATTTTAGCTGAACTTTTGTATAATATTGAAATACTTGAATATGTCCGTCGGTGCGTTTGCTTTCAGTCGGTGATCACAAGAAACAGTTTTTGTACGGTTAACAGTGATCAACATCAATTTACATTCTCGCTATATATCCTACCACTGAACAGTATCAATCATAAAAGGCTGAAAATAGAGGAAACTGCTCAGCAGCGAAAAACATTGTGATTTCTAGTCAAATTCTCCTCGTTAGCGCCAGATGAACGGTAAAGGAATGAGTATGGAGAATGTGCATGTTAATCTCACGCCATTTACAAGTGTTCCTGTAACAAGCAAAATTGATCTTATAAATGAAAAACGCCAAGGTTATGTCACTTTTAATAGATTTGGAGCCAGCAATGTGACCCTTCAAAAACAAGAAAAAGCATTCTTCTCTAACTAGGCAACTACAGTACCCTAGTCTGAATCTGGTACCCTTATAACTGCAATAGGAAATCTGCAAGTAGCACTCTAAATCATACTAAAATATTACCGATGCGACGGAAAACTTGTGATAGAATCGTGAAATCAGCCTGAAAGATCAAAACAAGGTGATATCCTGCGTGTCCTGAGGCAGCTGAAAGACGTTTTTCCCACAATGAAATATACTTACATCCTCTTACTTGAGACATCACAAGAATCCCAGGGACATTTCCAGGAGATCTCCATCAGTTTCTAACTTGAACCAAAAGTCACTTGACAAGATGAACCAAACAAACATTGTTTGCCCGGCCTATTGACGATTAGTAATTCCATCAGGTCGTGTTTCTTTCGCAGGCAAGGTTAATTCAAGCTATTTCCAATCCAGTCTTAAAATCAGGCTGTTAAACGTCCCCAAGGTCCATGACCAATAAAGAAAATTCTCCAACTTCAGACGAAGAGCAGTTTGCAACTTCATGGTCTGTTTATCCACTGCATTGAAGAAAAGGAGCGTACTATAAGTAGACTAACTCGCGAAGTTGAATGTGGGAAAAAGCGTCCTGTGGGTCTCAAAGTGTGGAGAAGTTGATCCTGAGTAATGACAAATGTATAATCATAAATTTCGCTTGTTTCTTCGCACACGTCCTTTTTTTCCCCTTTTTTTCTTACGTGAATGCATCCTTTTCTAAAAGTGCTTATTTTGAGTCAAGAATTTTATAAAAGTAAGAAGAAGAAAAATTGTGCTGAGCAGCAAAACCCTCCCCGGGTCTAGCCTGCGACCAAGGTCTCTCACTGCCCCACCCCACCCAACCCTCCCCCAAATCCCGGCAGCAAGAGACCTTGCTCGCAGGCTAGACTCCCCCCCCCCCTCCCAATCCCCCGCTTCCCCCTCCCATCCCTCCGCCCTCTACCTATCTACCTACCCCCCTCTACCTACCCCTCTACCTATCTACCTATCTATCTATCTACCTATCTATCTATCTATCTATCTATCTATCTAGTATCTATCTATCTATCTATCTATCTACCTACCCCTCTACCTATCTACCTACACCCCTCCCGCCTGCCCCCCTCTCCCTGCCCTTCCCCCCGGCCCGCCCCCGGGCCGGTGTACCAACTCCCGCTTCCCATACCCTTCCCAAGGCCTTTTTTCTTCCCTCTCCTCGCCCCAAGCCCTCCCAGATCCAAGCCGCGATTTTTTTCTTTTTTTTTCCTTTTTCATGCTAATCAGGCGGGATTCGAACCCGTCACCTCTTTGTTTGCCAATTCATTACCAATTCAATGCTTATGCTAATTGCGCTATCCCGGCTCGGTTACAAATTCAATGGTTTTTTAGTATGTTATTCATATGCAAATCAAATTCTTGCCCCTGATTGGCTGTTGAAAATAATGACATCATGAACCTTCGGCCCAGAGGTCCCTGAGGTCCCACAGGTCCAAGAACCAAAACAAACCAAAGTTAACCAAACATAATGGAAACTGTAGCCTTCTCGGCTTTGCGAAAGCTTCCTTTTAATCAGGATTCTTGTATCTTTCTGACCGCTGGTACATTTAAAAAAGCACTTAGCGCTTTCCACTTTTTTCCGACGGGCAATTTTGATTTTAGCTGAACTTTTGTATAATATTGAAATACTTGAATATGTCCGTCGGTGCGTTTGCTTTCAGTCGGTGATCACAAGAAACAGTTTTTGTACGGTTAACAGTGATCAACATCAATTTACATTCTCGCTATATATCCTACCACTGAACAGTATCAATCATAAAAGGCTGAAAATAGAGGAAACTGCTCAGCAGCGAAAAACATTGTGATTTCTAGTCAAATTCTCCTCGTTAGCGCCAGATGAACGGTAAAGGAATGAGTATGGAGAATGTGCATGTTAATCTCACGCCATTTACAAGTGTTCCTGTAACAAGCAAAATTGATCTTATAAATGAAAAACGCCAAGGTTATGTCACTTTTAATAGATTTGGAGCCAGCAATGTGACCCTTCAAAAACAAGAAAAAGCATTCTTCTCTAACTAGGCAACTACAGTACCCTAGTCTGAATCTGGTACCCTTATAACTGCAATAGGAAATCTGCAAGTAGCACTCTAAATCATACTAAAATATTACCGATGCGACGGAAAACTTGTGATAGAATCGTGAAATCAGCCTGAAAGATCAAAACAAGGTGATATCCTGCGTGTCCTGAGGCAGCTGAAAGACGTTTTTCCCACAATGAAATATACTTACATCCTCTTACTTGAGACATCACAAGAATCCCAGGGACATTTCCAGGAGATCTCCATCAGTTTCTAACTTGAACCAAAAGTCACTTGACAAGATGAACCAAACAAACATTGTTTGCCCGGCCTATTGACGATTAGTAATTCCATCAGGTCGTGTTTCTTTCGCAGGCAAGGTTAATTCAAGCTATTTCCAATCCAGTCTTAAAATCAGGCTGTTAAACGTCCCCAAGGTCCATGACCAATAAAGAAAATTCTCCAACTTCAGACGAAGAGCAGTTTGCAACTTCATGGTCTGTTTATCCACTGCATTGAAGAAAAGGAGCGTACTATAAGTAGACTAACTCGCGAAGTTGAATGTGGGAAAAAGCGTCCTGTGGGTCTCAAAGTGTGGAGAAGTTGATCCTGAGTAATGACAAATGTATAATCATAAATTTCGCTTGTTTCTTCGCACACGTCCTTTTTTTCCCCTTTTTTTCTTACGTGAATGCATCCTTTTCTAAAAGTGCTTATTTTGAGTCAAGAATTTTATAAAAGTAAGAAGAAGAAAAATTGTGCTGAGCAGCAAAACCCTCCCCGGGTCTAGCCTGCGACCAAGGTCTCTCACTGCCCCACCCCACCCAACCCTCCCCCAAATCCCGGCAGCAAGAGACCTTGCTCGCAGGCTAGACTCCCCCCCCCCCTCCCAATCCCCCGCTTCCCCCTCCCATCCCTCCGCCCTCTACCTATCTACCTACCCCCCTCTACCTACCCCTCTACCTATCTACCTATCTATCTATCTACCTATCTATCTATCTATCTATCTATCTATCTAGTATCTATCTATCTATCTATCTATCTACCTACCCCTCTACCTATCTACCTACACCCCTCCCGCCTGCCCCCCTCTCCCTGCCCTTCCCCCCGGCCCGCCCCCGGGCCGGTGTACCAACTCCCGCTTCCCATACCCTTCCCAAGGCCTTTTTTCTTCCCTCTCCTCGCCCCAAGCCCTCCCAGATCCAAGCCGCGATTTTTTTCTTTTTTTTTCCTTTTTCATGCTAATCAGGCGGGATTCGAACCCGTCACCTCTTTGTTTGCCAATTCATTACCAATTCAATGCTTATGCTAATTGCGCTATCCCGGCTCGGTTACAAATTCAATGGTTTTTTAGTATGTTATTCATATGCAAATCAAATTCTTGCCCCTGATTGGCTGTTGAAAATAATGACATCATGAACCTTCGGCCCAGAGGTCCCTGAGGTCCCACAGGTCCAAGAACCAAAACAAACCAAAGTTAACCAAACATAATGGAAACTGTAGCCTTCTCGGCTTTGCGAAAGCTTCCTTTTAATCAGGATTCTTGTATCTTTCTGACCGCTGGTACATTTAAAAAAGCACTTAGCGCTTTCCACTTTTTTCCGACGGGCAATTTTGATTTTAGCTGAACTTTTGTATAATATTGAAATACTTGAATATGTCCGTCGGTGCGTTTGCTTTCAGTCGGTGATCACAAGAAACAGTTTTTGTACGGTTAACAGTGATCAACATCAATTTACATTCTCGCTATATATCCTACCACTGAACAGTATCAATCATAAAAGGCTGAAAATAGAGGAAACTGCTCAGCAGCGAAAAACATTGTGATTTCTAGTCAAATTCTCCTCGTTAGCGCCAGATGAACGGTAAAGGAATGAGTATGGAGAATGTGCATGTTAATCTCACGCCATTTACAAGTGTTCCTGTAACAAGCAAAATTGATCTTATAAATGAAAAACGCCAAGGTTATGTCACTTTTAATAGATTTGGAGCCAGCAATGTGACCCTTCAAAAACAAGAAAAAGCATTCTTCTCTAACTAGGCAACTACAGTACCCTAGTCTGAATCTGGTACCCTTATAACTGCAATAGGAAATCTGCAAGTAGCACTCTAAATCATACTAAAATATTACCGATGCGACGGAAAACTTGTGATAGAATCGTGAAATCAGCCTGAAAGATCAAAACAAGGTGATATCCTGCGTGTCCTGAGGCAGCTGAAAGACGTTTTTCCCACAATGAAATATACTTACATCCTCTTACTTGAGACATCACAAGAATCCCAGGGACATTTCCAGGAGATCTCCATCAGTTTCTAACTTGAACCAAAAGTCACTTGACAAGATGAACCAAACAAACATTGTTTGCCCGGCCTATTGACGATTAGTAATTCCATCAGGTCGTGTTTCTTTCGCAGGCAAGGTTAATTCAAGCTATTTCCAATCCAGTCTTAAAATCAGGCTGTTAAACGTCCCCAAGGTCCATGACCAATAAAGAAAATTCTCCAACTTCAGACGAAGAGCAGTTTGCAACTTCATGGTCTGTTTATCCACTGCATTGAAGAAAAGGAGCGTACTATAAGTAGACTAACTCGCGAAGTTGAATGTGGGAAAAAGCGTCCTGTGGGTCTCAAAGTGTGGAGAAGTTGATCCTGAGTAATGACAAATGTATAATCATAAATTTCGCTTGTTTCTTCGCACACGTCCTTTTTTTCCCCTTTTTTTCTTACGTGAATGCATCCTTTTCTAAAAGTGCTTATTTTGAGTCAAGAATTTTATAAAAGTAAGAAGAAGAAAAATTGTGCTGAGCAGCAAAACCCTCCCCGGGTCTAGCCTGCGACCAAGGTCTCTCACTGCCCCACCCCACCCAACCCTCCCCCAAATCCCGGCAGCAAGAGACCTTGCTCGCAGGCTAGACTCCCCCCCCCCCTCCCAATCCCCCGCTTCCCCCTCCCATCCCTCCGCCCTCTACCTATCTACCTACCCCCCTCTACCTACCCCTCTACCTATCTACCTATCTATCTATCTACCTATCTATCTATCTATCTATCTATCTATCTAGTATCTATCTATCTATCTATCTATCTACCTACCCCTCTACCTATCTACCTACACCCCTCCCGCCTGCCCCCCTCTCCCTGCCCTTCCCCCCGGCCCGCCCCCGGGCCGGTGTACCAACTCCCGCTTCCCATACCCTTCCCAAGGCCTTTTTTCTTCCCTCTCCTCGCCCCAAGCCCTCCCAGATCCAAGCCGCGATTTTTTTCTTTTTTTTTCCTTTTTCATGCTAATCAGGCGGGATTCGAACCCGTCACCTCTTTGTTTGCCAATTCATTACCAATTCAATGCTTATGCTAATTGCGCTATCCCGGCTCGGTTACAAATTCAATGGTTTTTTAGTATGTTATTCATATGCAAATCAAATTCTTGCCCCTGATTGGCTGTTGAAAATAATGACATCATGAACCTTCGGCCCAGAGGTCCCTGAGGTCCCACAGGTCCAAGAACCAAAACAAACCAAAGTTAACCAAACATAATGGAAACTGTAGCCTTCTCGGCTTTGCGAAAGCTTCCTTTTAATCAGGATTCTTGTATCTTTCTGACCGCTGGTACATTTAAAAAAGCACTTAGCGCTTTCCACTTTTTTCCGACGGGCAATTTTGATTTTAGCTGAACTTTTGTATAATATTGAAATACTTGAATATGTCCGTCGGTGCGTTTGCTTTCAGTCGGTGATCACAAGAAACAGTTTTTGTACGGTTAACAGTGATCAACATCAATTTACATTCTCGCTATATATCCTACCACTGAACAGTATCAATCATAAAAGGCTGAAAATAGAGGAAACTGCTCAGCAGCGAAAAACATTGTGATTTCTAGTCAAATTCTCCTCGTTAGCGCCAGATGAACGGTAAAGGAATGAGTATGGAGAATGTGCATGTTAATCTCACGCCATTTACAAGTGTTCCTGTAACAAGCAAAATTGATCTTATAAATGAAAAACGCCAAGGTTATGTCACTTTTAATAGATTTGGAGCCAGCAATGTGACCCTTCAAAAACAAGAAAAAGCATTCTTCTCTAACTAGGCAACTACAGTACCCTAGTCTGAATCTGGTACCCTTATAACTGCAATAGGAAATCTGCAAGTAGCACTCTAAATCATACTAAAATATTACCGATGCGACGGAAAACTTGTGATAGAATCGTGAAATCAGCCTGAAAGATCAAAACAAGGTGATATCCTGCGTGTCCTGAGGCAGCTGAAAGACGTTTTTCCCACAATGAAATATACTTACATCCTCTTACTTGAGACATCACAAGAATCCCAGGGACATTTCCAGGAGATCTCCATCAGTTTCTAACTTGAACCAAAAGTCACTTGACAAGATGAACCAAACAAACATTGTTTGCCCGGCCTATTGACGATTAGTAATTCCATCAGGTCGTGTTTCTTTCGCAGGCAAGGTTAATTCAAGCTATTTCCAATCCAGTCTTAAAATCAGGCTGTTAAACGTCCCCAGGGTCCATGACCAATAAAGAAAATTCTCCAACTTCAGACGAAGAGCAGTTTGCAACTTCATGGTCTGTTTATCCACTGCATTGAAGAAAAGGAGCGTACTATAAGTAGACTAACTCGCGAAGTTGAATGTGGGAAAAAGCGTCCTGTGGGTCTCAAAGTGTGGAGAAGTTGATCCTGAGTATTGACAAATGTATAATCATAAATTTCGCTTGTTTCTTCGCACACGTCCTTTTTTTCCCCTTTCTTTCTTACGTGAATGCATCCTTTTCTAAAAGTGCTTATTTTGAGTCAAGAATTTTATAAAAGTAAGAAGAAGAAAAATTGTGCTGAGCAGCAAAACCCTCCCCGGGTCTAGCCTGCGACCAAGGTCTCTCACTGCCCCACCCCACCCAACCCTCCCCCAAATACCGGCAGCAAGAGACCTTGCTCGCAGGCTAGACTCCCCCCCCACCCCCTCCCAATCCCCCGCTTCCCCCTCCCATCCCTCCGCCCTCTACCTATCTACCTACCCCCCTCTACCTACCCCTCTACATATCTACCTATCTATCTATCTACCTATCTATCTATCTATCTATCTATCTAGTATCTATCTATCTATCTATCTACCTACCCCTCTACCTATCTACCTACACCCCTCCCGCCTGCCCCCCTCTCCCTGCCCTTCCCCCCGGCCCGCCCCCGGGCCGGTGTACCAACTCCCGCTTCCCATACCCTTCCCAAGGCCTTTTTTCTTCCCTCTCCTCGCCCCAAGCCCTCCCAGATCCAAGCCGCGATTTTTTTCTTTTTTTTTCCTTTTTCATGCTAATCAGGCGGGATTCGAACCCGTCACCTCTTTGTTTGCCAATTCATTACCAATTCAATGCTTATGCTAATTGCGCTATCCCGGCTCGGTTACAAATTCAATGGTTTTTTAGTATGTTATTCATATGCAAATCAAATTCTTGCCCCTGATTGGCTGTTGAAAATAATGACATCATGAACCTTCGGCCCAGAGGTCCCTGAGGTCCCACAGGTCCAAGAACCAAAACAAACCAAAGTTAACCAAACATAATGGAAACTGTAGCCTTCTCGGCTTTGCGAAAGCTTCCTTTTAATCAGGATTCTTGTATCTTTCTGACCGCTGGTACATTTATAAAAGCACTTAGCGCTTTCCACTTTTTTCCGACGGGCAATTTTGATTTTAGCTGAACTTTTGTATAATATTGAAATACTTGAATATGTCCGTCGGTGCGTTTGCTTTCAGTCGGTGATCACAAGAAACAGTTTTTGTACGGTTAACAGTGATCAACATCAATTTACATTCTCGCTATATATCCTACCACTGAACAGTATCAATCATAAAAGGCTGAAAATAGAGGAAACTGCTCAGCAGCGAAAAACATTGTGATTTCTAGTCAAATTCTCCTCGTTAGCGCCAGATGAACGGTAAAGGAATGAGTATGGAGAATGTGCATGTTAATCTCACGCCATTTACAAGTGTTCCTGTAACAAGCAAAATTGATCTTATAAATGAAAAACGCCAAGGTTATGTCACTTTTAATAGATTTGGAGCCAGCAATGTGACCCTTCAAAAACAAGAAAAAGCATTCTTCTCTAACTAGGCAACTACAGTACCCTAGTCTGAATCTGGTACCCTTATAACTGCAATAGGAAATCTGCAAGTAGCACTCTAAATCATACTAAAATATTACCGATGCGACGGAAAACTTGTGATAGAATCGTGAAATCAGCCTGAAAGATCAAAACAAGGTGATATCCTGCGTGTCCTGAGGCAGCTGAAAGACGTTTTTCCCACAATGAAATATACTTACATCCTCTTACTTGAGACATCACAAGAATCCCAGGGACATTTCCAGGAGATCTCCATCAGTTTCTAACTTGAACCAAAAGTCACTTGACAAGATGAACCAAACAAACATTGTTTGCCCGGCCTATTGACGATTAGTAATTCCATCAGGTCGTGTTTCTTTCGCAGGCAAGGTTAATTCAAGCTATTTCCAATCCAGTCTTAAAATCAGGCTGTTAAACGTCCCCAAGGTCCATGACCAATAAAGAAAATTCTCCAACTTCAGACGAAGAGCAGTTTGCAACTTCATGGTCTGTTTATCCACTGCACTGAAGAAAAGGAGCGTACTATAAGTAGACTAACTCGCGAAGTTGAATGTGGGAAAAAGCGTCCTGTGGGTCTCAAAGTGTGGAGAAGTTGATCCTGAGTAATGACAAATGTATAATCATAAATTTCGCTTGTTTCTTCGCACACGTCCTTTTTTTCCCCTTTTTTTCTTACGTGAATGCATCCTTTTCTAAAAGTGCTTATTTTGAGTCAAGAATTTTATAAAAGTAAGAAGAAGAAAAATTGTGCTGAGCAGCAAAACCCTCCCCGGGTCTAGCCTGCGACCAAGGTCTCTCACTGCCCCACCCCACCCAATCCTCCCCCAAATCCCGGCAGCAAGAGACCTTGCTCGCAGGCTAGACTCCCCCCCCCCTCCCAATCCCCCGCTTCCCCCTCCCATCCCTCCGCCCTCTACCTATCTACCTACCCCCCTCTACCTACCCCTCTACCTATCTACCTATCTATCTATCTACCTATCTATCTATCTATCTATCTATCTATCTAGTATCTATCTATCTATCTATCTATCTACCTACCCCTCTACCTATCTACCTACACCCCTCCCGCCTGCCCCCCTCTCCCTGCCCTTCCCCCCGGCCCGCCCCCGGGCCGGTGTACCAACTCCCGCTTCCCATACCCTTCCCAAGGCCTTTTTTCTTCCCTCTCCTCGCCCCAAGCCCTCCCAGATCCAAGCCGCGATTTTTTTCTTTTTTTTTCCTTTTTCATGCTAATCAGGCGGGATTCGAACCCGTCACCTCTTTGTTTGCCAATTCATTACCAATTCAATGCTTATGCTAATTGCGCTATCCCGGCTCGGTTACAAATTCAATGGTTTTTTAGTATGTTATTCATATGCAAATCAAATTCTTGCCCCTGATTGGCTGTTGAAAATAATGACATCATGAACCTTCGGCCCAGAGGTCCCTGAGGTCCCACAGGTCCAAGAACCAAAACAAACCAAAGTTAACCAAACATAATGGAAACTGTAGCCTTCTCGGCTTTGCGAAAGCTTCCTTTTAATCAGGATTCTTGTATCTTTCTGACCGCTGGTACATTTAAAAAAGCACTTAGCGCTTTCCACTTTTTTCCGACGGGCAATTTTGATTTTAGCTGAACTTTTGTATAATATTGAAATACTTGAATATGTCCGTCGGTGCGTTTGCTTTCAGTCGGTGATCACAAGAAACAGTTTTTGTACGGTTAACAGTGATCAACATCAATTTACATTCTCGCTATATATCCTACCACTGAACAGTATCAATCATAAAAGGCTGAAAATAGAGGAAACTGCTCAGCAGCGAAAAACATTGTGATTTCTAGTCAAATTCTCCTCGTTAGCGCCAGATGAACGGTAAAGGAATGAGTATGGAGAATGTGCATGTTAATCTCACGCCATTTACAAGTGTTCCTGTAACAAGCAAAATTGATCTTATAAATGAAAAACGCCAAGGTTATGTCACTTTTAATAGATTTGGAGCCAGCAATGTGACCCTTCAAAAACAAGAAAAAGCATTCTTCTCTAACTAGGCAACTACAGTACCCTAGTCTGAATCTGGTACCCTTATAACTGCAATAGGAAATCTGCAAGTAGCACTCTAAATCATACTAAAATATTACCGATGCGACGGAAAACTTGTGATAGAATCGTGAAATCAGCCTGAAAGATCAAAACAAGGTGATATCCTGCGTGTCCTGAGGCAGCTGAAAGACGTTTTTCCCACAATGAAATATACTTACATCCTCTTACTTGAGACATCACAAGAATCCCAGGGACATTTCCAGGAGATCTCCATCAGTTTCTAACTTGAACCAAAAGTCACTTGACAAGATGAACCAAACAAACATTGTTTGCCCGGCCTATTGACGATTAGTAATTCCATCAGGTCGTGTTTCTTTCGCAGGCAAGGTTAATTCAAGCTATTTCCAATCCAGTCTTAAAATCAGGCTGTTAAACGTCCCCAAGGTCCATGACCAATAAAGAAAATTCTCCAACTTCAGACGAAGAGCAGTTTGCAACTTCATGGTCTGTTTATCCACTGCATTGAAGAAAAGGAGCGTACTATAAGTAGACTAACTCGCGAAGTTGAATGTGGGAAAAAGCGTCCTGTGGGTCTCAAAGTGTGGAGAAGTTGATCCTGAGTAATGACAAATGTATAATCATAAATTTCGCTTGTTTCTTCGCACACGTCCTTTTTTTCCCCTTTTTTTCTTACGTGAATGCATCCTTTTCTAAAAGTGCTTATTTTGAGTCAAGAATTTTATAAAAGTAAGAAGAAGAAAAATTGTGCTGAGCAGCAAAACCCTCCCCGGGTCTAGCCTGCGACCAAGGTCTCTCACTGCCCCACCCCACCCAACCCTCCCCCAAATCCCGGCAGCAAGAGACCTTGCTCGCAGGCTAGACTCCCCCCCCCCCTCCCAATCCCCCGCTTCCCCCTCCCATCCCTCCGCCCTCTACCTATCTACCTACCCCCCTCTACCTACCCCTCTACCTATCTACCTATCTATCTATCTACCTATCTATCTATCTATCTATCTATCTATCTAGTATCTATCTATCTATCTATCTATCTACCTACCCCTCTACCTATCTACCTACACCCCTCCCGCCTGCCCCCCTCTCCCTGCCCTTCCCCCCGGCCCGCCCCCGGGCCGGTGTACCAACTCCCGCTTCCCATACCCTTCCCAAGGCCTTTTTTCTTCCCTCTCCTCGCCCCAAGCCCTCCCAGATCCAAGCCGCGATTTTTTTCTTTTTTTTTCCTTTTTCATGCTAATCAGGCGGGATTCGAACCCGTCACCTCTTTGTTTGCCAATTCATTACCAATTCAATGCTTATGCTAATTGCGCTATCCCGGCTCGGTTACAAATTCAATGGTTTTTTAGTATGTTATTCATATGCAAATCAAATTCTTGCCCCTGATTGGCTGTTGAAAATAATGACATCATGAACCTTCGGCCCAGAGGTCCCTGAGGTCCCACAGGTCCAAGAACCAAAACAAACCAAAGTTAACCAAACATAATGGAAACTGTAGCCTTCTCGGCTTTGCGAAAGCTTCCTTTTAATCAGGATTCTTGTATCTTTCTGACCGCTGGTACATTTAAAAAAGCACTTAGCGCTTTCCACTTTTTTCCGACGGGCAATTTTGATTTTAGCTGAACTTTTGTATAATATTGAAATACTTGAATATGTCCGTCGGTGCGTTTGCTTTCAGTCGGTGATCACAAGAAACAGTTTTTGTACGGTTAACAGTGATCAACATCAATTTACATTCTCGCTATATATCCTACCACTGAACAGTATCAATCATAAAAGGCTGAAAATAGAGGAAACTGCTCAGCAGCGAAAAACATTGTGATTTCTAGTCAAATTCTCCTCGTTAGCGCCAGATGAACGGTAAAGGAATGAGTATGGAGAATGTGCATGTTAATCTCACGCCATTTACAAGTGTTCCTGTAACAAGCAAAATTGATCTTATAAATGAAAAACGCCAAGGTTATGTCACTTTTAATAGATTTGGAGCCAGCAATGTGACCCTTCAAAAACAAGAAAAAGCATTCTTCTCTAACTAGGCAACTACAGTACCCTAGTCTGAATCTGGTACCCTTATAACTGCAATAGGAAATCTGCAAGTAGCACTCTAAATCATACTAAAATATTACCGATGCGACGGAAAACTTGTGATAGAATCGTGAAATCAGCCTGAAAGATCAAAACAAGGTGATATCCTGCGTGTCCTGAGGCAGCTGAAAGACGTTTTTCCCACAATGAAATATACTTACATCCTCTTACTTGAGACATCACAAGAATCCCAGGGACATTTCCAGGAGATCTCCATCAGTTTCTAACTTGAACCAAAAGTCACTTGACAAGATGAACCAAACAAACATTGTTTGCCCGGCCTATTGACGATTAGTAATTCCATCAGGTCGTGTTTCTTTCGCAGGCAAGGTTAATTCAAGCTATTTCCAATCCAGTCTTAAAATCAGGCTGTTAAACGTCCCCAGGGTCCATGACCAATAAAGAAAATTCTCCAACTTCAGACGAAGAGCAGTTTGCAACTTCATGGTCTGTTTATCCACTGCATTGAAGAAAAGGAGCGTACTATAAGTAGACTAACTCGCGAAGTTGAATGTGGGAAAAAGCGTCCTGTGGGTCTCAAAGTGTGGAGAAGTTGATCCTGAGTATTGACAAATGTATAATCATAAATTTCGCTTGTTTCTTCGCACACGTCCTTTTTTTCCCCTTTCTTTCTTACGTGAATGCATCCTTTTCTAAAAGTGCTTATTTTGAGTCAAGAATTTTATAAAAGTAAGAAGAAGAAAAATTGTGCTGAGCAGCAAAACCCTCCCCGGGTCTAGCCTGCGACCAAGGTCTCTCACTGCCCCACCCCACCCAACCCTCCCCCAAATACCGGCAGCAAGAGACCTTGCTCGCAGGCTAGACTCCCCCCCCACCCCCTCCCAATCCCCCGCTTCCCCCTCCCATCCCTCCGCCCTCTACCTATCTACCTACCCCCCTCTACCTACCCCTCTACATATCTACCTATCTATCTATCTACCTATCTATCTATCTATCTATCTATCTAGTATCTATCTATCTATCTATCTACCTACCCCTCTACCTATCTACCTACACCCCTCCCGCCTGCCCCCCTCTCCCTGCCCTTCCCCCCGGCCCGCCCCCGGGCCGGTGTACCAACTCCCGCTTCCCATACCCTTCCCAAGGCCTTTTTTCTTCCCTCTCCTCGCCCCAAGCCCTCCCAGATCCAAGCCGCGATTTTTTTCTTTTTTTTTCCTTTTTCATGCTAATCAGGCGGGATTCGAACCCGTCACCTCTTTGTTTGCCAATTCATTACCAATTCAATGCTTATGCTAATTGCGCTATCCCGGCTCGGTTACAAATTCAATGGTTTTTTAGTATGTTATTCATATGCAAATCAAATTCTTGCCCCTGATTGGCTGTTGAAAATAATGACATCATGAACCTTCGGCCCAGAGGTCCCTGAGGTCCCACAGGTCCAAGAACCAAAACAAACCAAAGTTAACCAAACATAATGGAAACTGTAGCCTTCTCGGCTTTGCGAAAGCTTCCTTTTAATCAGGATTCTTGTATCTTTCTGACCGCTGGTACATTTATAAAAGCACTTAGCGCTTTCCACTTTTTTCCGACGGGCAATTTTGATTTTAGCTGAACTTTTGTATAATATTGAAATACTTGAATATGTCCGTCGGTGCGTTTGCTTTCAGTCGGTGATCACAAGAAACAGTTTTTGTACGGTTAACAGTGATCAACATCAATTTACATTCTCGCTATATATCCTACCACTGAACAGTATCAATCATAAAAGGCTGAAAATAGAGGAAACTGCTCAGCAGCGAAAAACATTGTGATTTCTAGTCAAATTCTCCTCGTTAGCGCCAGATGAACGGTAAAGGAATGAGTATGGAGAATGTGCATGTTAATCTCACGCCATTTACAAGTGTTCCTGTAACAAGCAAAATTGATCTTATAAATGAAAAACGCCAAGGTTATGTCACTTTTAATAGATTTGGAGCCAGCAATGTGACCCTTCAAAAACAAGAAAAAGCATTCTTCTCTAACTAGGCAACTACAGTACCCTAGTCTGAATCTGGTACCCTTATAACTGCAATAGGAAATCTGCAAGTAGCACTCTAAATCATACTAAAATATTACCGATGCGACGGAAAACTTGTGATAGAATCGTGAAATCAGCCTGAAAGATCAAAACAAGGTGATATCCTGCGTGTCCTGAGGCAGCTGAAAGACGTTTTTCCCACAATGAAATATACTTACATCCTCTTACTTGAGACATCACAAGAATCCCAGGGACATTTCCAGGAGATCTCCATCAGTTTCTAACTTGAACCAAAAGTCACTTGACAAGATGAACCAAACAAACATTGTTTGCCCGGCCTATTGACGATTAGTAATTCCATCAGGTCGTGTTTCTTTCGCAGGCAAGGTTAATTCAAGCTATTTCCAATCCAGTCTTAAAATCAGGCTGTTAAACGTCCCCAAGGTCCATGACCAATAAAGAAAATTCTCCAACTTCAGACGAAGAGCAGTTTGCAACTTCATGGTCTGTTTATCCACTGCACTGAAGAAAAGGAGCGTACTATAAGTAGACTAACTCGCGAAGTTGAATGTGGGAAAAAGCGTCCTGTGGGTCTCAAAGTGTGGAGAAGTTGATCCTGAGTAATGACAAATGTATAATCATAAATTTCGCTTGTTTCTTCGCACACGTCCTTTTTTTCCCCTTTTTTTCTTACGTGAATGCATCCTTTTCTAAAAGTGCTTATTTTGAGTCAAGAATTTTATAAAAGTAAGAAGAAGAAAAATTGTGCTGAGCAGCAAAACCCTCC
Organism: Porites rus; assembly: GCA_964035705.1. Lineage (NCBI taxonomy): Eukaryota > Metazoa > Cnidaria > Anthozoa > Scleractinia > Poritidae > Porites > Porites rus. Next base: position 11,767,665 of record OZ038004.1, on the reverse strand, counting down.
CCGGGTCTAGCCTGCGACCAAGGTCTCTCACTGCCCCACCCCACCCAATCCTCCCCCAAATCCCGGCAGCAAGAGACCTTGCTCGCAGGCTAGACTCCCCCCCCCCTCCCAATCCCCCGCTTCCCCCTCCCATCCCTCCGCCCTCTACCTATCTACCTACACCCCTCTACCTACCCCTCTACCTATCTACCTATCTATCTATCTACCTATCTATCTATCTATCTATCTATCTAGTATCTATCTATCTATCTATCTATCTACCTACCCCTCTACCTATCTACCTACACCCCTCCCGCCTGCCCCCCTCTCCCTGCCCTTCCCCCCGGCCCGCCCCCGGGCCGGTGTACCAACTCCCGCTTCCCATACCCTTCCCAAGGCCTTTTTTCTTCCCTCTCCTCGCCCCAAGCCCTCCCAGATCCAAGCCGCGATTTTTTTCTTTTTTTTTCCTTTTTCATGCTAATCAGGTGGGATTCGAACCCGTCACCTCTTTGTTTGCCAATTCATTACCAATTCAATGCTTATGCTAATTGCGCTATCCCGGCTCGGTTACAAATTCAATGGTTTTTTAGTATGTTATTCATATGCAAATCAAATTCTTGCCCCTGATTGGCTGTTGAAAATAATGACATCATGAACCTTCGGCCCAGAGGTCCCTGAGGTCCCACAGGTCCAAGAACCAAAACAAACCAAAGTTAACCAAACATAATGGAAACTGTAGCCTTCTCGGCTTTGCGAAAGCTTCCTTTTAATCAGGATTCTTGTATCTTTCTGACCGCTGGTACATTTAAAAAAGCACTTAGCGCTTTCCACTTTTTTCCGACGGGCAATTTTGATTTTAGCTGAACTTTTGTATAATATTGAAATACTTGAATATGTCCGTCGGTGCGTTTGCTTTCAGTCGGTGATCACAAGAAACAGTTTTTGTACGGTTAACAGTGATCAACATCAATTTACATTCTCGCTATATATCCTACCACTGAACAGTATCAATCATAAAAGGCTGAAAATAGAGGAAACTGCTCAGCAGCGAAAAACATTGTGATTTCTAGTCAAATTCTCCTCGTTAGCGCCAGATGAACGGTAAAGGAATGAGTATGGAGAATGTGCATGTTAATCTCACGCCATTTACAAGTGTTCCTGTAACAAGCAAAATTGATCTTATAAATGAAAAACGCCAAGGTTATGTCACTTTTAATAGATTTGGAGCCAGCAATGTGACCCTTCAAAAACAAGAAAAAGCATTCTTCTCTAACTAGGCAACTACAGTACCCTAGTCTGAATCTGGTACCCTTATAACTGCAATAGGAAATCTGCAAGTAGCACTCTAAATCATACTAAAATATTACCGATGCGACGGAAAACTTGTGATAGAATCGTGAAATCAGCCTGAAAGATCAAAACAAGGTGATATCCTGCGTGTCCTGAGGCAGCTGAAAGACGTTTTTCCCACAATGAAATATACTTACATCCTCTTACTTGAGACATCACAAGAATCCCAGGGACATTTCCAGGAGATCTCCATCAGTTTCTAACTTGAACCAAAAGTCACTTGACAAGATGAACCAAACAAACATTGTTTGCCCGGCCTATTGACGATTAGTAATTCCATCAGGTCGTGTTTCTTTCGCAGGCAAGGTTAATTCAAGCTATTTCCAATCCAGTCTTAAAATCAGGCTGTTAAACGTCCCCAAGGTCCATGACCAATAAAGAAAATTCTCCAACTTCAGACGAAGAGCAGTTTGCAACTTCATGGTCTGTTTATCCACTGCATTGAAGAAAAGGAGCGTACTATAAGTAGACTAACTCGCGAAGTTGAATGTGGGAAAAAGCGTCCTGTGGGTCTCAAAGTGTGGAGAAGTTGATCCTGAGTAATGACAAATGTATAATCATAAATTTCGCTTGTTTCTTCGCACACGTCCTTTTTTTCCCCTTTTTTTCTTACGTGAATGCATCCTTTTCTAAAAGTGCTTATTTTGAGTCAAGAATTTTATAAAAGTAAGAAGAAGAAAAATTGTGCTGAGCAGCAAAACCCTCCCCGGGTCTAGCCTGCGACCAAGGTCTCTCACTGCCCCACCCCACCCAACCCTCCCCCAAATCCCGGCAGCAAGAGACCTTGCTCGCAGGCTAGACTCCCCCCCCCCCTCCCAATCCCCCGCTTCCCCCTCCCATCCCTCCGCCCTCTACCTATCTACCTACCCCCCTCTACCTACCCCTCTACCTATCTACCTATCTATCTATCTACCTATCTATCTATCTATCTATCTATCTATCTAGTATCTATCTATCTATCTATCTATCTACCTACCCCTCTACCTATCTACCTACACCCCTCCCGCCTGCCCCCCTCTCCCTGCCCTTCCCCCCGGCCCGCCCCCGGGCCGGTGTACCAACTCCCGCTTCCCATACCCTTCCCAAGGCCTTTTTTCTTCCCTCTCCTCGCCCCAAGCCCTCCCAGATCCAAGCCGCGATTTTTTTCTTTTTTTTTCCTTTTTCATGCTAATCAGGCGGGATTCGAACCCGTCACCTCTTTGTTTGCCAATTCATTACCAATTCAATGCTTATGCTAATTGCGCTATCCCGGCTCGGTTACAAATTCAATGGTTTTTTAGTATGTTATTCATATGCAAATCAAATTCTTGCCCCTGATTGGCTGTTGAAAATAATGACATCATGAACCTTCGGCCCAGAGGTCCCTGAGGTCCCACAGGTCCAAGAACCAAAACAAACCAAAGTTAACCAAACATAATGGAAACTGTAGCCTTCTCGGCTTTGCGAAAGCTTCCTTTTAATCAGGATTCTTGTATCTTTCTGACCGCTGGTACATTTAAAAAAGCACTTAGCGCTTTCCACTTTTTTCCGACGGGCAATTTTGATTTTAGCTGAACTTTTGTATAATATTGAAATACTTGAATATGTCCGTCGGTGCGTTTGCTTTCAGTCGGTGATCACAAGAAACAGTTTTTGTACGGTTAACAGTGATCAACATCAATTTACATTCTCGCTATATATCCTACCACTGAACAGTATCAATCATAAAAGGCTGAAAATAGAGGAAACTGCTCAGCAGCGAAAAACATTGTGATTTCTAGTCAAATTCTCCTCGTTAGCGCCAGATGAACGGTAAAGGAATGAGTATGGAGAATGTGCATGTTAATCTCACGCCATTTACAAGTGTTCCTGTAACAAGCAAAATTGATCTTATAAATGAAAAACGCCAAGGTTATGTCACTTTTAATAGATTTGGAGCCAGCAATGTGACCCTTCAAAAACAAGAAAAAGCATTCTTCTCTAACTAGGCAACTACAGTACCCTAGTCTGAATCTGGTACCCTTATAACTGCAATAGGAAATCTGCAAGTAGCACTCTAAATCATACTAAAATATTACCGATGCGACGGAAAACTTGTGATAGAATCGTGAAATCAGCCTGAAAGATCAAAACAAGGTGATATCCTGCGTGTCCTGAGGCAGCTGAAAGACGTTTTTCCCACAATGAAATATACTTACATCCTCTTACTTGAGACATCACAAGAATCCCAGGGACATTTCCAGGAGATCTCCATCAGTTTCTAACTTGAACCAAAAGTCACTTGACAAGATGAACCAAACAAACATTGTTTGCCCGGCCTATTGACGATTAGTAATTCCATCAGGTCGTGTTTCTTTCGCAGGCAAGGTTAATTCAAGCTATTTCCAATCCAGTCTTAAAATCAGGCTGTTAAACGTCCCCAAGGTCCATGACCAATAAAGAAAATTCTCCAACTTCAGACGAAGAGCAGTTTGCAACTTCATGGTCTGTTTATCCACTGCATTGAAGAAAAGGAGCGTACTATAAGTAGACTAACTCGCGAAGTTGAATGTGGGAAAAAGCGTCCTGTGGGTCTCAAAGTGTGGAGAAGTTGATCCTGAGTAATGACAAATGTATAATCATAAATTTCGCTTGTTTCTTCGCACACGTCCTTTTTTTCCCCTTTTTTTCTTACGTGAATGCATCCTTTTCTAAAAGTGCTTATTTTGAGTCAAGAATTTTATAAAAGTAAGAAGAAGAAAAATTGTGCTGAGCAGCAAAACCCTCCCCGGGTCTAGCCTGCGACCAAGGTCTCTCACTGCCCCACCCCACCCAACCCTCCCCCAAATCCCGGCAGCAAGAGACCTTGCTCGCAGGCTAGACTCCCCCCCCCCCTCCCAATCCCCCGCTTCCCCCTCCCATCCCTCCGCCCTCTACCTATCTACCTACCCCCCTCTACCTACCCCTCTACCTATCTACCTATCTATCTATCTACCTATCTATCTATCTATCTATCTATCTATCTAGTATCTATCTATCTATCTATCTATCTACCTACCCCTCTACCTATCTACCTACACCCCTCCCGCCTGCCCCCCTCTCCCTGCCCTTCCCCCCGGCCCGCCCCCGGGCCGGTGTACCAACTCCCGCTTCCCATACCCTTCCCAAGGCCTTTTTTCTTCCCTCTCCTCGCCCCAAGCCCTCCCAGATCCAAGCCGCGATTTTTTTCTTTTTTTTTCCTTTTTCATGCTAATCAGGCGGGATTCGAACCCGTCACCTCTTTGTTTGCCAATTCATTACCAATTCAATGCTTATGCTAATTGCGCTATCCCGGCTCGGTTACAAATTCAATGGTTTTTTAGTATGTTATTCATATGCAAATCAAATTCTTGCCCCTGATTGGCTGTTGAAAATAATGACATCATGAACCTTCGGCCCAGAGGTCCCTGAGGTCCCACAGGTCCAAGAACCAAAACAAACCAAAGTTAACCAAACATAATGGAAACTGTAGCCTTCTCGGCTTTGCGAAAGCTTCCTTTTAATCAGGATTCTTGTATCTTTCTGACCGCTGGTACATTTAAAAAAGCACTTAGCGCTTTCCACTTTTTTCCGACGGGCAATTTTGATTTTAGCTGAACTTTTGTATAATATTGAAATACTTGAATATGTCCGTCGGTGCGTTTGCTTTCAGTCGGTGATCACAAGAAACAGTTTTTGTACGGTTAACAGTGATCAACATCAATTTACATTCTCGCTATATATCCTACCACTGAACAGTATCAATCATAAAAGGCTGAAAATAGAGGAAACTGCTCAGCAGCGAAAAACATTGTGATTTCTAGTCAAATTCTCCTCGTTAGCGCCAGATGAACGGTAAAGGAATGAGTATGGAGAATGTGCATGTTAATCTCACGCCATTTACAAGTGTTCCTGTAACAAGCAAAATTGATCTTATAAATGAAAAACGCCAAGGTTATGTCACTTTTAATAGATTTGGAGCCAGCAATGTGACCCTTCAAAAACAAGAAAAAGCATTCTTCTCTAACTAGGCAACTACAGTACCCTAGTCTGAATCTGGTACCCTTATAACTGCAATAGGAAATCTGCAAGTAGCACTCTAAATCATACTAAAATATTACCGATGCGACGGAAAACTTGTGATAGAATCGTGAAATCAGCCTGAAAGATCAAAACAAGGTGATATCCTGCGTGTCCTGAGGCAGCTGAAAGACGTTTTTCCCACAATGAAATATACTTACATCCTCTTACTTGAGACATCACAAGAATCCCAGGGACATTTCCAGGAGATCTCCATCAGTTTCTAACTTGAACCAAAAGTCACTTGACAAGATGAACCAAACAAACATTGTTTGCCCGGCCTATTGACGATTAGTAATTCCATCAGGTCGTGTTTCTTTCGCAGGCAAGGTTAATTCAAGCTATTTCCAATCCAGTCTTAAAATCAGGCTGTTAAACGTCCCCAAGGTCCATGACCAATAAAGAAAATTCTCCAACTTCAGACGAAGAGCAGTTTGCAACTTCATGGTCTGTTTATCCACTGCATTGAAGAAAAGGAGCGTACTATAAGTAGACTAACTCGCGAAGTTGAATGTGGGAAAAAGCGTCCTGTGGGTCTCAAAGTGTGGAGAAGTTGATCCTGAGTAATGACAAATGTATAATCATAAATTTCGCTTGTTTCTTCGCACACGTCCTTTTTTTCCCCTTTTTTTCTTACGTGAATGCATCCTTTTCTAAAAGTGCTTATTTTGAGTCAAGAATTTTATAAAAGTAAGAAGAAGAAAAATTGTGCTGAGCAGCAAAACCCTCCCCGGGTCTAGCCTGCGACCAAGGTCTCTCACTGCCCCACCCCACCCAACCCTCCCCCAAATCCCGGCAGCAAGAGACCTTGCTCGCAGGCTAGACTCCCCCCCCCCCTCCCAATCCCCCGCTTCCCCCTCCCATCCCTCCGCCCTCTACCTATCTACCTACCCCCCTCTACCTACCCCTCTACCTATCTACCTATCTATCTATCTACCTATCTATCTATCTATCTATCTATCTATCTAGTATCTATCTATCTATCTATCTATCTACCTACCCCTCTACCTATCTACCTACACCCCTCCCGCCTGCCCCCCTCTCCCTGCCCTTCCCCCCGGCCCGCCCCCGGGCCGGTGTACCAACTCCCGCTTCCCATACCCTTCCCAAGGCCTTTTTTCTTCCCTCTCCTCGCCCCAAGCCCTCCCAGATCCAAGCCGCGATTTTTTTCTTTTTTTTTCCTTTTTCATGCTAATCAGGCGGGATTCGAACCCGTCACCTCTTTGTTTGCCAATTCATTACCAATTCAATGCTTATGCTAATTGCGCTATCCCGGCTCGGTTACAAATTCAATGGTTTTTTAGTATGTTATTCATATGCAAATCAAATTCTTGCCCCTGATTGGCTGTTGAAAATAATGACATCATGAACCTTCGGCCCAGAGGTCCCTGAGGTCCCACAGGTCCAAGAACCAAAACAAACCAAAGTTAACCAAACATAATGGAAACTGTAGCCTTCTCGGCTTTGCGAAAGCTTCCTTTTAATCAGGATTCTTGTATCTTTCTGACCGCTGGTACATTTAAAAAAGCACTTAGCGCTTTCCACTTTTTTCCGACGGGCAATTTTGATTTTAGCTGAACTTTTGTATAATATTGAAATACTTGAATATGTCCGTCGGTGCGTTTGCTTTCAGTCGGTGATCACAAGAAACAGTTTTTGTACGGTTAACAGTGATCAACATCAATTTACATTCTCGCTATATATCCTACCACTGAACAGTATCAATCATAAAAGGCTGAAAATAGAGGAAACTGCTCAGCAGCGAAAAACATTGTGATTTCTAGTCAAATTCTCCTCGTTAGCGCCAGATGAACGGTAAAGGAATGAGTATGGAGAATGTGCATGTTAATCTCACGCCATTTACAAGTGTTCCTGTAACAAGCAAAATTGATCTTATAAATGAAAAACGCCAAGGTTATGTCACTTTTAATAGATTTGGAGCCAGCAATGTGACCCTTCAAAAACAAGAAAAAGCATTCTTCTCTAACTAGGCAACTACAGTACCCTAGTCTGAATCTGGTACCCTTATAACTGCAATAGGAAATCTGCAAGTAGCACTCTAAATCATACTAAAATATTACCGATGCGACGGAAAACTTGTGATAGAATCGTGAAATCAGCCTGAAAGATCAAAACAAGGTGATATCCTGCGTGTCCTGAGGCAGCTGAAAGACGTTTTTCCCACAATGAAATATACTTACATCCTCTTACTTGAGACATCACAAGAATCCCAGGGACATTTCCAGGAGATCTCCATCAGTTTCTAACTTGAACCAAAAGTCACTTGACAAGATGAACCAAACAAACATTGTTTGCCCGGCCTATTGACGATTAGTAATTCCATCAGGTCGTGTTTCTTTCGCAGGCAAGGTTAATTCAAGCTATTTCCAATCCAGTCTTAAAATCAGGCTGTTAAACGTCCCCAAGGTCCATGACCAATAAAGAAAATTCTCCAACTTCAGACGAAGAGCAGTTTGCAACTTCATGGTCTGTTTATCCACTGCATTGAAGAAAAGGAGCGTACTATAAGTAGACTAACTCGCGAAGTTGAATGTGGGAAAAAGCGTCCTGTGGGTCTCAAAGTGTGGAGAAGTTGATCCTGAGTAATGACAAATGTATAATCATAAATTTCGCTTGTTTCTTCGCACACGTCCTTTTTTTCCCCTTTTTTTCTTACGTGAATGCATCCTTTTCTAAAAGTGCTTATTTTGAGTCAAGAATTTTATAAAAGTAAGAAGAAGAAAAATTGTGCTGAGCAGCAAAACCCTCCCCGGGTCTAGCCTGCGACCAAGGTCTCTCACTGCCCCACCCCACCCAACCCTCCCCCAAATCCCGGCAGCAAGAGACCTTGCTCGCAGGCTAGACTCCCCCCCCCCCTCCCAATCCCCCGCTTCCCCCTCCCATCCCTCCGCCCTCTACCTATCTACCTACCCCCCTCTACCTACCCCTCTACCTATCTACCTATCTATCTATCTACCTATCTATCTATCTATCTATCTATCTATCTAGTATCTATCTATCTATCTATCTATCTACCTACCCCTCTACCTATCTACCTACACCCCTCCCGCCTGCCCCCCTCTCCCTGCCCTTCCCCCCGGCCCGCCCCCGGGCCGGTGTACCAACTCCCGCTTCCCATACCCTTCCCAAGGCCTTTTTTCTTCCCTCTCCTCGCCCCAAGCCCTCCCAGATCCAAGCCGCGATTTTTTTCTTTTTTTTTCCTTTTTCATGCTAATCAGGCGGGATTCGAACCCGTCACCTCTTTGTTTGCCAATTCATTACCAATTCAATGCTTATGCTAATTGCGCTATCCCGGCTCGGTTACAAATTCAATGGTTTTTTAGTATGTTATTCATATGCAAATCAAATTCTTGCCCCTGATTGGCTGTTGAAAATAATGACATCATGAACCTTCGGCCCAGAGGTCCCTGAGGTCCCACAGGTCCAAGAACCAAAACAAACCAAAGTTAACCAAACATAATGGAAACTGTAGCCTTCTCGGCTTTGCGAAAGCTTCCTTTTAATCAGGATTCTTGTATCTTTCTGACCGCTGGTACATTTAAAAAAGCACTTAGCGCTTTCCACTTTTTTCCGACGGGCAATTTTGATTTTAGCTGAACTTTTGTATAATATTGAAATACTTGAATATGTCCGTCGGTGCGTTTGCTTTCAGTCGGTGATCACAAGAAACAGTTTTTGTACGGTTAACAGTGATCAACATCAATTTACATTCTCGCTATATATCCTACCACTGAACAGTATCAATCATAAAAGGCTGAAAATAGAGGAAACTGCTCAGCAGCGAAAAACATTGTGATTTCTAGTCAAATTCTCCTCGTTAGCGCCAGATGAACGGTAAAGGAATGAGTATGGAGAATGTGCATGTTAATCTCACGCCATTTACAAGTGTTCCTGTAACAAGCAAAATTGATCTTATAAATGAAAAACGCCAAGGTTATGTCACTTTTAATAGATTTGGAGCCAGCAATGTGACCCTTCAAAAACAAGAAAAAGCATTCTTCTCTAACTAGGCAACTACAGTACCCTAGTCTGAATCTGGTACCCTTATAACTGCAATAGGAAATCTGCAAGTAGCACTCTAAATCATACTAAAATATTACCGATGCGACGGAAAACTTGTGATAGAATCGTGAAATCAGCCTGAAAGATCAAAACAAGGTGATATCCTGCGTGTCCTGAGGCAGCTGAAAGACGTTTTTCCCACAATGAAATATACTTACATCCTCTTACTTGAGACATCACAAGAATCCCAGGGACATTTCCAGGAGATCTCCATCAGTTTCTAACTTGAACCAAAAGTCACTTGACAAGATGAACCAAACAAACATTGTTTGCCCGGCCTATTGACGATTAGTAATTCCATCAGGTCGTGTTTCTTTCGCAGGCAAGGTTAATTCAAGCTATTTCCAATCCAGTCTTAAAATCAGGCTGTTAAACGTCCCCAAGGTCCATGACCAATAAAGAAAATTCTCCAACTTCAGACGAAGAGCAGTTTGCAACTTCATGGTCTGTTTATCCACTGCATTGAAGAAAAGGAGCGTACTATAAGTAGACTAACTCGCGAAGTTGAATGTGGGAAAAAGCGTCCTGTGGGTCTCAAAGTGTGGAGAAGTTGATCCTGAGTAATGACAAATGTATAATCATAAATTTCGCTTGTTTCTTCGCACACGTCCTTTTTTTCCCCTTTTTTTCTTACGTGAATGCATCCTTTTCTAAAAGTGCTTATTTTGAGTCAAGAATTTTATAAAAGTAAGAAGAAGAAAAATTGTGCTGAGCAGCAAAACCCTCCCCGGGTCTAGCCTGCGACCAAGGTCTCTCACTGCCCCACCCCACCCAACCCTCCCCCAAATCCCGGCAGCAAGAGACCTTGCTCGCAGGCTAGACTCCCCCCCCCCCTCCCAATCCCCCGCTTCCCCCTCCCATCCCTCCGCCCTCTACCTATCTACCTACCCCCCTCTACCTACCCCTCTACCTATCTACCTATCTATCTATCTACCTATCTATCTATCTATCTATCTATCTATCTAGTATCTATCTATCTATCTATCTATCTACCTACCCCTCTACCTATCTACCTACACCCCTCCCGCCTGCCCCCCTCTCCCTGCCCTTCCCCCCGGCCCGCCCCCGGGCCGGTGTACCAACTCCCGCTTCCCATACCCTTCCCAAGGCCTTTTTTCTTCCCTCTCCTCGCCCCAAGCCCTCCCAGATCCAAGCCGCGATTTTTTCTTTTTTTATCCTTTTTCATGCTAATCAGGCGGGATTCGAACCCGTCACCTCTTTGTTTGCCAATTCATTACCAATTCAATGCTTATGCTAATTGCGCTATCCCGGCTCGGTTACAAATTCAATGGTTTTTTAGTATGTTATTCATATGCAAATCAAATTCTTGCCCCTGATTGGCTGTTGAAAATAATGACATCATGAACCTTCGGCCCAGAGGTCCCTGAGGTCCCACAGGTCCAAGAACCAAAACAAACCAAAGTTAACCAAACATAATGGAAACTGTAGCCTTCTCGGCTTTGCGAAAGCTTCCTTTTAATCAGGATTCTTGTATCTTTCTGACCGCTGGTACATTTAAAAAAGCACTTAGCGCTTTCCACTTTTTTCCGACGGGCAATTTTGATTTTAGCTGAACTTTTGTATAATATTGAAATACTTGAATATGTCCGTCGGTGCGTTTGCTTTCAGTCGGTGATCACAAGAAACAGTTTTTGTACGGTTAACAGTGATCAACATCAATTTACATTCTCGCTATATATCCTACCACTGAACAGTATCAATCATAAAAGGCTGAAAATAGAGGAAACTGCTCAGCAGCGAAAAACATTGTGATTTCTAGTCAAATTCTCCTCGTTAGCGCCAGATGAACGGTAAAGGAATGAGTATGGAGAATGTGCATGTTAATCTCACGCCATTTACAAGTGTTCCTGTAACAAGCAAAATTGATCTTATAAATGAAAAACGCCAAGGTTATGTCACTTTTAATAGATTTGGAGCCAGCAATGTGACCCTTCAAAAACAAGAAAAAGCATTCTTCTCTAACTAGGCAACTACAGTACCCTAGTCTGAATCTGGTACCCTTATAACTGCAATAGGAAATCTGCAAGTAGCACTCTAAATCATACTAAAATATTACCGATGCGACGGAAAACTTGTGATAGAATCGTGAAATCAGCCTGAAAGATCAAAACAAGGTGATATCCTGCGTGTCCTGAGGCAGCTGAAAGACGTTTTTCCCACAATGAAATATACTTACATCCTCTTACTTGAGACATCACAAGAATCCCAGGGACATTTCCAGGAGATCTCCATCAGTTTCTAACTTGAACCAAAAGTCACTTGACAAGATGAACCAAACAAACATTGTTTGCCCGGCCTATTGACGATTAGTAATTCCATCAGGTCGTGTTTCTTTCGCAGGCAAGGTTAATTCAAGCTATTTCCAATCCAGTCTTAAAATCAGGCTGTTAAACGTCCCCAAGGTCCATGACCAATAAAGAAAATTCTCCAACTTCAGACGAAGAGCAGTTTGCAACTTCATGGTCTGTTTATCCACTGCATTGAAGAAAAGGAGCGTACTATAAGTAGACTAACTCGCGAAGTTGAATGTGGGAAAAAGCGTCCTGTGGGTCTCAAAGTGTGGAGAAGTTGATCCTGAGTATTGACAAATGTATAATCATAAATTTCGCTTGTTTCTTCGCACACGTCCTTTTTTTCCCCTTTCTTTCTTACGTGAATGCATCCTTTTCTAAAAGTGCTTATTTTGAGTCAAGAATTTTATAAAAGTAAGAAGAAGAAAAATTGTGCTGAGCAGCAAAACCCTCCCCGGGTCTAGCCTGCGACCAAGGTCTCTCACTGCCCCACCCCACCCAACCCTCCCCCAAATACCGGCAGCAAGAGACCTTGCTCGCAGGCTAGACTCCCCCCCCACCCCCTCCCAATCCCCCGCTTCCCCCTCCCATCCCTCCGCCCTCTACCTATCTACCTACCCCCCTCTACCTACCCCTCTACATATCTACCTATCTATCTATCTACCTATCTATCTATCTATCTATCTATCTAGTATCTATCTATCTATCTATCTACCTACCCCTCTACCTATCTACCTACACCCCTCCCGCCTGCCCCCCTCTCCCTGCCCTTCCCCCCGGCCCGCCCCCGGGCCGGTGTACCAACTCCCGCTTCCCATACCCTTCCCAAGGCCTTTTTTCTTCCCTCTCCTCGCCCCAAGCCCTCCCAGATCCAAGCCGCGATTTTTTTCTTTTTTTTTCCTTTTTCATGCTAATCAGGCGGGATTCGAACCCGTCACCTCTTTGTTTGCCAATTCATTACCAATTCAATGCTTATGCTAATTGCGCTATCCCGGCTCGGTTACAAATTCAATGGTTTTTTAGTATGTTATTCATATGCAAATCAAATTCTTGCCCCTGATTGGCTGTTGAAAATAATGACATCATGAACCTTCGGCCCAGAGGTCCCTGAGGTCCCACAGGTCCAAGAACCAAAACAAACCAAAGTTAACCAAACATAATGGAAACTGTAGCCTTCTCGGCTTTGCGAAAGCTTCCTTTTAATCAGGATTCTTGTATCTTTCTGACCGCTGGTACATTTATAAAAGCACTTAGCGCTTTCCACTTTTTTCCGACGGGCAATTTTGATTTTAGCTGAACTTTTGTATAATATTGAAATACTTGAATATGTCCGTCGGTGCGTTTGCTTTCAGTCGGTGATCACAAGAAACAGTTTTTGTACGGTTAACAGTGATCAACATCAATTTACATTCTCGCTATATATCCTACCACTGAACAGTATCAATCATAAAAGGCTGAAAATAGAGGAAACTGCTCAGCAGCGAAAAACATTGTGATTTCTAGTCAAATTCTCCTCGTTAGCGCCAGATGAACGGTAAAGGAATGAGTATGGAGAATGTGCATGTTAATCTCACGCCATTTACAAGTGTTCCTGTAACAAGCAAAATTGATCTTATAAATGAAAAACGCCAAGGTTATGTCACTTTTAATAGATTTGGAGCCAGCAATGTGACCCTTCAAAAACAAGAAAAAGCATTCTTCTCTAACTAGGCAACTACAGTACCCTAGTCTGAATCTGGTACCCTTATAACTGCAATAGGAAATCTGCAAGTAGCACTCTAAATCATACTAAAATATTACCGATGCGACGGAAAACTTGTGATAGAATCGTGAAATCAGCCTGAAAGATCAAAACAAGGTGATATCCTGCGTGTCCTGAGGCAGCTGAAAGACGTTTTTCCCACAATGAAATATACTTACATCCTCTTACTTGAGACATCACAAGAATCCCAGGGACATTTCCAGGAGATCTCCATCAGTTTCTAACTTGAACCAAAAGTCACTTGACAAGATGAACCAAACAAACATTGTTTGCCCGGCCTATTGACGATTAGTAATTCCATCAGGTCGTGTTTCTTTCGCAGGCAAGGTTAATTCAAGCTATTTCCAATCCAGTCTTAAAATCAGGCTGTTAAACGTCCCCAAGGTCCATGACCAATAAAGAAAATTCTCCAACTTCAGACGAAGAGCAGTTTGCAACTTCATGGTCTGTTTATCCACTGCACTGAAGAAAAGGAGCGTACTATAAGTAGACTAACTCGCGAAGTTGAATGTGGGAAAAAGCGTCCTGTGGGTCTCAAAGTGTGGAGAAGTTGATCCTGAGTAATGACAAATGTATAATCATAAATTTCGCTTGTTTCTTCGCACACGTCCTTTTTTTCCCCTTTTTTTCTTACGTGAATGCATCCTTTTCTAAAAGTGCTTATTTTGAGTCAAGAATTTTATAAAAGTAAGAAGAAGAAAAATTGTGCTGAGCAGCAAAACCCTCCCCGGGTCTAGCCTGCGACCAAGGTCTCTCACTGCCCCACCCCACCCAATCCTCCCCCAAATCCCGGCAGCAAGAGACCTTGCTCGCAGGCTAGACTCCCCCCCCCCTCCCAATCCCCCGCTTCCCCCTCCCATCCCTCCGCCCTCTACCTATCTACCTACCCCCCTCTACCTACCCCTCTACCTATCTACCTATCTATCTATCTACCTATCTATCTATCTATCTATCTATCTATCTAGTATCTATCTATCTATCTATCTATCTACCTACCCCTCTACCTATCTACCTACACCCCTCCCGCCTGCCCCCCTCTCCCTGCCCTTCCCCCCGGCCCGCCCCCGGGCCGGTGTACCAACTCCCGCTTCCCATACCCTTCCCAAGGCCTTTTTTCTTCCCTCTCCTCGCCCCAAGCCCTCCCAGATCCAAGCCGCGATTTTTTTCTTTTTTTTTCCTTTTTCATGCTAATCAGGCGGGATTCGAACCCGTCACCTCTTTGTTTGCCAATTCATTACCAATTCAATGCTTATGCTAATTGCGCTATCCCGGCTCGGTTACAAATTCAATGGTTTTTTAGTATGTTATTCATATGCAAATCAAATTCTTGCCCCTGATTGGCTGTTGAAAATAATGACATCATGAACCTTCGGCCCAGAGGTCCCTGAGGTCCCACAGGTCCAAGAACCAAAACAAACCAAAGTTAACCAAACATAATGGAAACTGTAGCCTTCTCGGCTTTGCGAAAGCTTCCTTTTAATCAGGATTCTTGTATCTTTCTGACCGCTGGTACATTTAAAAAAGCACTTAGCGCTTTCCACTTTTTTCCGACGGGCAATTTTGATTTTAGCTGAACTTTTGTATAATATTGAAATACTTGAATATGTCCGTCGGTGCGTTTGCTTTCAGTCGGTGATCACAAGAAACAGTTTTTGTACGGTTAACAGTGATCAACATCAATTTACATTCTCGCTATATATCCTACCACTGAACAGTATCAATCATAAAAGGCTGAAAATAGAGGAAACTGCTCAGCAGCGAAAAACATTGTGATTTCTAGTCAAATTCTCCTCGTTAGCGCCAGATGAACGGTAAAGGAATGAGTATGGAGAATGTGCATGTTAATCTCACGCCATTTACAAGTGTTCCTGTAACAAGCAAAATTGATCTTATAAATGAAAAACGCCAAGGTTATGTCACTTTTAATAGATTTGGAGCCAGCAATGTGACCCTTCAAAAACAAGAAAAAGCATTCTTCTCTAACTAGGCAACTACAGTACCCTAGTCTGAATCTGGTACCCTTATAACTGCAATAGGAAATCTGCAAGTAGCACTCTAAATCATACTAAAATATTACCGATGCGACGGAAAACTTGTGATAGAATCGTGAAATCAGCCTGAAAGATCAAAACAAGGTGATATCCTGCGTGTCCTGAGGCAGCTGAAAGACGTTTTTCCCACAATGAAATATACTTACATCCTCTTACTTGAGACATCACAAGAATCCCAGGGACATTTCCAGGAGATCTCCATCAGTTTCTAACTTGAACCAAAAGTCACTTGACAAGATGAACCAAACAAACATTGTTTGCCCGGCCTATTGACGATTAGTAATTCCATCAGGTCGTGTTTCTTTCGCAGGCAAGGTTAATTCAAGCTATTTCCAATCCAGTCTTAAAATCAGGCTGTTAAACGTCCCCAAGGTCCATGACCAATAAAGAAAATTCTCCAACTTCAGACGAAGAGCAGTTTGCAACTTCATGGTCTGTTTATCCACTGCATTGAAGAAAAGGAGCGTACTATAAGTAGACTAACTCGCGAAGTTGAATGTGGGAAAAAGCGTCCTGTGGGTCTCAAAGTGTGGAGAAGTTGATCCTGAGTAATGACAAATGTATAATCATAAATTTCGCTTGTTTCTTCGCACACGTCCTTTTTTTCCC
The DNA here is from genome assembly GCA_964035705.1 of Porites rus. Taxonomy (NCBI): domain Eukaryota; kingdom Metazoa; phylum Cnidaria; class Anthozoa; order Scleractinia; family Poritidae; genus Porites; species Porites rus. The sequence goes on along the minus strand of OZ038004.1, from coordinate 11,751,463 downwards.
CTTTTTTTCTTACGTGAATGCATCCTTTTCTAAAAGTGCTTATTTTGAGTCAAGAATTTTATAAAAGTAAGAAGAAGAAAAATTGTGCTGAGCAGCAAAACCCTCCCCGGGTCTAGCCTGCGACCAAGGTCTCTCACTGCCCCACCCCACCCAACCCTCCCCCAAATCCCGGCAGCAAGAGACCTTGCTCGCAGGCTAGACTCCCCCCCCCCCTCCCAATCCCCCGCTTCCCCCTCCCATCCCTCCGCCCTCTACCTATCTACCTACCCCCCTCTACCTACCCCTCTACCTATCTACCTATCTATCTATCTACCTATCTATCTATCTATCTATCTATCTATCTAGTATCTATCTATCTATCTATCTATCTACCTACCCCTCTACCTATCTACCTACACCCCTCCCGCCTGCCCCCCTCTCCCTGCCCTTCCCCCCGGCCCGCCCCCGGGCCGGTGTACCAACTCCCGCTTCCCATACCCTTCCCAAGGCCTTTTTTCTTCCCTCTCCTCGCCCCAAGCCCTCCCAGATCCAAGCCGCGATTTTTTTCTTTTTTTTTCCTTTTTCATGCTAATCAGGCGGGATTCGAACCCGTCACCTCTTTGTTTGCCAATTCATTACCAATTCAATGCTTATGCTAATTGCGCTATCCCGGCTCGGTTACAAATTCAATGGTTTTTTAGTATGTTATTCATATGCAAATCAAATTCTTGCCCCTGATTGGCTGTTGAAAATAATGACATCATGAACCTTCGGCCCAGAGGTCCCTGAGGTCCCACAGGTCCAAGAACCAAAACAAACCAAAGTTAACCAAACATAATGGAAACTGTAGCCTTCTCGGCTTTGCGAAAGCTTCCTTTTAATCAGGATTCTTGTATCTTTCTGACCGCTGGTACATTTAAAAAAGCACTTAGCGCTTTCCACTTTTTTCCGACGGGCAATTTTGATTTTAGCTGAACTTTTGTATAATATTGAAATACTTGAATATGTCCGTCGGTGCGTTTGCTTTCAGTCGGTGATCACAAGAAACAGTTTTTGTACGGTTAACAGTGATCAACATCAATTTACATTCTCGCTATATATCCTACCACTGAACAGTATCAATCATAAAAGGCTGAAAATAGAGGAAACTGCTCAGCAGCGAAAAACATTGTGATTTCTAGTCAAATTCTCCTCGTTAGCGCCAGATGAACGGTAAAGGAATGAGTATGGAGAATGTGCATGTTAATCTCACGCCATTTACAAGTGTTCCTGTAACAAGCAAAATTGATCTTATAAATGAAAAACGCCAAGGTTATGTCACTTTTAATAGATTTGGAGCCAGCAATGTGACCCTTCAAAAACAAGAAAAAGCATTCTTCTCTAACTAGGCAACTACAGTACCCTAGTCTGAATCTGGTACCCTTATAACTGCAATAGGAAATCTGCAAGTAGCACTCTAAATCATACTAAAATATTACCGATGCGACGGAAAACTTGTGATAGAATCGTGAAATCAGCCTGAAAGATCAAAACAAGGTGATATCCTGCGTGTCCTGAGGCAGCTGAAAGACGTTTTTCCCACAATGAAATATACTTACATCCTCTTACTTGAGACATCACAAGAATCCCAGGGACATTTCCAGGAGATCTCCATCAGTTTCTAACTTGAACCAAAAGTCACTTGACAAGATGAACCAAACAAACATTGTTTGCCCGGCCTATTGACGATTAGTAATTCCATCAGGTCGTGTTTCTTTCGCAGGCAAGGTTAATTCAAGCTATTTCCAATCCAGTCTTAAAATCAGGCTGTTAAACGTCCCCAAGGTCCATGACCAATAAAGAAAATTCTCCAACTTCAGACGAAGAGCAGTTTGCAACTTCATGGTCTGTTTATCCACTGCATTGAAGAAAAGGAGCGTACTATAAGTAGACTAACTCGCGAAGTTGAATGTGGGAAAAAGCGTCCTGTGGGTCTCAAAGTGTGGAGAAGTTGATCCTGAGTATTGACAAATGTATAATCATAAATTTCGCTTGTTTCTTCGCACACGTCCTTTTTTTCCCCTTTCTTTCTTACGTGAATGCATCCTTTTCTAAAAGTGCTTATTTTGAGTCAAGAATTTTATAAAAGTAAGAAGAAGAAAAATTGTGCTGAGCAGCAAAACCCTCCCCGGGTCTAGCCTGCGACCAAGGTCTCTCACTGCCCCACCCCACCCAACCCTCCCCCAAATACCGGCAGCAAGAGACCTTGCTCGCAGGCTAGACTCCCCCCCCACCCCCTCCCAATCCCCCGCTTCCCCCTCCCATCCCTCCGCCCTCTACCTATCTACCTACCCCCCTCTACCTACCCCTCTACATATCTACCTATCTATCTATCTACCTATCTATCTATCTATCTATCTATCTAGTATCTATCTATCTATCTATCTACCTACCCCTCTACCTATCTACCTACACCCCTCCCGCCTGCCCCCCTCTCCCTGCCCTTCCCCCCGGCCCGCCCCCGGGCCGGTGTACCAACTCCCGCTTCCCATACCCTTCCCAAGGCCTTTTTTCTTCCCTCTCCTCGCCCCAAGCCCTCCCAGATCCAAGCCGCGATTTTTTTCTTTTTTTTTCCTTTTTCATGCTAATCAGGCGGGATTCGAACCCGTCACCTCTTTGTTTGCCAATTCATTACCAATTCAATGCTTATGCTAATTGCGCTATCCCGGCTCGGTTACAAATTCAATGGTTTTTTAGTATGTTATTCATATGCAAATCAAATTCTTGCCCCTGATTGGCTGTTGAAAATAATGACATCATGAACCTTCGGCCCAGAGGTCCCTGAGGTCCCACAGGTCCAAGAACCAAAACAAACCAAAGTTAACCAAACATAATGGAAACTGTAGCCTTCTCGGCTTTGCGAAAGCTTCCTTTTAATCAGGATTCTTGTATCTTTCTGACCGCTGGTACATTTATAAAAGCACTTAGCGCTTTCCACTTTTTTCCGACAGGCAATTTTGATTTTAGCTGAACTTTTGTATAATATTGAAATACTTGAATATGTCCGTCGGTGCGTTTGCTTTCAGTCGGTGATCACAAGAAACAGTTTTTGTACGGTTAACAGTGATCAACATCAATTTACATTCTCGCTATATATCCTACCACTGAACAGTATCAATCATAAAAGGCTGAAAATAGAGGAAACTGCTCAGCAGCGAAAAACATTGTGATTTCTAGTCAAATTCTCCTCGTTAGCGCCAGATGAACGGTAAAGGAATGAGTATGGAGAATGTGCATGTTAATCTCACGCCATTTACAAGTGTTCCTGTAACAAGCAAAATTGATCTTATAAATGAAAAACGCCAAGGTTATGTCACTTTTAATAGATTTGGAGCCAGCAATGTGACCCTTCAAAAACAAGAAAAAGCATTCTTCTCTAACTAGGCAACTACAGTACCCTAGTCTGAATCTGGTACCCTTATAACTGCAATAGGAAATCTGCAAGTAGCACTCTAAATCATACTAAAATATTACCGATGCGACGGAAAACTTGTGATAGAATCGTGAAATCAGCCTGAAAGATCAAAACAAGGTGATATCCTGCGTGTCCTGAGGCAGCTGAAAGACGTTTTTCCCACAATGAAATATACTTACATCCTCTTACTTGAGACATCACAAGAATCCCAGGGACATTTCCAGGAGATCTCCATCAGTTTCTAACTTGAACCAAAAGTCACTTGACAAGATGAACCAAACAAACATTGTTTGCCCGGCCTATTGACGATTAGTAATTCCATCAGGTCGTGTTTCTTTCGCAGGCAAGGTTAATTCAAGCTATTTCCAATCCAGTCTTAAAATCAGGCTGTTAAACGTCCCCAAGGTCCATGACCAATAAAGAAAATTCTCCAACTTCAGACGAAGAGCAGTTTGCAACTTCATGGTCTGTTTATCCACTGCACTGAAGAAAAGGAGCGTACTATAAGTAGACTAACTCGCGAAGTTGAATGTGGGAAAAAGCGTCCTGTGGGTCTCAAAGTGTGGAGAAGTTGATCCTGAGTAATGACAAATGTATAATCATAAATTTCGCTTGTTTCTTCGCACACGTCCTTTTTTTCCCCTTTTTTTCTTACGTGAATGCATCCTTTTCTAAAAGTGCTTATTTTGAGTCAAGAATTTTATAAAAGTAAGAAGAAGAAAAATTGTGCTGAGCAGCAAAACCCTCCCCGGGTCTAGCCTGCGACCAAGGTCTCTCACTGCCCCACCCCACCCAATCCTCCCCCAAATCCCGGCAGCAAGAGACCTTGCTCGCAGGCTAGACTCCCCCCCCCCTCCCAATCCCCCGCTTCCCCCTCCCATCCCTCCGCCCTCTACCTATCTACCTACACCCCTCTACCTACCCCTCTACCTATCTACCTATCTATCTATCTACCTATCTATCTATCTATCTATCTATCTAGTATCTATCTATCTATCTATCTATCTACCTACCCCTCTACCTATCTACCTACACCCCTCCCGCCTGCCCCCCTCTCCCTGCCCTTCCCCCCGGCCCGCCCCCGGGCCGGTGTACCAACTCCCGCTTCCCATACCCTTCCCAAGGCCTTTTTTCTTCCCTCTCCTCGCCCCAAGCCCTCCCAGATCCAAGCCGCGATTTTTTTCTTTTTTTTTCCTTTTTCATGCTAATCAGGTGGGATTCGAACCCGTCACCTCTTTGTTTGCCAATTCATTACCAATTCAATGCTTATGCTAATTGCGCTATCCCGGCTCGGTTACAAATTCAATGGTTTTTTAGTATGTTATTCATATGCAAATCAAATTCTTGCCCCTGATTGGCTGTTGAAAATAATGACATCATGAACCTTCGGCCCAGAGGTCCCTGAGGTCCCACAGGTCCAAGAACCAAAACAAACCAAAGTTAACCAAACATAATGGAAACTGTAGCCTTCTCGGCTTTGCGAAAGCTTCCTTTTAATCAGGATTCTTGTATCTTTCTGACCGCTGGTACATTTAAAAAAGCACTTAGCGCTTTCCACTTTTTTCCGACGGGCAATTTTGATTTTAGCTGAACTTTTGTATAATATTGAAATACTTGAATATGTCCGTCGGTGCGTTTGCTTTCAGTCGGTGATCACAAGAAACAGTTTTTGTACGGTTAACAGTGATCAACATCAATTTACATTCTCGCTATATATCCTACCACTGAACAGTATCAATCATAAAAGGCTGAAAATAGAGGAAACTGCTCAGCAGCGAAAAACATTGTGATTTCTAGTCAAATTCTCCTCGTTAGCGCCAGATGAACGGTAAAGGAATGAGTATGGAGAATGTGCATGTTAATCTCACGCCATTTACAAGTGTTCCTGTAACAAGCAAAATTGATCTTATAAATGAAAAACGCCAAGGTTATGTCACTTTTAATAGATTTGGAGCCAGCAATGTGACCCTTCAAAAACAAGAAAAAGCATTCTTCTCTAACTAGGCAACTACAGTACCCTAGTCTGAATCTGGTACCCTTATAACTGCAATAGGAAATCTGCAAGTAGCACTCTAAATCATACTAAAATATTACCGATGCGACGGAAAACTTGTGATAGAATCGTGAAATCAGCCTGAAAGATCAAAACAAGGTGATATCCTGCGTGTCCTGAGGCAGCTGAAAGACGTTTTTCCCACAATGAAATATACTTACATCCTCTTACTTGAGACATCACAAGAATCCCAGGGACATTTCCAGGAGATCTCCATCAGTTTCTAACTTGAACCAAAAGTCACTTGACAAGATGAACCAAACAAACATTGTTTGCCCGGCCTATTGACGATTAGTAATTCCATCAGGTCGTGTTTCTTTCGCAGGCAAGGTTAATTCAAGCTATTTCCAATCCAGTCTTAAAATCAGGCTGTTAAACGTCCCCAAGGTCCATGACCAATAAAGAAAATTCTCCAACTTCAGACGAAGAGCAGTTTGCAACTTCATGGTCTGTTTATCCACTGCATTGAAGAAAAGGAGCGTACTATAAGTAGACTAACTCGCGAAGTTGAATGTGGGAAAAAGCGTCCTGTGGGTCTCAAAGTGTGGAGAAGTTGATCCTGAGTAATGACAAATGTATAATCATAAATTTCGCTTGTTTCTTCGCACACGTCCTTTTTTTCCCCTTTTTTTCTTACGTGAATGCATCCTTTTCTAAAAGTGCTTATTTTGAGTCAACAATTTTATAAAAGTAAGAAGAAGAAAAATTGTGCTGAGCAGCAAAACCCTCCCCGGGTCTAGCCTGCGACCAAGGTCTCTCACTGCCCCACCCCACCCAACCCTCCCCCAAATCCCGGCAGCAAGAGACCTTGCTCGCAGGCTAGACTCCCCCCCCACCCCCTCCCAATCCCCCGCTTCCCCCTCCCATCCCTCCGCCCTCTACCTATCTACCTACCCCCCTCTACCTACCCCTCTACATATCTACCTATCTATCTATCTACCTATCTATCTATCTATCTATCTATCTAGTATCTATCTATCTATCTATCTACCTACCCCTCTACCTATCTACCTACACCCCTCCCGCCTGCCCCCCTCTCCCTGCCCTTCCCCCCGGCCCGCCCCCGGGCCGGTGTACCAACTCCCGCTTCCCATACCCTTCCCAAGGCCTTTTTTCTTCCCTCTCCTCGCCCCAAGCCCTCCCAGATCCAAGCCGCGATTTTTTTCTTTTTTTTTCCTTTTTCATGCTAATCAGGCGGGATTCGAACCCGTCACCTCTTTGTTTGCCAATTCATTACCAATTCAATGCTTATGCTAATTGCGCTATCCCGGCTCGGTTACAAATTCAATGGTTTTTTAGTATGTTATTCATATGCAAATCAAATTCTTGCCCCTGATTGGCTGTTGAAAATAATGACATCATGAACCTTCGGCCCAGAGGTCCCTGAGGTCCCACAGGTCCAAGAACCAAAACAAACCAAAGTTAACCAAACATAATGGAAACTGTAGCCTTTTCGGCTTTGCGAAAGCTTCCTTTTAATCAGGATTCTTGTATCTTTCTGACCGCTGGTACATTTAAAAAAGCACTTAGCGCTTTCCACTTTTTTCCGACGGGCAATTTTGATTTTAGCTGAACTTTTGTATAATATTGAAATACTTGAATATGTCCGTCGGTGCGTTTGCTTTCAGTCGGTGATCACAAGAAACAGTTTTTGTACGGTTAACAGTGATCAACATCAATTTACATTCTCGCTATATATCCTACCACTGAACAGTATCAATCATAAAAGGCTGAAAATAGAGGAAACTGCTCAGCAGCGAAAAACATTGTGATTTCTAGTCAAATTCTCCTCGTTAGCGCCAGATGAACGGTAAAGGAATGAGTATGGAGAATGTGCATGTTAATCTCACGCCATTTACAAGTGTTCCTGTAACAAGCAAAATTGATCTTATAAATGAAAAACGCCAAGGTTATGTCACTTTTAATAGATTTGGAGCCAGCAATGTGACCCTTCAAAAACAAGAAAAAGCATTCTTCTCTAACTAGGCAACTACAGTACCCTAGTCTGAATCTGGTACCCTTATAACTGCAATAGGAAATCTGCAAGTAGCACTCTAAATCATACTAAAATATTACCGATGCGACGGAAAACTTGTGATAGAATCGTGAAATCAGCCTGAAAGATCAAAACAAGGTGATATCCTGCGTGTCCTGAGGCAGCTGAAAGACGTTTTTCCCACAATGAAATATACTTACATCCTCTTACTTGAGACATCACAAGAATCCCAGGGACATTTCCAGGAGATCTCCATCAGTTTCTAACTTGAACCAAAAGTCACTTGACAAGATGAACCAAACAAACATTGTTTGCCCGGCCTATTGACGATTAGTAATTCCATCAGGTCGTGTTTCTTTCGCAGGCAAGGTTAATTCAAGCTATTTCCAATCCAGTCTTAAAATCAGGCTGTTAAACGTCCCCAGGGTCCATGACCAATAAAGAAAATTCTCCAACTTCAGACGAAGAGCAGTTTCCAACTTCATGGTCTGTTTATCCACTGCATTGAAGAAAAGGAGCGTACTATAAGTAGACTAACTCGCGAAGTTGAATGTGGGAAAAAGCGTCCTGTGGGTCTCAAAGTGTGGAGAAGTTGATCCTGAGTATTGACAAATGTATAATCATAAATTTCGCTTGTTTCTTCGCACACGTCCTTTTTTTCCCCTTTCTTTCTTACGTGAATGCATCCTTTTCTAAAAGTGCTTATTTTGAGTCAAGAATTTTATAAAAGTAAGAAGAAGAAAAATTGTGCTGAGCAGCAAAACCCTCCCCGGGTCTAGCCTGCGACCAAGGTCTCTCACTGCCCCACCCCACCCAACCCTCCCCCAAATCCCGGCAGCAAGAGACCTTGCTCGCAGGCTAGACTCCCCCCCCACCCCCTCCCAATCCCCCGCTTCCCCCTCCCATCCCTCCGCCCTCTACCTATCTACCTACCCCCCTCTACCTACCCCTCTACATATCTACCTATCTATCTATCTACCTATCTATCTATCTATCTATCTATCTAGTATCTATCTATCTATCTATCTACCTACCCCTCTACCTATCTACCTACACCCCTCCCGCCTGCCCCCCTCTCCCTGCCCTTCCCCCCGGCCCGCCCCCGGGCCGGTGTACCAACTCCCGCTTCCCATACCCTTCCCAAGGCCTTTTTTCTTCCCTCTCCTCGCCCCAAGCCCTCCCAGATCCAAGCCGCGATTTTTTTCTTTTTTTTTCCTTTTTCATGCTAATCAGGCGGGATTCGAACCCGTCACCTCTTTGTTTGCCAATTCATTACCAATTCAATGCTTATGCTAATTGCGCTATCCCGGCTCGGTTACAAATTCAATGGTTTTTTAGTATGTTATTCATATGCAAATCAAATTCTTGCCCCTGATTGGCTGTTGAAAATAATGACATCATGAACCTTCGGCCCAGAGGTCCCTGAGGTCCCACAGGTCCAAGAACCAAAACAAACCAAAGTTAACCAAACATAATGGAAACTGTAGCCTTCTCGGCTTTGCGAAAGCTTCCTTTTAATCAGGATTCTTGTATCTTTCTGACCGCTGGTACATTTAAAAAAGCACTTAGCGCTTTCCACTTTTTTCCGACGGGCAATTTTGATTTTAGCTGAACTTTTGTATAATATTGAAATACTTGAATATGTCCGTCGGTGCGTTTGCTTTCAGTCGGTGATCACAAGAAACAGTTTTTGTACGGTTAACAGTGATCAACATCAATTTACATTCTCGCTATATATCCTACCACTGAACAGTATCAATCATAAAAGGCTGAAAATAGAGGAAACTGCTCAGCAGCGAAAAACATTGTGATTTCTAGTCAAATTCTCCTCGTTAGCGCCAGATGAACGGTAAAGGAATGAGTATGGAGAATGTGCATGTTAATCTCACGCCATTTACAAGTGTTCCTGTAACAAGCAAAATTGATCTTATAAATGAAAAACGCCAAGGTTATGTCACTTTTAATAGATTTGGAGCCAGCAATGTGACCCTTCAAAAACAAGAAAAAGCATTCTTCTCTAACTAGGCAACTACAGTACCCTAGTCTGAATCTGGTACCCTTATAACTGCAATAGGAAATCTGCAAGTAGCACTCTAAATCATACTAAAATATTACCGATGCGACGGAAAACTTGTGATAGAATCGTGAAATCAGCCTGAAAGATCAAAACAAGGTGATATCCTGCGTGTCCTGAGGCAGCTGAAAGACGTTTTTCCCACAATGAAATATACTTACATCCTCTTACTTGAGACATCACAAGAATCCCAGGGACATTTCCAGGAGATCTCCATCAGTTTCTAACTTGAACCAAAAGTCACTTGACAAGATGAACCAAACAAACATTGTTTGCCCGGCCTATTGACGATTAGTAATTCCATCAGGTCGTGTTTCTTTCGCAGGCAAGGTTAATTCAAGCTATTTCCAATCCAGTCTTAAAATCAGGCTGTTAAACGTCCCCAAGGTCCATGACCAATAAAGAAAATTCTCCAACTTCAGACGAAGAGCAGTTTGCAACTTCATGGTCTGTTTATCCACTGCATTGAAGAAAAGGAGCGTACTATAAGTAGACTAACTCGCGAAGTTGAATGTGGGAAAAAGCGTCCTGTGGGTCTCAAAGTGTGGAGAAGTTGATCCTGAGTAATGACAAATGTATAATCATAAATTTCGCTTGTTTCTTCGCACACGTCCTTTTTTTCCCCTTTTTTTCTTACGTGAATGCATCCTTTTCTAAAAGTGCTTATTTTGAGTCAAGAATTTTATAAAAGTAAGAAGAAGAAAAATTGTGCTGAGCAGCAAAACCCTCCCCGGGTCTAGCCTGCGACCAAGGTCTCTCACTGCCCCACCCCACCCAACCCTCCCCCAAATCCCGGCAGCAAGAGACCTTGCTCGCAGGCTAGACTCCCCCCCCCCTCCCAATCCCCCGCTTCCCCCTCCCATCCCTCCGCCCTCTACCTATCTACCTACCCCCCTCTACCTACCCCTCTACCTATCTACCTATCTATCTATCTACCTATCTATCTATCTATCTATCTATCTAGTATCTATCTATCTATCTATTTACCTACCCCTCTACCTATCTACCTACACCCCTCCCGCCTGCCCCCCTCTCCCTGCCCTTCCCCCCGGCCCGCCCCCGGGCCGGTGTACCAACTCCCGCTTCCCATACCCTTCCCAAGGCCTTTTTTCTTCCCTCTCCTCGCCCCAAGCCCTCCCAGATCCAAGCCGCGATTTTTTTCTTTTTTTATCCTTTTTCATGCTAATCAGGCGGGATTCGAACCCGTCACCTCTTTGTTTGCCAATTCATTACCAATTCAATGCTTATGCTAATTGCGCTATCCCGGCTCGGTTACAAATTCAATGGTTTTTTAGTATGTTATTCATATGCAAATCAAATTCTTGCCCCTGATTGGCTGTTGAAAATAATGACATCATGAACCTTCGGCCCAGAGGTCCCTGAGGTCCCACAGGTCCAAGAACCAAAACAAACCAAAGTTAACCAAACATAATGGAAACTGTAGCCTTCTCGGCTTTGCGAAAGCTTCCTTTTAATCAGGATTCTTGTATCTTTCTGACCGCTGGTACATTTAAAAAAGCACTTAGCGCTTTCCACTTTTTTCCGACGGGCAATTTTGATTTTAGCTGAACTTTTGTATAATATTGAAATACTTGAATATGTCCGTCGGTGCGTTTGCTTTCAGTCGGTGATCACAAGAAACAGTTTTTGTACGGTTAACAGTGATCAACATCAATTTACATTCTCGCTATATATCCTACCACTGAACAGTATCAATCATAAAAGGCTGAAAATAGAGGAAACTGCTCAGCAGCGAAAAACATTGTGATTTCTAGTCAAATTCTCCTCGTTAGCGCCAGATGAACGGTAAAGGAATGAGTATGGAGAATGTGCATGTTAATCTCACGCCATTTACAAGTGTTCCTGTAACAAGCAAAATTGATCTTATAAATGAAAAACGCCAAGGTTATGTCACTTTTAATAGATTTGGAGCCAGCAATGTGACCCTTCAAAAACAAGAAAAAGCATTCTTCTCTAACTAGGCAACTACAGTACCCTAGTCTGAATCTGGTACCCTTATAACTGCAATAGGAAATCTGCAAGTAGCACTCTAAATCATACTAAAATATTACCGATGCGACGGAAAACTTGTGATAGAATCGTGAAATCAGCCTGAAAGATCAAAACAAGGTGATATCCTGCGTGTCCTGAGGCAGCTGAAAGACGTTTTTCCCACAATGAAATATACTTACATCCTCTTACTTGAGACATCACAAGAATCCCAGGGACATTTCCAGGAGATCTCCATCAGTTTCTAACTTGAACCAAAAGTCACTTGACAAGATGAACCAAACAAACATTGTTTGCCCGGCCTATTGACGATTAGTAATTCCATCAGGTCGTGTTTCTTTCGCAGGCAAGGTTAATTCAAGCTATTTCCAATCCAGTCTTAAAATCAGGCTGTTAAACGTCCCCAAGGTCCATGACCAATAAAGAAAATTCTCCAACTTCAGACGAAGAGCAGTTTGCAACTTCATGGTCTGTTTATCCACTGCATTGAAGAAAAGGAGCGTACTATAAGTAGACTAACTCGCGAAGTTGAATGTGGGAAAAAGCGTCCTGTGGGTCTCAAAGTGTGGAGAAGTTGATCCTGAGTAATGACAAATGTATAATCATAAATTTCGCTTGTTTCTTCGCACACGTCCTTTTTTTCCCCTTTTTTTCTTACGTGAATGCATCCTTTTCTAAAAGTGCTTATTTTGAGTCAAGAATTTTATAAAAGTAAGAAGAAGAAAAATTGTGCTGAGCAGCAAAACCCTCCCCGGGTCTAGCCTGCGACCAAGGTCTCTCACTGCCCCACCCCACCCAACCCTCCCCCAAATCCCGGCAGCAAGAGACCTTGCTCGCAGGCTAGACTCCCCCCCCCCCTCCCAATCCCCCGCTTCCCCCTCCCATCCCTCCGCCCTCTACCTATCTACCTACCCCCCTCTACCTACCCCTCTACCTATCTACCTATCTATCTATCTACCTATCTATCTATCTATCTATCTATCTATCTAGTATCTATCTATCTATCTATCTATCTACCTACCCCTCTACCTATCTACCTACACCCCTCCCGCCTGCCCCCCTCTCCCTGCCCTTCCCCCCGGCCCGCCCCCGGGCCGGTGTACCAACTCCCGCTTCCCATACCCTTCCCAAGGCCTTTTTTCTTCCCTCTCCTCGCCCCAAGCCCTCCCAGATCCAAGCCGCGATTTTTTTCTTTTTTTTTCCTTTTTCATGCTAATCAGGCGGGATTCGAACCCGTCACCTCTTTGTTTGCCAATTCATTACCAATTCAATGCTTATGCTAATTGCGCTATCCCGGCTCGGTTACAAATTCAATGGTTTTTTAGTATGTTATTCATATGCAAATCAAATTCTTGCCCCTGATTGGCTGTTGAAAATAATGACATCATGAACCTTCGGCCCAGAGGTCCCTGAGGTCCCACAGGTCCAAGAACCAAAACAAACCAAAGTTAACCAAACATAATGGAAACTGTAGCCTTCTCGGCTTTGCGAAAGCTTCCTTTTAATCAGGATTCTTGTATCTTTCTGACCGCTGGTACATTTAAAAAAGCACTTAGCGCTTTCCACTTTTTTCCGACGGGCAATTTTGATTTTAGCTGAACTTTTGTATAATATTGAAATACTTGAATATGTCCGTCGGTGCGTTTGCTTTCAGTCGGTGATCACAAGAAACAGTTTTTGTACGGTTAACAGTGATCAACATCAATTTACATTCTCGCTATATATCCTACCACTGAACAGTATCAATCATAAAAGGCTGAAAATAGAGGAAACTGCTCAGCAGCGAAAAACATTGTGATTTCTAGTCAAATTCTCCTCGTTAGCGCCAGATGAACGGTAAAGGAATGAGTATGGAGAATGTGCATGTTAATCTCACGCCATTTACAAGTGTTCCTGTAACAAGCAAAATTGATCTTATAAATGAAAAACGCCAAGGTTATGTCACTTTTAATAGATTTGGAGCCAGCAATGTGACCCTTCAAAAACAAGAAAAAGCATTCTTCTCTAACTAGGCAACTACAGTACCCTAGTCTGAATCTGGTACCCTTATAACTGCAATAGGAAATCTGCAAGTAGCACTCTAAATCATACTAAAATATTACCGATGCGACGGAAAACTTGTGATAGAATCGTGAAATCAGCCTGAAAGATCAAAACAAGGTGATATCCTGCGTGTCCTGAGGCAGCTGAAAGACGTTTTTCCCACAATGAAATATACTTACATCCTCTTACTTGAGACATCACAAGAATCCCAGGGACATTTCCAGGAGATCTCCATCAGTTTCTAACTTGAACCAAAAGTCACTTGACAAGATGAACCAAACAAACATTGTTTGCCCGGCCTATTGACGATTAGTAATTCCATCAGGTCGTGTTTCTTTCGCAGGCAAGGTTAATTCAAGCTATTTCCAATCCAGTCTTAAAATCAGGCTGTTAAACGTCCCCAGGGTCCATGACCAATAAAGAAAATTCTCCAACTTCAGACGAAGAGCAGTTTGCAACTTCATGGTCTGTTTATCCACTGCATTGAAGAAAAGGAGCGTACTATAAGTAGACTAACTCGCGAAGTTGAATGTGGGAAAAAGCGTCCTGTGGGTCTCAAAGTGTGGAGAAGTTGATCCTGAGTATTGACAAATGTATAATCATAAATTTCGCTTGTTTCTTCGCACACGTCCTTTTTTTCCCCTTTCTTTCTTACGTGAATGCATCCTTTTCTAAAAGTGCTTATTTTGAGTCAAGAATTTTATAAAAGTAAGAAGAAGAAAAATTGTGCTGAGCAGCAAAACCCTCCCCGGGTCTAGCCTGCGACCAAGGTCTCTCACTGCCCCACCCCACCCAACCCTCCCCCAAATACCGGCAGCAAGAGACCTTGCTCGCAGGCTAGACTCCCCCCCCACCCCCTCCCAATCCCCCGCTTCCCCCTCCCATCCCTCCGCCCTCTACCTATCTACCTACCCCCCTCTACCTACCCCTCTACATATCTACCTATCTATCTATCTACCTATCTATCTATCTATCTATCTATCTAGTATCTATCTATCTATCTATCTATCTACCTACCCCTCTACCTATCTACCTACACCCCTCCCGCCTGCCCCCCTCTCCCTGCCCTTCCCCCCGGCCCGCCCCCGGGCCGGTGTACCAACTCCCGCTTCCCATACCCTTCCCAAGGCCTTTTTTCTTCCCTCTCCTCGCCCCAAGCCCTCCCAGATCCAAGCCGCGATTTTTTTCTTTTTTTTTCCTTTTTCATGCTAATCAGGCGGGATTCGAACCCGTCACCTCTTTGTTTGCCAATTCATTACCAATTCAATGCTTATGCTAATTGCGCTATCCCGGCTCGGTTACAAATTCAATGGTTTTTTAGTATGTTATTCATATGCAAATCAAATTCTTGCCCCTGATTGGCTGTTGAAAATAATGACATCATGAACCTTCGGCCCAGAGGTCCCTGAGGTCCCACAGGTCCAAGAACCAAAACAAACCAAAGTTAACCAAACATAATGGAAACTGTAGCCTTCTCGGCTTTGCGAAAGCTTCCTTTTAATCAGGATTCTTGTATCTTTCTGACCGCTGGTACATTTATAAAAGCACTTAGCGCTTTCCACTTTTTTCCGACAGGCAATTTTGATTTTAGCTGAACTTTTGTATAATATTGAAATACTTGAATATGTCCGTCGGTGCGTTTGCTTTCAGTCGGTGATCACAAGAAACAGTTTTTGTACGGTTAACAGTGATCAACATCAATTTACATTCTCGCTATATATCCTACCACTGAACAGTATCAATCATAAAAGGCTGAAAATAGAGGAAACTGCTCAGCAGCGAAAAACATTGTGATTTCTAGTCAAATTCTCCTCGTTAGCGCCAGATGAACGGTAAAGGAATGAGTATGGAGAATGTGCATGTTAATCTCACGCCATTTACAAGTGTTCCTGTAACAAGCAAAATTGATCTTATAAATGAAAAACGCCAAGGTTATGTCACTTTTAATAGATTTGGAGCCAGCAATGTGACCCTTCAAAAACAAGAAAAAGCATTCTTCTCTAACTAGGCAACTACAGTACCCTAGTCTGAATCTGGTACCCTTATAACTGCAATAGGAAATCTGCAAGTAGCACTCTAAATCATACTAAAATATTACCGATGCGACGGAAAACTTGTGATAGAATCGTGAAATCAGCCTGAAAGATCAAAACAAGGTGATATCCTGCGTGTCCTGAGGCAGCTGAAAGACGTTTTTCCCACAATGAAATATACTTACATCCTCTTACTTGAGACATCACAAGAATCCCAGGGACATTTCCAGGAGATCTCCATCAGTTTCTAACTTGAACCAAAAGTCACTTGACAAGATGAACCAAACAAACATTGTTTGCCCGGCCTATTGACGATTAGTAATTCCATCAGGTCGTGTTTCTTTCGCAGGCAAGGTTAATTCAAGCTATTTCCAATCCAGTCTTAAAATCAGGCTGTTAAACGTCCCCAAGGTCCATGACCAATAAAGAAAATTCTCCAACTTCAGACGAAGAGCAGTTTGCAACTTCATGGTCTGTTTATCCACTGCACTGAAGAAAAGGAGCGTACTATAAGTAGACTAACTCGCGAAGTTGAATGTGGGAAAAAGCGTCCTGTGGGTCTCAAAGTGTGGAGAAGTTGATCCTGAGTAATGACAAATGTATAATCATAAATTTCGCTTGTTTCTTCGCACACGTCCTTTTTTTCCCCTTTTTTTCTTACGTGAATGCATCCTTTTCTAAAAGTGCTTATTTTGAGTCAAGAATTTTATAAAAGTAAGAAGAAGAAAAATTGTGCTGAGCAGCAAAACCCTCCCCGGGTCTAGCCTGCGACCAAGGTCTCTCACTGCCCCACCCCACCCAATCCTCCCCCAAATCCCGGCAGCAAGAGACCTTGCTCGCAGGCTAGACTCCCCCCCCCCTCCCAATCCCCCGCTTCCCCCTCCCATCCCTCCGCCCTCTACCTATCTACCTACCCCCCTCTACCTACCCCTCTACCTATCTACCTATCTATCTATCTATCTATCTATCTATCTATCTAGTATCTATCTATCTATCTATCTATCTACCTACCCCTCTACCTATCTACCTACACCCCTCCCGCCTGCCCCCCTCTCCCTGCCCTTCCCCCCGGCCCGCCCCCGGGCCGGTGTACCAACTCCCGCTTCCCATACCCTTCCCAAGGCCTTTTTTCTTCCCTCTCCTCGCCCCAAGCCCTCCCAGATCCAAGCCGCGATTTTTTTCTTTTTTTTTCCTTTTTCATGCTAATCAGGCGGGATTCGAACCCGTCACCTCTTTGTTTGCCAATTCATTACCAATTCAATGCTTATGCTAATTGCGCTATCCCGGCTCGGTTACAAATTCAATGGTTTTTTAGTATGTTATTCATATGCAAATCAAATTCTTGCCCCTGATTGGCTGTTGAAAATAATGACATCATGAACCTTCGGCCCAGAGGTCCCTGAGGTCCCACAGGTCCAAGAACCAAAACAAACCAAAGTTAACCAAACATAATGGAAACTGTAGCCTTCTCGGCTTTGCGAAAGCTTCCTTTTAATCAGGATTCTTGTATCTTTCTGACCGCTGGTACATTTAAAAAAGCACTTAGCGCTTTCCACTTTTTTCCGACGGGCAATTTTGATTTTAGCTGAACTTTTGTATAATATTGAAATACTTGAATATGTCCGTCGGTGCGTTTGCTTTCAGTCGGTGATCACAAGAAACAGTTTTTGTACGGTTAACAGTGATCAACATCAATTTACATTCTCGCTATATATCCTACCACTGAACAGTATCAATCATAAAAGGCTGAAAATAGAGGAAACTGCTCAGCAGCGAAAAACATTGTGATTTCTAGTCAAATTCTCCTCGTTAGCGCCAGATGAACGGTAAAGGAATGAGTATGGAGAATGTGCATGTTAATCTCACGCCATTTACAAGTGTTCCTGTAACAAGCAAAATTGATCTTATAAATGAAAAACGCCAAGGTTATGTCACTTTTAATAGATTTGGAGCCAGCAATGTGACCCTTCAAAAACAAGAAAAAGCATTCTTCTCTAACTAGGCAACTACAGTACCCTAGTCTGAATCTGGTACCCTTATAACTGCAATAGGAAATCTGCAAGTAGCACTCTAAATCATACTAAAATATTACCGATGCGACGGAAAACTTGTGATAGAATCGTGAAATCAGCCTGAAAGATCAAAACAAGGTGATATCCTGCGTGTCCTGAGGCAGCTGAAAGACGTTTTTCCCACAATGAAATATACTTACATCCTCTTACTTGAGACATCACAAGAATCCCAGGGACATTTCCAGGAGATCTCCATCAGTTTCTAACTTGAACCAAAAGTCACTTGACAAGATGAACCAAACAAACATTGTTTGCCCGGCCTATTGACGATTAGTAATTCCATCAGGTCGTGTTTCTTTCGCAGGCAAGGTTAATTCAAGCTATTTCCAATCCAGTCTTAAAATCAGGCTGTTAAACGTCCCCAAGGTCCATGACCAATAAAGAAAATTCTCCAACTTCAGACGAAGAGCAGTTTGCAACTTCATGGTCTGTTTATCCACTGCATTGAAGAAAAGGAGCGTACTATAAGTAGACTAACTCGCGAAGTTGAATGTGGGAAAAAGCGTCCTGTGGGTCTCAAAGTGTGGAGAAGTTGATCCTGAGTAATGACAAATGTATAATCATAAATTTCGCTTGTTTCTTCGCACACGTCCTTTTTTTTCCCCTTTTTTTCTTACGTGAATGCATCCTTTTCTAAAAGTGCTTATTTTGAGTCAAGAATTTTATAAAAGTAAGAAGAAGAAAAATTGTGCTGAGCAGCAAAACCCTCCCCGGGTCTAGCCTGCGACCAAGGTCTCTCACTGCCCCACCCCACCCAACCCTCCCCCAAATCCCGGCAGCAAGAGACCTTGCTCGCAGGCTAGACTCCCCCCCCACTCCCAATCCCCCGCTTCCCCCTCCCATCCCTCCGCCCTCTACCTATCTACCTACCCCCCTCTACCTACCCCTCTACCTATCTACCTATCTATCTATCTACCTATCTATCTATCTATCTATCTAGTATCTATCTATCTATCTATCTACCTACCCCTCTACCTATCTACCTACACCCCTCCCGCCTGCCCCCCTCTCCCTGCCCTTCCCCCCGGCCCGCCCCCGGGCCGGTGTACCAACTCCCGCTTCCCATACCCTTCCCAAGGCCTTTTTTCTTCCCTCTCCTCGCCCCAAGCCCTCCCAGATCCAAGCCGCGATTTTTTTCTTTTTTTTTCCTTTTTCATGCTAATCAGGCGGGATTCGAACCCGTCACCTCTTTGTTTGCCAATTCATTACCAATTCAATGCTTATGCTAATTGCGCTATCCCGGCTCGGTTACAAATTCAATGGTTTTTTAGTATGTTATTCATATGCAAATCAAATTCTTGCCCCTGATTGGCTGTTGAAAATAATGACATCATGAACCTTCGGCCCAGAGGTCCCTGAGGTCCCACAGGTCCAAGAACCAAAACAAACCAAAGTTAACCAAACATAATGGAAACTGTAGCCTTCTCGGCTTTGCGAAAGCTTCCTTTTAATCAGGATTCTTGTATCTTTCTGACCGCTGGTACATTTAAAAAAGCACTTAGCGCTTTCCACTTTTTTCCGACGGGCAATTTTGATTTTAGCTGAACTTTTGTATAATATTGAAATACTTGAATATGTCCGTCGGTGCGTTTGCTTTCAGTCGGTGATCACAAGAAACAGTTTTTGTACGGTTAACAGTGATCAACATCAATTTACATTCTCGCTATATATCCTACCACTGAACAGTATCAATCATAAAAGGCTGAAAATAGAGGAAACTGCTCAGCAGCGAAAAACATTGTGATTTCTAGTCAAATTCTCCTCGTTAGCGCCAGATGAACGGTAAAGGAATGAGTATGGAGAATGTGCATGTTAATCTCACGCCATTTACAAGTGTTCCTGTAACAAGCAAAATTGATCTTATAAATGAAAAACGCCAAGGTTATGTCACTTTTAATAGATTTGGAGCCAGCAATGTGACCCTTCAAAAACAAGAAAAAGCATTCTTCTCTAACTAGGCAACTACAGTACCCTAGTCTGAATCTGGTACCCTTATAACTGCAATAGGAAATCTGCAAGTAGCACTCTAAATCATACTAAAATATTACCGATGCGACGGAAAACTTGTGATAGAATCGTGAAATCAGCCTGAAAGATCAAAACAAGGTGATATCCTGCGTGTCCTGAGGCAGCTGAAAGACGTTTTTCCCACAATGAAATATACTTACATCCTCTTACTTGAGACATCACAAGAATCCCAGGGACATTTCCAGGAGATCTCCATCAGTTTCTAACTTGAACCAAAAGTCACTTGACAAGATGAACCAAACAAACATTGTTTGCCCGGCCTATTGACGATTAGTAATTCCATCAGGTCGTGTTTCTCTTCGCAGGCAAGGTTAATTCAAGCTATTTCCAATCCAGTCTTAAAATCAGGCTGTTAAACGTCCCCAAGGTCCATGACCAATAAAGAAAATTCTCCAACTTCAGACGAAGAGCAGTTTGCAACTTCATGGTCTGTTTATCCACTGCATTGAAGAAAAGGAGCGTACTATAAGTAGACTAACTCGCGAAGTTGAATGTGGGAAAAAGCGTCCTGTGGGTCTCAAAGTGTGGAGAAGTTGATCCTGAGTAATGACAAATGTATAATCATAAATTTCGCTTGTTTCTTCGCACACGTCCTTTTTTTCCCCTTTTTTTCTTACGTGAATGCATCCTTTTCTAAAAGTGCTTATTTTGAGTCAAGAATTTTATAAAAGTAAGAAGAAGAAAAATTGTGCTGAGCAGCAAAACCCTCCCCGGGTCTAGCCTGCGACCAAGGTCTCTCACTGCCCCACCCCACCCAACCCTCCCCCAAATCCCGGCAGCAAGAGACCTTGCTCGCAGGCTAGACTCCCCCCCCCCCCTCCCAATCCCCCGCTTCCCCCTCCCATCCCTCCGCCCTCTACCTATCTACCTACCCCCCTCTACCTACCCCTCTACCTATCTACCTATCTATCTATCTATCTATCTATCTATCTATCTAGTATCTATCTATCTATCTATTTACCTACCCCTCTACCTATCTACCTACACCCCTCCCGCCTGCCCCCCTCTCCCTGCCCTTCCCCCCGGCCCGCCCCCGGGCCGGTGTACCAACTCCCGCTTCCCATACCCTTCCCAAGGCCTTTTTTCTTCCCTCTCCTCGCCCCAAGCCCTCCCAGATCCAAGCCGCGATTTTTTTCTTTTTTTATCCTTTTTCATGCTAATCAGGCGGGATTCGAACCCGTCACCTCTTTGTTTGCCAATTCATTACCAATTCAATGCTTATGCTAATTGCGCTATCCCGGCTCGGTTACAAATTCAATGGTTTTTTAGTATGTTATTCATATGCAAATCAAATTCTTGCCCCTGATTGGCTGTTGAAAATAATGACATCATGAACCTTCGGCCCAGAGGTCCCTGAGGTCCCACAGGTCCAAGAACCAAAACAAACCAAAGTTAACCAAACATAATGGAAACTGTAGCCTTCTCGGCTTTGCGAAAGCTTCCTTTTAATCAGGATTCTTGTATCTTTCTGACCGCTGGTACATTTAAAAAAGCACTTAGCGCTTTCCACTTTTTTCCGACGGGCAATTTTGATTTTAGCTGAACTTTTGTATAATATTGAAATACTTGAATATGTCCGTCGGTGCGTTTGCTTTCAGTCGGTGATCACAAGAAACAGTTTTTGTACGGTTAACAGTGATCAACATCAATTTACATTCTCGCTATATATCCTACCACTGAACAGTATCAATCATAAAAGGCTGAAAATAGAGGAAACTGCTCAGCAGCGAAAAACATTGTGATTTCTAGTCAAATTCTCCTCGTTAGCGCCAGATGAACGGTAAAGGAATGAGTATGGAGAATGTGCATGTTAATCTCACGCCATTTACAAGTGTTCCTGTAACAAGCAAAATTGATCTTATAAATGAAAAACGCCAAGGTTATGTCACTTTTAATAGATTTGGAGCCAGCAATGTGACCCTTCAAAAACAAGAAAAAGCATTCTTCTCTAACTAGGCAACTACAGTACCCTAGTCTGAATCTGGTACCCTTATAACTGCAATAGGAAATCTGCAAGTAGCACTCTAAATCATACTAAAATATTACCGATGCGACGGAAAACTTGTGATAGAATCGTGAAATCAGCCTGAAAGATCAAAACAAGGTGATATCCTGCGTGTCCTGAGGCAGCTGAAAGACGTTTTTCCCACAATGAAATATACTTACATCCTCTTACTTGAGACATCACAAGAATCCCAGGGACATTTCCAGGAGATCTCCATCAGTTTCTAACTTGAACCAAAAGTCACTTGACAAGATGAACCAAACAAACATTGTTTGCCCGGCCTATTGACGATTAGTAATTCCATCAGGTCGTGTTTCTTTCGCAGGCAAGGTTAATTCAAGCTATTTCCAATCCAGTCTTAAAATCAGGCTGTTAAACGTCCCCAGGGTCCATGACCAATAAAGAAAATTCTCCAACTTCAGACGAAGAGCAGTTTGCAACTTCATGGTCTGTTTATCCACTGCATTGAAGAAAAGGAGCGTACTATAAGTAGACTAACTCGCGAAGTTGAATGTGGGAAAAAGCGTCCTGTGGGTCTCAAAGTGTGGAGAAGTTGATCCTGAGTATTGACAAATGTATAATCATAAATTTCGCTTGTTTCTTCGCACACGTCCTTTTTTTCCCCTTTCTTTCTTACGTGAATGCATCCTTTTCTAAAAGTGCTTATTTTGAGTCAAGAATTTTATAAAAGTAAGAAGAAGAAAAATTGTGCTGAGCAGCAAAACCCTCCCCGGGTCTAGCCTGCGACCAAGGTCTCTCACTGCCCCACCCCACCCAACCCTCCCCCAAATACCGGCAGCAAGAGACCTTGCTCGCAGGCTAGACTCCCCCCCCACCCCCTCCCAATCCCCCGCTTCCCCCTCCCATCCCTCCGCCCTCTACCTATCTACCTACCCCCCTCTACCTACCCCTCTACATATCTACCTATCTATCTATCTACCTATCTATCTATCTATCTATCTATCTAGTATCTATCTATCTATCTATCTACCTACCCCTCTACCTATCTACCTACACCCCTCCCGCCTGCCCCCCTCTCCCTGCCCTTCCCCCCGGCCCGCCCCCGGGCCGGTGTACCAACTCCCGCTTCCCATACCCTTCCCAAGGCCTTTTTTCTTCCCTCTCCTCGCCCCAAGCCCTCCCAGATCCAAGCCGCGATTTTTTTCTTTTTTTTTCCTTTTTCATGCTAATCAGGCGGGATTCGAACCCGTCACCTCTTTGTTTGCCAATTCATTACCAATTCAATGCTTATGCTAATTGCGCTATCCCGGCTCGGTTACAAATTCAATGGTTTTTTAGTATGTTATTCATATGCAAATCAAATTCTTGCCCCTGATTGGCTGTTGAAAATAATGACATCATGAACCTTCGGCCCAGAGGTCCCTGAGGTCCCACAGGTCCAAGAACCAAAACAAACCAAAGTTAACCAAACATAATGGAAACTGTAGCCTTCTCGGCTTTGCGAAAGCTTCCTTTTAATCAGGATTCTTGTATCTTTCTGACCGCTGGTACATTTATAAAAGCACTTAGCGCTTTCCACTTTTTTCCGACAGGCAATTTTGATTTTAGCTGAACTTTTGTATAATATTGAAATACTTGAATATGTCCGTCGGTGCGTTTGCTTTCAGTCGGTGATCACAAGAAACAGTTTTTGTACGGTTAACAGTGATCAACATCAATTTACATTCTCGCTATATATCCTACCACTGAACAGTATCAATCATAAAAGGCTGAAAATAGAGGAAACTGCTCAGCAGCGAAAAACATTGTGATTTCTAGTCAAATTCTCCTCGTTAGCGCCAGATGAACGGTAAAGGAATGAGTATGGAGAATGTGCATGTTAATCTCACGCCATTTACAAGTGTTCCTGTAACAAGCAAAATTGATCTTATAAATGAAAAACGCCAAGGTTATGTCACTTTTAATAGATTTGGAGCCAGCAATGTGACCCTTCAAAAACAAGAAAAAGCATTCTTCTCTAACTAGGCAACTACAGTACCCTAGTCTGAATCTGGTACCCTTATAACTGCAATAGGAAATCTGCAAGTAGCACTCTAAATCATACTAAAATATTACCGATGCGACGGAAAACTTGTGATAGAATCGTGAAATCAGCCTGAAAGATCAAAACAAGGTGATATCCTGCGTGTCCTGAGGCAGCTGAAAGACGTTTTTCCCACAATGAAATATACTTACATCCTCTTACTTGAGACATCACAAGAATCCCAGGGACATTTCCAGGAGATCTCCATCAGTTTCTAACTTGAACCAAAAGTCACTTGACAAGATGAACCAAACAAACATTGTTTGCCCGGCCTATTGACGATTAGTAATTCCATCAGGTCGTGTTTCTTTCGCAGGCAAGGTTAATTCAAGCTATTTCCAATCCAGTCTTAAAATCAGGCTGTTAAACGTCCCCAAGGTCCATGACCAATAAAGAAAATTCTCCAACTTCAGACGAAGAGCAGTTTGCAACTTCATGGTCTGTTTATCCACTGCACTGAAGAAAAGGAGCGTACTATAAGTAGACTAACTCGCGAAGTTGAATGTGGGAAAAAGCGTCCTGTGGGTCTCAAAGTGTGGAGAAGTTGATCCTGAGTAATGACAAATGTATAATCATAAATTTCGCTTGTTTCTTCGCACACGTCCTTTTTTTCCCCTTTTTTTCTTACGTGAATGCATCCTTTTCTAAAAGTGCTTATTTTGAGTCAAGAATTTTATAAAAGTAAGAAGAAGAAAAATTGTGCTGAGCAGCAAAACCCTCCCCGGGTCTAGCCTGCGACCAAGGTCTCTCACTGCCCCACCCCACCCAATCCTCCCCCAAATCCCGGCAGCAAGAGACCTTGCTCGCAGGCTAGACTCCCCCCCCCCTCCCAATCCCCCGCTTCCCCCTCCCATCCCTCCGCCCTCTACCTATCTACCTACCCCCCTCTACCTACCCCTCTACCTATCTACCTATCTATCTATCTATCTATCTATCTATCTATCTAGTATCTATCTATCTATCTATCTATCTACCTACCCCTCTACCTATCTACCTACACCCCTCCCGCCTGCCCCCCTCTCCCTGCCCTTCCCCCCGGCCCGCCCCCGGGCCGGTGTACCAACTCCCGCTTCCCATACCCTTCCCAAGGCCTTTTTTCTTCCCTCTCCTCGCCCCAAGCCCTCCCAGATCCAAGCCGCGATTTTTTTCTTTTTTTTTCCTTTTTCATGCTAATCAGGCGGGATTCGAACCCGTCACCTCTTTGTTTGCCAATTCATTACCAATTCAATGCTTATGCTAATTGCGCTATCCCGGCTCGGTTACAAATTCAATGGTTTTTTAGTATGTTATTCATATGCAAATCAAATTCTTGCCCCTGATTGGCTGTTGAAAATAATGACATCATGAACCTTCGGCCCAGAGGTCCCTGAGGTCCCACAGGTCCAAGAACCAAAACAAACCAAAGTTAACCAAACATAATGGAAACTGTAGCCTTCTCGGCTTTGCGAAAGCTTCCTTTTAATCAGGATTCTTGTATCTTTCTGACCGCTGGTACATTTAAAAAAGCACTTAGCGCTTTCCACTTTTTTCCGACGGGCAATTTTGATTTTAGCTGAACTTTTGTATAATATTGAAATACTTGAATATGTCCGTCGGTGCGTTTGCTTTCAGTCGGTGATCACAAGAAACAGTTTTTGTACGGTTAACAGTGATCAACATCAATTTACATTCTCGCTATATATCCTACCACTGAACAGTATCAATCATAAAAGGCTGAAAATAGAGGAAACTGCTCAGCAGCGAAAAACATTGTGATTTCTAGTCAAATTCTCCTCGTTAGCGCCAGATGAACGGTAAAGGAATGAGTATGGAGAATGTGCATGTTAATCTCACGCCATTTACAAGTGTTCCTGTAACAAGCAAAATTGATCTTATAAATGAAAAACGCCAAGGTTATGTCACTTTTAATAGATTTGGAGCCAGCAATGTGACCCTTCAAAAACAAGAAAAAGCATTCTTCTCTAACTAGGCAACTACAGTACCCTAGTCTGAATCTGGTACCCTTATAACTGCAATAGGAAATCTGCAAGTAGCACTCTAAATCATACTAAAATATTACCGATGCGACGGAAAACTTGTGATAGAATCGTGAAATCAGCCTGAAAGATCAAAACAAGGTGATATCCTGCGTGTCCTGAGGCAGCTGAAAGACGTTTTTCCCACAATGAAATATACTTACATCCTCTTACTTGAGACATCACAAGAATCCCAGGGACATTTCCAGGAGATCTCCATCAGTTTCTAACTTGAACCAAAAGTCACTTGACAAGATGAACCAAACAAACATTGTTTGCCCGGCCTATTGACGATTAGTAATTCCATCAGGTCGTGTTTCTTTCGCAGGCAAGGTTAATTCAAGCTATTTCCAATCCAGTCTTAAAATCAGGCTGTTAAACGTCCCCAAGGTCCATGACCAATAAAGAAAATTCTCCAACTTCAGACGAAGAGCAGTTTGCAACTTCATGGTCTGTTTATCCACTGCATTGAAGAAAAGGAGCGTACTATAAGTAGACTAACTCGCGAAGTTGAATGTGGGAAAAAGCGTCCTGTGGGTCTCAAAGTGTGGAGAAGTTGATCCTGAGTAATGACAAATGTATAATCATAAATTTCGCTTGTTTCTTCGCACACGTCCTTTTTTTTCCCCTTTTTTTCTTACGTGAATGCATCCTTTTCTAAAAGTGCTTATTTTGAGTCAAGAATTTTATAAAAGTAAGAAGAAGAAAAATTGTGCTGAGCAGCAAAACCCTCCCCGGGTCTAGCCTGCGACCAAGGTCTCTCACTGCCCCACCCCACCCAACCCTCCCCCAAATCCCGGCAGCAAGAGACCTTGCTCGCAGGCTAGACTCCCCCCCCACTCCCAATCCCCCGCTTCCCCCTCCCATCCCTCCGCCCTCTACCTATCTACCTACCCCCCTCTACCTACCCCTCTACCTATCTACCTATCTATCTATCTACCTATCTATCTATCTATCTATCTAGTATCTATCTATCTATCTATCTACCTACCCCTCTACCTATCTACCTACACCCCTCCCGCCTGCCCCCCTCTCCCTGCCCTTCCCCCCGGCCCGCCCCCGGGCCGGTGTACCAACTCCCGCTTCCCATACCCTTCCCAAGGCCTTTTTTCTTCCCTCTCCTCGCCCCAAGCCCTCCCAGATCCAAGCCGCGATTTTTTTCTTTTTTTTTCCTTTTTCATGCTAATCAGGCGGGATTCGAACCCGTCACCTCTTTGTTTGCCAATTCATTACCAATTCAATGCTTATGCTAATTGCGCTATCCCGGCTCGGTTACAAATTCAATGGTTTTTTAGTATGTTATTCATATGCAAATCAAATTCTTGCCCCTGATTGGCTGTTGAAAATAATGACATCATGAACCTTCGGCCCAGAGGTCCCTGAGGTCCCACAGGTCCAAGAACCAAAACAAACCAAAGTTAACCAAACATAATGGAAACTGTAGCCTTCTCGGCTTTGCGAAAGCTTCCTTTTAATCAGGATTCTTGTATCTTTCTGACCGCTGGTACATTTAAAAAAGCACTTAGCGCTTTCCACTTTTTTCCGACGGGCAATTTTGATTTTAGCTGAACTTTTGTATAATATTGAAATACTTGAATATGTCCGTCGGTGCGTTTGCTTTCAGTCGGTGATCACAAGAAACAGTTTTTGTACGGTTAACAGTGATCAACATCAATTTACATTCTCGCTATATATCCTACCACTGAACAGTATCAATCATAAAAGGCTGAAAATAGAGGAAACTGCTCAGCAGCGAAAAACATTGTGATTTCTAGTCAAATTCTCCTCGTTAGCGCCAGATGAACGGTAAAGGAATGAGTATGGAGAATGTGCATGTTAATCTCACGCCATTTACAAGTGTTCCTGTAACAAGCAAAATTGATCTTATAAATGAAAAACGCCAAGGTTATGTCACTTTTAATAGATTTGGAGCCAGCAATGTGACCCTTCAAAAACAAGAAAAAGCATTCTTCTCTAACTAGGCAACTACAGTACCCTAGTCTGAATCTGGTACCCTTATAACTGCAATAGGAAATCTGCAAGTAGCACTCTAAATCATACTAAAATATTACCGATGCGACGGAAAACTTGTGATAGAATCGTGAAATCAGCCTGAAAGATCAAAACAAGGTGATATCCTGCGTGTCCTGAGGCAGCTGAAAGACGTTTTTCCCACAATGAAATATACTTACATCCTCTTACTTGAGACATCACAAGAATCCCAGGGACATTTCCAGGAGATCTCCATCAGTTTCTAACTTGAACCAAAAGTCACTTGACAAGATGAACCAAACAAACATTGTTTGCCCGGCCTATTGACGATTAGTAATTCCATCAGGTCGTGTTTCTCTTCGCAGGCAAGGTTAATTCAAGCTATTTCCAATCCAGTCTTAAAATCAGGCTGTTAAACGTCCCCAAGGTCCATGACCAATAAAGAAAATTCTCCAACTTCAGACGAAGAGCAGTTTGCAACTTCATGGTCTGTTTATCCACTGCATTGAAGAAAAGGAGCGTACTATAAGTAGACTAACTCGCGAAGTTGAATGTGGGAAAAAGCGTCCTGTGGGTCTCAAAGTGTGGAGAAGTTGATCCTGAGTAATGACAAATGTATAATCATAAATTTCGCTTGTTTCTTCGCACACGTCCTTTTTTTCCCCTTTTTTTCTTACGTGAATGCATCCTTTTCTAAAAGTGCTTATTTTGAGTCAAGAATTTTATAAAAGTAAGAAGAAGAAAAATTGTGCTGAGCAGCAAAACCCTCCCCGGGTCTAGCCTGCGACCAAGGTCTCTCACTGCCCCACCCCACCCAACCCTCCCCCAAATCCCGGCAGCAAGAGACCTTGCTCGCAGGCTAGACTCCCCCCCCCCCTCCCAATCCCCCGCTTCCCCCTCCCATCCCTCCGCCCTCTACCTATCTACCTACCCCCCTCTACCTACCCCTCTACCTATCTACCTATCTATCTATCTACCTATCTATCTATCTATCTATCTATCTATCTATCTACCTACCCCTCTACCTATCTACCTACACCCCTCCCGCCTGCCCCCCTCTCCCTGCCCTTCCCCCCGGCCCGCCCCCGGGCCGGTTTACCAACTCCCGCTTCCCATACCCTTCCCAAGGCCTTTTTTCTTCCCTCTCCTCGCCCCAAGCCCTCCCAGATCCAAGCCGCGATTTTTTTCTTTTTTTTTTCCTTTTTCATGCTAATCAGGCGGGATTCGAACCCGTCACCTCTTTGTTTGCCAATTCATTACCAATTCAATGCTTATGCTAATTGCGCTATCCCGGCTCGGTTACAAATTCAATGGTTTTTTAGTATGTTATTCATATGCAAATCAAATTCTTGCCCCTGATTGGCTGTTGAAAATAATGACATCATGAACCTTCGGCCCAGAGGTCCCTGAGGTCCCACAGGTCCAAGAACCAAAACAAACCAAAGTTAACCAAACATAATGGAAACTGTAGCCTTCTCGGCTTTGCGAAAGCTTCCTTTTAATCAGGATTCTTGTATCTTTCTGACCGCTGGTACATTTAAAAAAGCACTTAGCGCTTTCCACTTTTTTCCGACAGGCAATTTTGATTTTAGCTGAACTTTTGTATAATATTGAAATACTTGAATATGTCCGTCGGTGCGTTTGCTTTCAGTCGGTGATCACAAGAAACAGTTTTTGTACGGTTAACAGTGGTCAACATCAATTTACATTCTCGCTATATATCCTACCACTGAACAGTATCAATCATAAAAGGCTGAAAATAGAGGAAACTGCTCAGCAGCGAAAAACATTGTGATTTCTAGTCAAATTCTCCTCGTTAGCGCCAGATGAACGGTAAAGGAATGAGTATGGAGAATGTGCATGTTAATCTCACGCCATTTACAAGTGTTCCTGTAACAAGCAAAATTGATCTTATAAATGAAAAACGCCAAGGTTATGTCACTTTTAATAGATTTGGAGCCAGCAATGTGACCCTTCAAAAACAAGAAAAAGCATTCTTCTCTAACTAGGCAACTACAGTACCCTAGTCTGAATCTGGTACCCTTATAACTGCAATAGGAAATCTGCAAGTAGCACTCTAAATCATACTAAAATATTACCGATGCGACGGAAAACTTGTGATAGAATCGTGAAATCAGCCTGAAAGATCAAAACAAGGTGATATCCTGCGTGTCCTGAGGCAGCTGAAAGACGTTTTTCCCACAATGAAATATACTTACATCCTCTTACTTGAGACATCACAAGAATCCCAGGGACATTTCCAGGAGATCTCCATCAGTTTCTAACTTGAACCAAAAGTCACTTGACAAGATGAACCAAACAAACATTGTTTGCCCGGCCTATTGACGATTAGTAATTCCATCAGGTCGTGTTTCTTTCGCAGGCAAGGTTAATTCAAGCTATTTCCAATCCAGTCTTAAAATCAGGCTGTTAAACGTCCCCAAGGTCCATGACCAATAAAGAAAATTCTCCAACTTCAGACGAAGAGCAGTTTGCAACTTCATGGTCTGTTTATCCACTGCATTGAAGAAAAGGAGCGTACTATAAGTAGACTAACTCGCGAAGTTGAATGTGGGAAAAAGCGTCCTGTGGGTCTCAAAGTGTGGAGAAGTTGATCCTGAGTAATGACAAATGTATAATCATAAATTTCGCTTGTTTCTTCGCACACGTCCTTTTTTTTCCCCTTTTTTTCTTACGTGAATGCATCCTTTTCTAAAAGTGCTTATTTTGAGTCAAGAATTTTATAAAAGTAAGAAGAAGAAAAATTGTGCTGAGCAGCAAAACCCTCCCCGGGTCTAGCCTGCGAGCAAGGTCTCTCACTGCCCCACCCCACCCAACCCTCCCCCAAATCCCGGCAGCAAGAGACCTTGCTCGCAGGCTAGACCCCCCCCTCTCAATCCCCCGCTCCCCCCTCCCATCCCTCCGCTCTCTACCTATCACCTACCCCCCTCTACCTGCCCCTCTACCTATCTACCTATCTATCTATCTACCTATCTATCTATCTATCTATCTATCTATCTATCTATCTATCTATCTACCTATCTACCTATCTATCTGTCTATCTGTCTGTCTGTCTTTCTGTCTGTCTGTCTGTCTGTCTGTCTGTCTGTCTGTCTATCTATCTATCTATCTATCTATCTACCTACCCCTCTTCCTATCTACCTACTCCCCTCCCGCCTGCCCCCCTCTCCCTGCTCTCTCCCCGGCCCTCCCCCGGGCTAGTGTACCAACTCCCGCTTCCCGCTTCCCGCTTCCCATACCCTTCTTAAGGCCTTTTTTCTTCCCTCTCCTCGTCCCAAGCCCTCCCAGATCCAAGCCCGATTTTAGGCGAAATTCCCAGGGGAGAATGGGTTAAGCAAGAAGAATGTACATCTTATTCTTAGGATTAACTCCTGCTCTCAGTATGATGTGAATAATTAAGAACGTAAGCGAAGGTCGCCTTAGATTTGTAGCCACTAATATAACTCTGTGATAAAAAGAAAAAAATTGCTTTCCGCTAACCAGGCAATGTCACTGCCGCAGGATCCGGTAACTTAACTGCATTGGAAGATCTGCATGGACACTCATAACAAAAGTGTGCGAAGGGGCGACTGAAAAATGTAAGACAAATGATGATATACACTGGTCTTACGGTAGGAGTTTTAGGGCTAAGAAGACATTCCCATAGCTTTTGAATCAGTTTGTCCAGCCTATTAACGTTTTGAAAATTCACCACCGTTTTCCCTTCGCAGGCAGGTGATTGTGAATTAAAACTACTACTAACAGAATCTTACAGAATCTTATTAATACTACTACTACTACTGCTGTTATTATTATTATTATTATTATTATTATTATTATTATTATTATTATTATTAATATTGTTATTACTAGTAGTAATAATATTAATATTATTATTATTATTATCATTATTATTATTGTTATTATTATTATTATCTTTTTTAATGGAATACCATAGTACAACAGAATAGCCGAGCCCATATTCCTTGAGCCTAGGGTTAGAATGAGGTAGAAGTCTATTTGATGGAGAGTGCCTTTCTTAGGATGTGAGATCCTAAGATCTTCTGTAGTTCATGCATTTTGATGTTACCCAGGATCTGTTGTACATATTTTTCTAACCCTTTCTTGATTAGTAGCAGGACCCCTTGATCACTACCAGAATTGTTGTAGCTTTTACCCCCCACATTCTTTCAACTTTGATTTCAAGGTCTTTGTATTTTGAGAGTCTTTCAGTTACTTTCACTGAAGTGTTCTTTTCAGTGGAAATGGATATATCAATGAACACGCAGCTTGTTTCGTGTTTGTTCTTGATTACAATGTCTGGTCTTTGGCCTTTATCTCAATATCTGTTTGTATATATTGGCATTTGCCACAAGATTGTGATGTTGTCTTGTTACTGTTTGGGGCTCATGCTCATACCATTTCTCATTTGTGTCTATATTCATCTCTTTGCAGATGTTCCAGTAGAGGTATGACCATGGCAGCTTTGTTGTGTGTGTGTATGTATTCAGTATTGGCCAGCTCATGATCACAGTGCACCCTGCCACAATATGGTGAATAGTTTCCTGAAATTGACCACAAATCCATTGGGTCTGTGCCATCTTTTAGGATCTTGCTACGACAGTAGTTGGTCTTGATGTATTACAGATTATTATAGTGTTACAACTTTTTAACCCATTTTGATTCTCAATTTGTTTTTGTCTCCTTGCCTTTTATTCATAAATATTTAGGGAAAGGGGACAAAGGAAATAGAGAATAAACCTTTAAGGTTAAAACAATTTAACCTCAATATAATTTTGACCTATGATTTAACATATATTCGCTGCAATGTGTGAATTATGGAGGAGATTGTTGGCCTGCACTAAATCAGGAAGACCACCAGTACAAATAACGTCCTGAGCCACACCCACATTACGATTTGAGGAAAGGATCAATTTTCACTCGTTAGGATGGGGTGGTTGACATTCAAGGGGAGAGGTACTGGAAAAAGAGACAGTCTCCAGCGTTTTAGATCTTTAGAGGATAACATCTCTAGACATGGAAGTTGCACAGCAGTGGTAGAAAATAGTATTAATATCTGACAAGCATGTCATAATTGTCAAGACAAAATGAAAACTACTGAGCAGTTTTACTGACTCTTTAACATAAAAAAC
Source organism: Porites rus (assembly GCA_964035705.1). Lineage (NCBI taxonomy): Eukaryota > Metazoa > Cnidaria > Anthozoa > Scleractinia > Poritidae > Porites > Porites rus. The sequence goes on along the minus strand of OZ038004.1, from coordinate 11,718,512 downwards.
TCTTTAATGTTTATGAGACAGTTGCACTTGACAAGTTCTGTTAGATTTTCTACAAAAACATCTATAGAACATAAATACAAATATTAATTACCTGCATAGTTTAGAGTAACACTAAGAAATATGATGATGTAACTCCAGTGCTTAAGAATTTAAGGTGGTTACCATGCCCAGTAAAAACCATTTTATACTTCAGAGGTGCCGTTTATGGCTTTTAAGTGTATGACAGACATGGCCCCAGAATATATTTAAGTAATAAATTTATTTTTAGAGGCAACATAAGTGGGCGGGTGAGTAGAAGTTCGCAGGGCAGAGGTCCTTTTCTTATAGAATCGTTAATATATGGAATAATTTAGCACCTGAAATTAAGGTTAGCAAAAGCAAACTTTAAGAAAATATCTAATAAAGATTTTCTACGATGTGTCACGATGAGTTACGATAAATTATGATGAGTTATCCTGTTGCCACTATAGTGTTTAAGCTAGCTAGTTTTTATAAATTACTCCAGGGCGTAGCTAAGGGGGGGTCCTGGGGTGCCTGTGACCCCCTTTGGTAGGCCTTCTTTTGAGCATACAACCTACCATATTTAGGTGGCGAAAACGCCATGACAATATCTTGGCCATAAAAGCCATTGTTGAAAAGCCCACTTTTTTAAAATTTGTTTTTTTGTAAAGTATTTTCGTCAACGGCTCTTGTCTTTAGTTAATATGGGCGTGGAGGTCGACATGACAATCTGGTGAGTAGCCTCTGTGACCCCCCCTTTGAAAAATCCTGGCTGCGCCCCTGTTACTTAAACTGATTATCATTTTTAATACATATTAATATACTGTATAGTTTTTAACTTTTATCTGTTATTATTGTCACTAAAAAACCCCATATGGGGAGATGTCAATAAAGTATTGTATTGTATTATAAAACATGTCAGAGATACACTTTTTTTTTCCACTGGCTGCACTTTGTTGGGAGAAAGATCAATTCATAAAATAAAACAAATATGTTTAACAAGATTGTTGAACAATTTTTCACATAGGGGTATAGAATTATTTGTACCTTGACTAACATGGGTCTCGGGAAAATTTTGCCTCAACATCTTGAAATCTAGGAAGCATTTTTGATGGGTCTTGAAGTGTTGTTTTTGAGTGATTTTTACCTCTCAGAGAGTCTCGATTTTTCCTTTTTGCTGACAGGTGTCGGAGTCTCGGATTTGTTGTTTTGTCTTTTCATTTAGGGGGTGTTTACATGAGAAAACTCGCACTGGTGCGAGTTTCATACCAGGATGACTTTTTGATTTTGTATCGCGTACTGACTGGGTCATTTCATATCTTGTTATTTGAAGGTATGTACACTTCAATATGTTGATAAAATACACGTGTGATTCAAAAATAAAAATCACAAACGTTATGCATGGGCTACCCGTTCCAGTGTACTGGCAGACCGATTCCACACCGAAACAGGTGGTTGTTTTGCGTTTACCTGATACCGGTGTAAGATTTCATACCGGAGTGAAATTATTGCCCCCGGTACAACAACCAGGGTGAACTCATGCTGGGGTGACTCGCGCTGGTATGACATTTCGTGGTGTTATCATGTAAACAAATGTAGAGCCATAAGAGGGAACCGGAGTGATATTGCACCTGCACGAAAGTCGCCTCGGTGCCATGTAAACACCCCCTTAGGCTTCACTGGAGTTGCATTTTTAAGAGTTCCGGGGTACAGATTCTCAAGCTGAGCTAATCGATATTAATTATGCAAATGTATGGGCTTCTGCATGCTACAGAGGAAAAAATATCAGATTCCCATTTTTGGATATTTTAGGGTATTTAAAGAATATACCCATAAAAATCCCAAATTTGGCAAAGTGAGACAAGTCCCAACCAGGGAATTCCCAACCAAGTTCCCTGATTGGGACTTGTCTCACTCTTCCAAATCTGGGATTTTTGTGGGTATTCTTTAAATACCCTAAAATATCCAAAAATGGGAATCTGTTATTTTTTCCTGTGCTAGCTAGCTTCCACTAGCATTTTTGGTCATTTTATTTAAATTTATTTGTACCATTATCTCAAAATTTTTGGCACATAGAGTTGGCTCAGAATTGATAAAAACGCATTAGTCTCAGTCTTGAATTTTGAAACCAGAGTTACCCATTCTATACCCCTCATTATTTATGTGCCAAATACCTTTTGTAGAAGAACTGGAAGATCTTAAATACATGCACCTCCTTCAATGGTAAAGATTTCCACAATTCAATTCCCTCCTGTTAATTTATCCATAGCATGGTGACCTGTGGAAGGCATGAACACTGTTTGAAATTATTAAATTCAAAAACGACAATAACCCTCTCCTAGGGAACCTTTGGTGACAAAAATCCCCCCTCCCCACACCACCACATCACAGCAAATGCTATCAAATGCTGAGGCCGGGGAAGGGGGATGACGGGTATCCTTGGCATTGACTGAGCCATCACAGAATACAATAATTTATGCAGAAGGCTTTATTAATAATAATTATGTGAAAATACTAGTGTTGCTATTTTATTTTATTTTTATTTTATTTTATTAGCTTTGCCCTGAAGGATACAAAAATAAAAAATAAAAACCAAAAAACTGTAGATATAAATGCAAACACTAGTAATAACAACGTAACAATACACTAATAATAACTTGAATATTAGGGCAGGGACACCACAACAGCTCAAGCCAATTACTGCGGACCCAAAAAATAAAAAGATATAAAAGTAGCAATTTAAATCACATGCAGCAGCTAATTTCCTGGGCTAAAAACCTGGCTGTGTTACTTTTCAGGTAAAATGTACAAAATGCTACAATATTGTAATTGTGGAGGCAAGGTGTTTTAGTTGTATGAATTTTTGAGGTGGTAAGTTTATTTCGGTCTGACACAGGTGGCCCACTCAGACTCCATGGGAACTGTGTTGAATTTTATAATAGAATGCTTGGGAATAAACAAAATAATATATTGCCCGGCCTAGCTAGCAGCTGTATATCATTTTGAAAAGACTTGAAATAAAGAAATAAACATTTGGTTTATTAAGTCTGTTTGCTTCCAGAACAGAGAGTTAAATCCCTGAGGGTATTCCCTATAATAGCCTATATGAGGAGGCCCGAGTATATATGAAAGCTAGGGGAAAATGTTATTTCAGTCGGACGTGTAGAGCCCCAGTCCATGGACCACCCCTGTGGACTTAGCTGTCTATGGACCCTCTTTTGTGGACCCAGTCCATGGACTACCCCTGTGGACCACCACTAATTATTGAAAATGAATTTTACCAGAGGTCTAAACAAATTTTAGGAACCTCAAATGAATGAAACTCTGGTCAGACTTTATTAGCAGGGTTATGGGCTCTTACATTTTACACTAAGTTCAATTTTTTTTTTTTTTTGGCAATTTCATACCAATTAAATGGGTTCGTTTTACTCTTGTGAATATGGAGTAACTATAATTGAAGGGAACAGGAAGAGTGGTGTAGAGGAAGCAGTCTACAACGCAGTTCTTTTATTCTGTCATCGTGTTGCATGAAAGTCAAGAAAAAACAGGTGCATGCATACGAGACTATTGGAGGGAGCTCACGTACATGAGTATTTTGTAACGGCAACATTCTAGACCTGAATGAATGGCAATTAATGAAACAATATTAATTTGTAAGTGTACACAAACTTAATGGTAAGACGTCTGACCAACCACATTGTTTGATAATATGCAGGTCATTTGTGCTTGATTCATGAGCTGAGGATTCACTGAATTTGCCAACAAATAAACATATTTTCCATCCAATGGCTATAAAGGGAAGAAGGAAAGTCTGCGGTGGGTACTCAATCTTAATGCATTACCTCTTCCGCTCCAATCTCATATGCAGCTATTTTTGTGTTGATCTTGACAAGCAATGTATACACACAAAAAAAGGCTGCATAAGTGAATACTTCCTCCCTACCTCTCATAATGTCCTCTTCAAATAGTTTCTCCTTCCAGACTTAACCGAACCCATTGCATGGAATTCAGACAAAAATATGAGCAAGTGTATAATATGAGAAGCCTTTAATCCTGATAATATAAACTGACAAAGTTTCATCCATTGAAGGTTTCTAAAATTCATTAAGACTCTGGTAAAAATTAATCTTCTAAAATTAGGGTTGGCAGGGTTGTCAAAGGTAGCCACATGCCGGCGAAAATTGCCACCTACTTGGTTAATATCAGCTGACTCCTCTGCTTGACATTTCTTTACAGGTGGCATTTTCAAAATGAAATATCACCATTCACAAACAAGATTGGAAGATAAAGAGCATAGTTTATTCTCCGGATTTTTAGTAATTATGGAGAGAAAATAGCCTGGAGAGTGGAGAAAACAGCATTTCAGAGCGTCTAAATGTAAAAATTTTCCTGGGGAGTATGCCCCCAGACCCCCCCAAGAGGCTTGTGCCTTTGGCGCTTGGCAGTGCCTCCGGCCCAGCGCTGGCTGCTTACTTTGACAAATCAGCTGTCTACTTCAAAACTTTCTGACGACACTGGGGTGGTCAACAGGGGTTGTCCATGGACCGGGACTCCATGTTTTGTATATATTTTCAGTTTAGATTTTAAAAGGACCTTAATTAGACCAATAGATGCATTTCATTGTTGTAACTCAAAGACACAAACTTCGCAACTCACTGATTGATTCATAATAAAAAGATTATCCATTTAAACGGAATGTAGTGTTTTATTTTTTGAACTGGATATGAGAAAGGGGTGCCATTTGAGAATTGAAGCTCTCAATTTAATGATACATAAGAGGGTGAGGGGTTGAACCTTGGCGTGGAGCCTCCCCATATAAAACTTCGTTGAGTGCCCCCCGCAGCACCGTAGATGTTTGATAAAGATTTATTCCTTTTACAATAAAGGTTTAATAGTTTCTTTAATACTACAATTGATTATAATCTGAAATTTGTATATTTGAATTTTTCGCGTTTTACATTTGAGCACATGACTATATCAGCCCAACTGTCATTGTACATGTTTGAATAAATACCATGCAATTTTGTTGTGGTTCAATTTATCCTTGGTTTAAGAAAAGGAAAGAGTTTGGTGTCAAAACAAGGTCGACTTTAGCCTCACGTTTACTCAAACTCTGGGAAACTAAGCCCACAACTGTGAAATGGTCTATTATGCCTTGTTCTAGCCAGGGGCATAGCCAGCTTTTTGACTAGTTGTAGGCCTGGCTGACTTTCATTTCCACATATCCTATTAGGCACTGACCTCAAAAAAACTTTGACCTCTTAAGCTTTTTAGTTCATCCCAACAATGCATAATTTATCAAAAATTTCTAGGTCCGGGCCCACTGGTGTATGGGCTGGCTACGCCCCTGCTACAACCAGTTGCAAAAATGTTGAGAAACTCCCACAAAAAAACAACCTTTCATGCTTCAAATCGCTGTTAGCCACAGGTCTGTGAGATGTAACACTGACCTCCCTTCTCCCTCGCATTCAAAGTTGTTCCTCCAAGTTTATTTGAGCATGGTCTTGTATTGCTAGCAACTTTGATACGGGATGGAGGGGGGATCACAAGTACATGATCATGGACAGGCCATTTATGCCAAAATACGGTACTGCGTGTCTCAAGTACTTTTGCAACTGGTTGTCAAGGCCGGCATCACATGTGAAGTTATACATTTGAACTTATCCTCAGTCCCTAGTTATTGGTGATACTTAGAAAGGTATTTCTTGGTAAAAGTACATTTGCATTCTAGTTGAATATTTATAAAAATTATGCCATTTACACCACCTAAGACTAAAAAAAAAGTTTTGATTTTTTTACCTTGAAAAGAAGTCTTCCAAAGCTGTTTCAATTGTTTTTCTCTGGACTTTGATTCCCATTTATTAGGCAGCTTTGTATCATGTTTAACTTCCAAATATATATATTAAATCGAAAATAGACAGCTGTTCTTCAGAAAACAAGTGGACAACAACACAGCTGACAACATAGCATCTTCGCCAGGCGCCGTCACGCGAATCGCGCGAAAGCGCGACAAGAAGCACGCATGCGCACACGATTTGGGCTTTCAGAGGCTTTCAGAGGCTTTCAGCATTCTCGTTCCCAAAGCTTCGATCCTTTTGGTCAGCGGCAGACATCGATCGGTAGGTACTTCATGTATGGGCAATACAGTACTGATTTTACCTACTTACCTACCTTCACTCTTTCTACTTGGTCCCTTGTTGCCTTGTAGCTCTGTTCTCTGTTACCTTGTTGATTTGTTTCCTTGTTATTCCGTTTTCTGGTTACCTTGTTACTCTGTTACCTTGTTACCCTGTTACGTTGTTACCTTGTTACTCTGTTACCTTGTTACTCTGTTACCTTGTTACTCTGTTACCTTGTTACTCTGTTTCCTTGTTACCCTGTTACCTTGTTACCTTGTTACTCTGTTACCTTGTTACTCTGTAACCTCGTTACCCTGTTACCTTGTTACCTTGTTACTCTGTTACCTCGTTACTCTGTTACCTTGTTACCTTGTTACTCTGTTACCTTGTTACCTTGTTACTCTGTTACCTTGTTACTCTGTTTCATTGTTACCCTGATACGTTGTTACCTTGTTACTCTGTTACCTTGTTACCTTGATACCATGTTACCTTGTTACTCTGTTACGTTGTTACTCTGTTACCTTGTTACTCTGTTACCTTCTTACCCTGTTACCTTGTTACCTTGTTACTCTGTTACCTTGTTACCGTGTTACTCTGTTACCTTGTTACTCTGTTACACTTGTTACCTTGTTACTCTATTACCTTGTTACCTTGTTACTCTGTCACCTTGTTACTCTGTCACCTTGTTACCCTGTTACCTTGTTACATTGTTACCTTGTTACCTTGTTACCTTGTTACACTGTTTCCTCGTTCCTCTGTTACCTTGTTAGCCTGTGACCTTGTTACTCTGTTACCTTGTTACTCTGTTACCTTGTTACCTTGTTACTCAGTTACCCTGTTACCTTCTTACCGTGTTACTCTGTTACCTTGTTACCGTTTTAAATTTAATTGTTACTCTGTTTCCTTGTTACCCTGTTACCTTGTTACTCTGTTACCTTGTTACTCTGTTACCTTGTTACCTTCTTACCGTGTTACTCTGTTACCTTGTTACCTTTTTAAATTTAATTGTTACTCTGTATCCTTGTTACCCTGTTACCTTGTTACTCTGTTACCTTGTTACTCTGTTACCCTGTTACCTTGTTACTTTGTTAATCTGTTAGTCTTTTACCGTGTTACACTGTTACCCTGTTACCTTGTCACTCTGTTATCTTGTTACCTTTTTAAATTTAATTGTTACTCTGTTACCTTGTTACTCTGTTCCCTGGTTACGTTGTTACCGCATGTTACTCTGTTACCTTGTTACCTGTTACTTTGTTAGTCTGTTAGTCTGTTACCGTGTTACTCTGTTACCTTGTTACTCTGTTACCTTGTTATTCTTTTCTCTTGTTACCTTGTTACTCTGTTCCCTGGTTACCTTGTTACTCTGACAAGCCCAAAGTTGAATACAAATTAGCTCTACAGGAAAAACCTCAAGGGAGCAATTTTTATTGACGTATTATTATAAAACAAATAACTTAACAAGGATCAATTAAAACACGCGACTCATGATTGCTAGCAATAGAAAGACAAGAGAGATACAGTTTTAAACAACTTTATTGAAAAACAATGACAAAAAGAGTCAAATACACAGGAATGGAAATTAATTAATCTTCATCTTCGCCCATGGAGTACTTGTAAGGTATGAATTTCTTATGCCGACGTTTCTTCAGCTGTTTGTCATGAGATTTATGATCATCCAGATGATTTAGAAATTGAATCCGACGCCTTTTGCGCTTCGGGCCTTGTTGTGATGGGGTTTCTACTGTGGGAGGAGGGGTCAGGAAAGCAGTATTTATGGGTGGTGGTTCTCTGTCAGGTTTTTGAGAGATAGCCGCTTGTGTTAATTCAGGTGTTACATTAAAGGGGTTGAGGGGAGTGGAGAATGCTGTCGTTGCTGTCGAAGAATCTTTTGTCCTTGATGTTAAGTCTGGAAAAGTACTGATTATTTCTTCCGGTCGTGTTCTTGTATTTAATTGTTCTTTAGAAGCCAGGTATCTGTTTTGCAACTGAAGGTATCGTTTAGCTTTTTTATTATCCCGAAGATCGTTTCGAGAAAGCACGTCATCCATGTTGCCTTGTATTTCTTGCATAGCTGGAAGAAGTGGGACAGGCGAAAGAGTTTGCTGCTTCAGATATTTTAGAAGCTCTTGAGGAGTATTTTCTTGAAACCCTGCTTGGTTAAAGCCTTGTTCACTGGGCAGGACGTTTGTTCGCAACCGACAATTATCTTGGGTAGTAGTTTTCAGATCAATCAGAAGATAACCAAAAGGTCTTTTTACAGCCTCTTCGTACTGATTTAAAAAGAAATCTGTCTGCCCGGGATACATTTGCTTCGCTAGAGTCAAGATTTGCAATTTGTCTCGTGGATTCTTGAATAACACCAGATAATGGCTGTTTAGGCTTATGCTGCGGCTACCTTTCCCCTGATGAAATAGATTCTGCCAAGAGACTATAAAGGGGACAGAGAGGGCATCCCCCATATACACCCTATTCCATAGGTAATTCGTCTCGAGTTATTTTTAACACCACAGATCTCAAGGGGGATTAGACAACAGCCAATCACATAGCACGAATGTGTTCCGCGTGGATGACCCACGCTGAGAGCCACGCGTCCTTCACGAAATGACGCAGAACAAAATGTGGGAAGACGCGGAGAGCGATTTTGCTATTCCTTTTGTCGACGAAAACGACTACAGCGAGATTTCTGCGAAAGCTGTGTCAGCGAAACCGAAATTAAAAAAGAATCGCCCTTCCTCTCTTGTATAGAGCTAACAGTAGAGCAGGGAAATCCTTAACACACTGAATATTCTCTCAGGATCATTTATAATTTACAGTTTGAAGAGAGCAATTTCTGGTTTGATGTTTATTTTTTTCAGTTTTTATAGCGATTATTCCTACCCACTTACTTTATCAAATGTAGGCGAACCCTCCTAAAGCTGAATTTCAAGGGACCATATTCAAGCTCAGAAAGAGAAATAAAATTTCGTCGTTGCTTATTTACGTCCTACATAAAACGCGAAATTAGGCATTTTCACGTCGTAGTCGTGCAAAAACGGGAAAGAAATGAACAAAAAAGTGTGTTGCACGTGCGAAGTTGTTGTTTGCTAATTAAACCCACTGTTTTTCTTGACGTTCAAGTTGTCGTCCGCGTCGTTGGATCTTAAACTCCCTAAATTGTACAAACGACCGGTTTCAATAGACCGGCGAAATTTCTCATTTTATTAAAGCACTGAGGTTACGACAACTTCGAGTTTAACTGATTTCACAGGTTGTCAAAGAGTCCAGCAATTCCTTTTTCCCAGGTGAGCGCCGACTCATTTCGCTTCAATATTCAGGAATGCTCTCGATCTTTTTACGCTTTCATTGCCTCTCACCCGACATATTTTGCACGGCGTTTGGTCATGCGAAACCTCCACGAAACATCCACGCCTCGCGCGAGGTAACTTAATCCCGATTCTAAAAATAACTCGAGACGAATTACCTATGGAATAGGGTGTATATGGGGGATGCCCTCTCTGTCCCCTTTATAGTCTCTTGATTCTGCACGATATAAATCACGCTCAGATTGCGATGATGTGAACCACGAGTAAAGAGGTTCACAATTCGCTTGTCTTTACTGGCGTCAATGATCTGATCATCAAACAAGATCAAATTCTGTTTGTTCACATCAAAATAGGAATCCTGCTCCAAAGCCGTAGGAATTCCCTTGACGAAATCAATTTTTGGCATGGCGACTAACATTTGTGTATACGCAGGCTGCCATTGTGAATAACACCAGACGATCCTCTCCCGAGGAGGGTAAATGGTCTCTGAAGCTTGTTGCAATAGCGATCGAACCCAGGCCGTTTTTCCGGACACGGTCATTCCGGCAATTATGGAGGTGAAAGGATGCTCGAAGCGAAACCGCTGACATTTCTGTGAAAATATTGGAACTGTTTGAAATGGGGTGAGACCAGCATTGCGGTGTTTAGACATCACGTGCCTTTGCATACTATCTTTTCTACTAAAGGATTTTTCGCAGACAGAACAGAACCAACTCATCTCAACTCCTCAGGAGCAAAATGTAGACTGAGAAAGAGGTAGAATGTTGCGCATTTATGTAGGTTTTCAGGCCACAAGATTCTATTGTTTTCCTCCCCCAAGACCACCACTACCACCACCACCACATTTCTATTGTTTTCTTTCCTCCACCACCACCACACTTCTATTGTTTTCCCACCACCACCACATTTCTATTGTTTTCCCTCCACCACTACCACCACCTCCATATTTCTATTGTTTTCCCTCCACCACCACAACCACCGCCACCACATTTCTGTTGTTTTCCCTTCACCACCACCACCACCACCACATTTCTATTGTTTTCCGTCCACCACCACATTTCTATTGTTTTCCCTCCACCACCACCACCACCGCCACCACATTTCTATTGTTTTCCCTCCACCAGATTCTATAAAAGACTACCAACTGCCATTCTTAGTTCATTTTGTAGCAATGTCTCGTGTAGTGAACAACAATCGTGGTTTTCTTCAGCTGTTAGCTGCTTGCCCTGCTTATCAGCGCCAGTTTCTTTTAAAGACAGCTACACCACAGCAACTTCATGCACTAGTCCAAGTCTTATACAATTTACTCATGGGACACATTCCTATCTCCGAAGAAAATAAGCGGGTATTGCTGCCATATAAGGATGCTTTACTTAACCTGGCCAGTCCAAATGTCCCTTTCAAAACAAAGAAGCGAGTCCTTGTTCAAGAGGGTAGTGGTTTTATTGAAGATGTATTAGCCCCTGTCGCTTCAAGCTTAGGATTTCTAATGCTATAAAAGAGGTGACACATCGCTAGGTTGCTCATTCGAAGCTAAGTCTGTCACGGGTACTCATCAAAATGAAGAGAAAGATAGATTTGGTTGAAGAAGAAGATCACGAGAGGGAACATGAAGAAAGCGAAAGTTCAGGTGATGAAAGCGAGGATGAAGAACCAAGAATAAAAGATGTTTTGAGTCATCTTTCCCGAGCAGTGCCGGAACAGCGTGCTTCTGATTTGCTGCATAGTATGGCCGCGTCCAAAGATATTCTTTTCTGGACCCCCAGCGGACAATTACTTCGAAATAAACGCACTATTCCCGTCACAAACATCGCTGAGCTAGTTGAGTATGTGTTACTCCCTCATAACAATGAAGTTACCAAGCCTCGTGCGCTGAATACGTTTCTAGATGGACTTGCGGAGTTAGGGATACATAAAGGTTTAATCAAGAACAAAAAATTGTTAAGTGATTTAATAGAAAAGGAAAAAGGCTACCAAAATGTAGAAAATACTTCCGATAACGAGAGTAATAATGAGGAGAGTTCATTGGATATTGAAAATCAGGAGGAGGAAGTGGCTTCTGAGAATGGCGCTGAAGCTGAAGGCATTCCAAGAGAGCGACAACGACACTGAAAACGACAGTCAGGAGATAGAAAGTAGTAACCCTGAAACGTCCACCACCTTTCACTCCTAAAGTCCCTGTGAACACTGCGAGAACTCTAATGTGTACGAGACATTGATCATGAAATGTCCTAGATGCCTTTGGCACGATTACTACAAGATTTGTCCTATATGCGATCACCAGATTCCTGAGGGGAGACATTTCATGAAAGAGGGCTTTCTTCGGTGTCACGATTGCGCAGCAGTTACACACAAAAACGCGAAGACGTTGGAAACCAATTTCTATTCCCCTTATACAGAGGAGAACGAAGATGAAGATTTTTCTATTCCTGTGTATTTGAATCTTTTTGTAATTGTTTTTTAATAAAGTTGTTTAAAACGGTATCTCTCTTGTCTTTTTATTGCTAGCAATTATGACTCGCGTGTTTTAATTGATCCTTGTTAAGTTATTTGTTTTATAATAATACGTCTATATGCTCCCTTGAGGTTTTTCCTGTAGAGCTAATTTGTATTCAACTTTGGGCTTGTGAACTCGCATAATTAACTGATTAACCGTGCGTGAAAGGCTGAGACTGTAATAGTTTTTCATTTCCTCGAGGTAGATAGGAGAAAACGTCAGACAAAATTGAAATAGAGAGTTTTCAGCTCCGCTTTGTGTATATGTGCGTGTGTTTTGTTTATATATCCGAGTTTTAGCGCTAAATGAGAAGACGTAAACTAAATTGAAATAAAGACTTTTCAACTCCACTTTGTGTATGTGTTTTGTCTACGTATCTGAGTTTTAGCGCTGAATAAGATATAGGAAGCCGTATCTCGCGTTGCTAGGTAATCGCTTATCTCTTATTCCTATTTCTCTTTTGATACACGTTCAAACCGGGCTCAAGTTACTTACCGGGCAAGTCTCGGCAAGCCTATTGTTTCTATTGTAGTAGAGAGATGCTCATTAGTAAACCTATCCACTTCATTATATATGGAGGAAGGCACTTAATTATTATGCAGGAAGACACTGACTAGGCACTTAAATTAATTCGGAGGAACGCATTTTTCTCTCTAGGATAAAACAATGGGTGACGTCATAGACTCGACCCTTATGCCTATTAATTAAGGGAAGGCACATGGAAGGCAAGGGAAGGCACCAACGGGGCTTATCTTTCAACATGGTATACTACTTACCTTGTTACCTTGTTACCTTGTTACTCTGTCACTGTGTTACCTTGCTACTCTGTTACCATGTTACCTTGTTACTCTGTTCCCTTGTTACTCTGTGTCCTTGTTACTCTGTTCCCCTGTTACCTTGTTACCCTGTTACCTTGTTAGTCTTTTACCGTGTTACCTTCTTACTCTGTTACCTTGTTACCTTGTTACCTTGTTACTCTGTTCCCTTGTTACTCTGTTACCTTGCTACTCTGTTCCCTTGTTACCTTCGTTTTACCTCGTTACTCTGTGACCTTGTTGCTTCGTTACCTTGTTACTCTGTTACCTATTACCTCAGGGTATCTAGGAATGTGTGTAGACGTAATACGTCACATGCACATCTTGTCAGAGTTAAAGCGCACTTGCCATTGAGATGCCTAGGACGGCGGGATCAGTCAGTAACAGATTGTGGTAATGTTTAACTTCCCCCGCGGCCTTGTTTGACGGTTTGTATAGTATGGCGTGTCAGTGCGTAAAGAACTGTAAAAGAAAAAAAATTGCGATATGTATGTCCAGGAACGATCTTGTTAGCAAATTCTCTTCGCATTTTTCGCAAAGAAAATAATTCACCGAAAAGTTTGTAAGACAATCACTTGCAAATATGGCAAGAGTAGCAATAATAACCTGAATAACCAATAAAACAAAATTCTAGACTTAGAAAAAAATCGCAAAAGTAACAGGGATATTTCCTGCTACCTAAAAATACTGAAAAAGTAAGAAATATCCCAAAAATAGCAATAATAACAAATTTAACAAAATTCTAGACTTAGAAAGAAAAATGGCCAAGACGGGCCTCCAAAAGCACTCAAATCTCGCAAAAATCGCAAAAGTAACAAGGATTTTTCTTGCTATGTGAAGAGATCGAGTACTTTCATTCAAAGTCAGACCGCTGGGAGCCACCAGTTCAGCCCCAGTCAGTCGGACTAGAAACATACCTAGAAGAGGTTAAGTTACAACTTGCTAATTGATAAATACAATCACGTCAAGAAACAATCTACCCAAGAGGGAACAACATGCCATCAAACAACTAAAACAAAACCCGGAAATCAACATTAAACGAGCAGATAAAGGCTCTTCTATTGTTCTTCTCAACAAAGAAGACAAAATAAAAGACGGTCAAATATAAATAGATGACAGAGAAAACTACAAACCCTTAGAAATACCAATGGAACTTCTCTTCATGTTATCAATTTCTCTTTATGTCAACCCCCACGGGTTAAGAAAGGATTCATAAAAAGCGAGGCCTTAAGATTACTCAGAACAAACTCTTCTGAGAAAAGGTTCGAAGAGAACATAACTAATTTCAAGCGAAGACTCCGTATGAGAGGTTATAGAGATAAAGTGATAGATAAACACCTATCAGAAGTCAAGCATCACGAAAGAATGTCGGCTTTGCAAAACAAAACAAAAACGCACAAGAAAATACTACCATTCGTGACAGAATATCGCCCCTCAGTACCGAACCTAAAAAAAATCATCATGCACAAATGGTATCTTATACAAAACCAACCGTTGCTTAGAGAAATCTTTAAAGACCCTCCCATAATAGCTTACAAAAGAGGAAAGTCACTACAAGATATACTCGTAAGAGCTAATCTATGAAGGTAAGGTCAAACCAACAGAAACTGTCCAAAGAGAGACGTGAATAGCCTGTCAACATTATGAACAACACAAACTATGAAGCTTCAAGGTCAAAGATATACAACTATTTGGCCAAAAGGAGTCCTGTATGGCCTGTCAAAATTATGAAACATATTTCCTCGTGTTGTGCGATTTTCAACGATTGTCTCGATAAAAAAACGAATGCAATAAGACTTCGGCCTCACTTGTGTGGTATTGACTAAAAGTATCCAAACGTTATGCCTGTTATAGGACCCTGCCGCGTTGTTAAGTCATTTTACAAGGGCGCCTTAAGACTCAGCGTTTTATGCAAAATATCTGATCGTAAAAATATTGCCCAGAAATTTCGCTTACATTTTTTGAAAAATCATGATAAAAGTATAAAAGCCAAAAAAAACTATAAAAGGCTTCAGGTGCCATGGCATTGAGACACAGAGCCTTCGTCATGGTCCAAGCGCTGTTTTCAAAAAAAGGAAATTTGTGTTCCGTTTCTGTCAAAGAGAACAAATTTACCAAATAAAGCTGATTGCTGCAAATTACCATAAACGAAAAACGAACTGTAATACAAACCATTCAACCACGACCATACTCGCCAAAAACGCGTCCAATCGGGAAAAAAAAATTGCGACTTGTCATACAAAAATAAACTAAACTTTAGACAACAGGGTAAAAGAGTAACAAGGTAACAAGGTAACAGAGTAACAAGGACACAAAATAACAAGGTAATAAGGAAACAGAGTAACAAGGAAACAAGGGAACAAAGTAACACAGTAACAAGGCAACAGAGTAACAAGGGAACAAGGTAACAGAGTAACAAGGTGACAAGGTAAAAGGATAACAGAGTAACAAGGTAACACAGTAACAGAGTAAAAAGGTAACAGGGTAAGAAAGTAAGGAGGTAACAGGGTAATAAGGTAACAGAGTAAAAAGGTAACAAGGTAACAGAGTAACAAGGTAACAACGTAGCAGGGTAACAAGGTAACAGGGTAACAGAGTAAAAAGGTAACAGGGTAACAAGGTCACAGGGTAACAAGATAACAAAGTAACAAGGAAACAGAGTAACAAGGTAATAAGGAAACAGAGCAACAAGGAAACAAGGAAACAGATCAACAAGGTAACAGAGAACAGAACTACAAGGCATCAAGGAACGAAGTAGAAAGAGTGAAGGTATAAGTTAAGTAGGTAAAATCGGTACAATATATGTCCCCATACATGACGTACCTACCGAGAAAACAGTACGATGAAACGAGGGATGCGACGACTCGAAGACATGGAATCGACGCCACGAAGACAACAGACAATGACTCGAAGAACAATTTTCGAAGCATACAGGCATGCACTTACATTCACTTGCATACATTTACATCATTTGTATGCACTTACCTTCACTTGCATACACTTACATTTACTTGCATGCACTTACTTCATTTGTACGCACTTACCTTCACTTATGCGGACTACCTTCACCTGTATGCACTTGCCGTCACTTGTACGCTCCTAGAGGGTAGCAAAGGGTTTATGGGTGACGCGTGTTTAGGCCCAAATTTAGTGCGTGAGTCGCGTGAAGCGTGAAAGTTCCCAAAATAGGAACGTGATCCGTGAAACCAGTTATGCATGGGAAGTGTGATTTATCGTATAAGATGCGCAGTATTCGGTGAATAATTCAATGTAGGACAGACAGAAAAGCCTCGTACCTCACAGTTGGTGTAGGCTGCACAGAAGGCACCAGTTTTGTAAGGGCGAAGGGAGAAATTTCGAGGACACGCGCGCGCCCTCTAGGGGAGAAAAAGAGTAAAACTAACCAAAAAACTGACCTGCGCTTGCGACGCAGGCTTCAGTCGCTAGCGGGTTAAAAGAAGTCGCATCGAGGGCGTTAATATGTTTTTAGTTTAAACGTCTGGAAACACGTGTTTTCCACATCCGCGACTGCTAGTGAACACCCACATTCTAATGAGAGGAGAAACGGGAGAAGCTGCGACCGTCAAATACAATGCAAATTGAGATCCATGATAGCTGTTTCGGTTCTTATTGCTACTCTCCACCTACCTGTTGTATATAAGCCCCCCGTTTATAAGCCTTCCTGAACCCTTTAAACCCTAAGATCAAAATTGAGATTCTCGTTTACTGTCCCTATACTTTTTCAATACAAGTAGTGGGGAGAATTTGTTGAAATATCAGATAGACTCATCTTCCCTGATCATGTACTCAATTCTCATGACCACTCTGTTTTCTAAAGAATTTTTCTGAAAAATTTCATGCTGATCACTCCTAGGGCTTAAACGGTTCAAGCCCTTACAAAGTTGTATAAGCCCTGGCATTTGAAGGGCTCCTGGCCCAGTCCTCACAATCACAAGTTTACGGTGCCCATCTCCTCCCATAAATAAAGAAAAATTAAGCCTAAGTGGAGAAAGATTCCATACAAATATCTAGAACTGCGCTAACACAGAGATTCAGAATTAAGTTTACGGCAAACGGCAAACTTGGAATTCAAGTTAAGAAGAACGTCTTTGTAATTTTGCTTTGTCGCGAACCTGATGAATTCCCCTCGCACAACGGCATACCATAAACTTCCGATTATTAGCCCCCAAATAAGAACGAAAAAAGCTGAAAACAAGGTTAAAAGTTTCATGCCTGCGTTTCCACTGCTCAAGGCCGTATACCGCCAGACATGTTTGTGTATACTAAAAGATTCTTTCACTTTGTTCTCATTGTATTTCCGTAAATGACTGTTGCATAAAGTACCATTTTGCTCCTTTTCTCTTATTTTATTACCCGAGATGACGTAGTCAGCAAGCGTCATAAATTCGGTAGCGCATTCCTTTCGTATTTTTCTAAGGAGTGAAAAATTGTCCTGTTTTTTTAACTTTCCTATATCCCGTACCCGTCCCGGAAAATTGTGTGGTTTTCATTGGCTAAAACTTCCAATCAAAAGCAAGTCAGGTTCGATTGCACAAGCAGAAAAAAGATACTGCGTCAGACAAGAAGCAAAAAGTAAGCTTACTGCGTAGAGGAGTAGTAGTTCACTGTGCCCCCTGTGTCCCTTGTGCCCCCTTGTGTCCCCTGTGTCCCTTTGTGTCCTCTGTGTCCCTTTCTCTCCCCTGTGTCTCTTGTCTTCCCTGTGTCCCCTTGTGTCCACCTTTGTCCCTTTGTGTCCTCTGTGTCCCTTTGTGTCCCATGTATCCCTTGGGTTCCCTATGTCCCCTTGTGTTCCGCGTGTATTCTTGTGTCCCCTGTGTACGTTCGTGTCCCCTGTATCCCTATGTGTTCCCTGTGTCCCTTTTGTGTCCCTTTTGTACCTTTGTGTCCCCTTGTGTACCCTGTGTCCCTTTGAGTTTCCTGTGTCCCCTGTGTCCGATGTATCCCCAGTGTCCCTTTGTGTCCTCTGTGTCCCCTGTGTCTCTTATGTCCCCTTGTCTCCCTTGTGACTCCTTTGTCCCATGTGTCCTCTTGTGTGCCTTGTGTCCCCTGTCTTCCTTGTGTTCCCTCTGTCGCATGACTCTCCTGTATCCCTTGTGTCCCCTATGTCCCTTTGTGTCCCTTGTCTCCTGTGTCCCTCGTGTCACCTGCGTCCCATGTGTCCCCTTGTGTTCCTTGTGTCTCCTGTGTCCCATGGAGACCTTGTGTCCTTTCTGTCCCCTGTATCCCTTGTGTTCCCTATGTCCCCTTGTGTCCCCTGTGTACCTTTGTGTTTCTTTGTTCCAATTGTGTCACCTGCGTCTTATGTGTCCCCTTGTGCCCTTCTTTCCCCTGTGTCCATTGTGTCCCCTGTATACCTTTCTGTTTCTTTGTGTTCCCTGTGTTCCCTTGTGTCCCTTTTGTACCTTTTTGTCCCATGTGTTCCTTTGTGTCCCTCAAGTCCCTATAGTCCAGTGTGTCAGTTCTGTCCTCTGTGTCCCTTGTGTCCCCTAGGTCAAGTTTTGTCCCCTGTCCCTTGTGACCCCTGTGTACCTGGTGTCCCCTTGTCTCCCCTGTGTCCCCTTGTGTTGACTGTGTCTCCAGTCTCTCTTGTTTTCAATTGTGTTCCCTGAGTCCCCTGACTCCCTTGTGTTTCCCCGTGTCCCCTGCGTCTCTTGTCTCCTTGTCTCCCCTCTATCCCTTTGTGTCCCCTGTGTTCCATGTGTCCCCTCTGTCTCCTATGTCCCTTGTGTCCGCTGTGTCCCTTGTGACCCCTGTGTCTCCTTGGGTTCCCTGTGTCCCTTGTGTCTCTTGTCCCCCCCCCCCCCCCCTGTGTCTGTTGTGTCCCCTTTGTCCCATGTGTCCACTTGTGTCCCCTGTGTCCCTTTGAGTTCCCTGTGTTCCTAGTGTCCCTGGTCTTCAATTATGTTGCCTGTGTCCCATGTGTCCCCTGTGTCCCCTTGTGTCCCCTGTGTCCTGTTGTGTGCCTTGTGTCCCCTGTCTCCCTTGTGTCCCGTGTCCCTTACATCTCCTCTGTCTCTGGGTCCCTTGTTTTCCTTCTGTGTAATGAGTCCCCTGTGTCCCTTTGTGTCCCTTTTGTCTCCTGTGTCCCTCGTGTCACCTGTGTCCCATGTGTCCCCTTTGTCTCCTGTTTCCCTTGTGTCCCCTGTGTCCGTTCTGTCCCCTGTGTGCCCAGAGTCTCCTGTGTTCCCTTGTGTCTCTTCTATCCCTTGTGTCCCCTTGTGCCCCTTTTGTCCTCTTGTGTCCCATGTGTCCCTTGTGTCCCCAAGAGACCCCTGTGTCCCTTTGGTGCCTTCTCTCTCCCGTGTCCCCTATGTCCATTGTGTCCCCTGGGTCACCTTTGTTATTTGTGTCCTCTGTGACCCTTGTGTCTTCTGTGTCCCGTGTGTGCCTTGGGTCAACTTATGTCCATTGCGACCCGTGTGTCCCCTGTGTTCCCTGTGTCCCCTATGTCGGTTGTGTCCCATGTGTCGCCTGTGTCGGCTGCGTCCCTTGTATTCTCCTGTGTCCCATAAGTCTCCCGTGCCCATAACTTCCCTGTGTCCCTTGTGTCTCCTGTGTCCCTTGTGTCCCTTGTGTCCCATGGAGCCCTTGTGTCCCCTGTGTCACTTGTGTGCACTGAGTCTCCTGTCTCCCTTGTGTCCCTAAGTATCCCTTGTATCCCTTGTGTACCCTGTGTCCCTTTGTGTCCCTTGTGTTGCTTGTGTTTCCTTGTGTCCCTTTTGCACTTTTGTGTCCCCTGAGTCCCTAGAGTCCCCTGTGCCACTAGTGTCCCCTGTGTCCCTTGTGTTCCCTGTGTCCCCTGAGTCCCTAGAGTCCCCTGTGTCACTTGTGTCCCCCGTGTCCCTTGTGACCCCTGCATATCTGGTGTCCCCTTGTGTCCCATGTGTCCCCCTGTTTTTCTTTGTATCCCTCCTGTCCCCCATGTACCTCGTGTCTCTTTGAAGCCCGTGTCTCCCTTGTGTCCTCTGTGCTTTTGTGTTCCCTTGTAGCCCCTGTGTCCCTTGTGTTCCCTTGTATCCCTTGTGTCCCATTGGTCTCCTTGTGCCCTTTGTGTCCCTAGTGTCCCCTGTCCCCTTAAAGTAAAGTAAAGTAAAATAAAACTTTATTTACACAGGGTAGCCTGTTCAGCTCTAAGGCTGGTCCCCATAGGGGCGCTGTATCTTAAAAAATTTAGTTACAGTCCCCTTGTGACCTGTGTCCCTTGTGACTTTTGTCTCACTTGTGTTTCCGGTGTCCCTTTGAGTCCCCTGTGTTGCTTGTTTCCCTTGTGATCCACGTGTCCCCTTCTGTCCGTTGTGTCCCTCATGTCCCCCGTTTTCCTTTTTTTCCGTGTTCCTTGTGTTTCCTGTGTCCCTTGTGTCTTCTTATGTTCTGTTTTTTGTGTCCCGTGTCCCCCTTTTTCGTTTAAAAACATGAAGTATTCGGTGGCGTTGCCTTTGTTTCTTATCTGGCGCGAAAACTTGGGGGTTCCATTGCTTCACGTGACAACATGCGGGGTTTTTTTGCACGCTCAGGATGTCAAAGAACGTGATTTTTTATGAAAATAAAAAACAACACACAAAGTTCTGCTTTAATTGTTTAGAATTTTTTTATTTGATTAATCAACTAACGGTTCACTGATTTATTTATTTGAACCATTACAAACACAGCAATGATTCTTGTCCATACACAAACATATAAATCGCTCCTTCATAAAATGATTAGTCCTGATCACGAATGCGCACTCGTACTTTCATAAGATAAAAAATAAGCGCCCATTTATCTTTATAAAAACCCTGCAATCTTCCTTTGAACTTATATTTATTGTTCGATAGTCCACACAGTCTTAATTCTTTCCATAAATGTTTCAATCCAACCTTAATGCACTTAATAGAATTCAATTTTAATATTAACATGAAAACCAAGCGCATACCGGCATTTCTTATATATAAATTGCAATCCCCATTAAGACCCTGTTTACATGGAGTGGGGGACTCCGGTCTAGTAGGGTAGGTTTCTTTTGTTTTGTGTCCCTCAGAGCGTGAAAACAAAAGAAACCAACCCCACTAGACCGGGGTCCCCCACTCCATGTAAACAGGCCCTTATACACTTAACCTAGTTTCGCAATAAGTTAATTGTTACATAATTATTGCAACAAGTCTTAGTAAATTAGACCCTAGATTAATAACATGCACTTTCTTACTTCTTACATTAGCATTGCAATACTCTCATAGTAAGTTAATTACCAGATTAATCAAATGCGCGCACTATTAAATTTTGCCTACAATACCCAGAAAGACACACACAAGAATAAATACACGGGCTTGTAG
>OZ038004.1:11674949-11694949 GCA_964035705.1 Porites rus | reverse complement strand
ATTGCAATTTACTCTTAGTAAATTAATTACTAAATTAAAACACGTGTGCATTCTTAATTCTTACATAAGCATTGCAATTCACCTTAGTAAACTAATCACTAAATAAATAACATGAACACTCTTAATTGTCGCATAACATTGCAAGACCCTGTAGTGAATTAATCACTATATTAATAACAGGCAGACATTCTTAATTCTTACATAAGCAATGCAACATACCACTAACCAGTCTTAAATTAATCACTAGATAAATAACACGCGCTCACTTAATTTTTATGATTATCAAACCGTCCTCAACCAATTAATTACTGGATATTAATAACACACGCAGTCATAATAAAGGCATAGCAATATCCTCATAGTAAGTTAAGCATTAAATAAATAACACACGGACTTTCAATTTCTGATATGAGATTGCAATCTTAGCAAATTAATTACTAAATTAAAACAAGTGTGCATTCTTAATTCTTACATAAGCATTGCAATTCACCTTAGTAAACTAATCACTAAATAAATAACATGCACACTCTTAATTGTCGCATAACATTGCAAGACCCAGTGTAGTGAATTAATCACTATATTAATAACAGGCAGACATTCTTAATTCTTACATACCAATGCAACATACCACTAACCAGTCTTAAATTAATCACTAGATAAATAACACGCGCTCACTTAATTTTTATGATTATCAAACCGAGCTCAGTTAATAAATTACTAGATATTAATAACATGCGCACTCTTAATATAAGGGTATCAATATCCTCATAATAAGTTAAGCATTAAATAAATAACAGACACTCAATTTCTGATATGAGATTGCAATCTATTCTTAGTAAATTAATTACTAAATTAAAACACGTGTGCATTCTTAATTCTTACATAAGCATTGTAATTCACCTTAGTAAACTTATCACTAAATAAATAACATGAACACTCTTAATTGTCGCATAACATTGCAAGACCCAGTGTAGTGAATTAATCACTATATTAATAACAGGCAGACACTCTTAATTCTTACATAAGCAATGCAACATACCACTAACCAGTCTTAAATTAATCACTAGATAAATAACACGCGCTCACTTAATTTTTATGATTATCAAACCGAGCTCAGTTAATTAATTACTAGATATTAATAACATGCGCACTCTTAATATAAGGGTATCAATATCCTCATAATAAGTTAACCATTAAATAAATAACAGACATTCAATTTCTGATATGAGATTGCAATCTATTCTTAGTAAATTAATTACTAAATT
Organism: Porites rus; assembly: GCA_964035705.1. Lineage (NCBI taxonomy): Eukaryota > Metazoa > Cnidaria > Anthozoa > Scleractinia > Poritidae > Porites > Porites rus. The sequence goes on along the minus strand of OZ038004.1, from coordinate 11,693,684 downwards.
AAAACACGTGTGCATTCTTAATTCTTACATAAGCATTGTAATTCACCTTAGTAAACTTATCACTAAATAAATAACATGCACACTCTTAATTGTCGCATAACATTGCAAGGACCCTGTAGTGAATTAATCACTATATTAATAACATGCAGACATTCTTAATTCTTACATAAGCGATGCGACATACCAGTCTTAAATTTATCACTAGATAAATAGTACGCGCTCACTTAATTTTTATGATTATCAAACCGTCCTCAGCTAATTAATTACTTATAAATATTAATAACACGCGCACTCTTAGTATAAGCATAGCAATATCCTCATAGCACGTTAAGCATTAAATAACACACAGACGACACTCAATTTCTGATATGAGATTGCAATCTACTCTTAGTAAATTAATTACTAAATTAAAATACGTGTGCATTCATAATTCTTATCTAAGCATTGCAATTCACCTTAGTAAACTAATCACTAAATAAATAACATGAACACTCTTAATTGTCGAATAAACATTGCAAGACTTTGTTTAATTCTTACATAAGCGATGCGACATACCAGTCTTAAAGTAATCACTAGATAAGTAACACACGCTCACTTAATTTTTATGATTATCAAACCGTCCTCAACCAATTAATTACTAGATATTAATAACACACGCGGTCTTAATATAAGCATAGCAATATTCTCATAGTAAGTTAAGCATTAAATAAATAAAACACAGACACTCAATTTCTGATATGAGATTGCAATCTACTCTTAGTAAATTAATTACTAAATTAAAACACGTGTGCATTCTTAATTCTTATCTAAGCATTGTAATTCACCTTAGTAAACTTATCACTAAATAAATAACATGAACACTCTTAATTGTCGCATAAACATTGCAAGACCCAGTGTAGTGAATTAATCACTATATTAATAACATGCAGACATTCTTAATTCTTACATAAGCAATGCAACATACCACTAACCAGTCTTAAATTAATCACTAGATAAATAACACACGCTCACTTAATTTTTATGATTATCAAACAAACCTCAGTTAATAAATTACTAGATATTAATAACATGCGCACTCTTATTATCAGGGTATCAATATCCTCATAGTAAGTTAAGCATTAAATAAATAACAGACACTCAATTTCTGATATGAGATTGCAATCTATTCTTAGTAAATTAATTACTAAATTAAAACACGTGTGCATTCTTAATTCTTACATAAGCATTGCAATTCACCTTAGTAAACTTATCACTAAATAAATAACATGCACACTCTTAATTGTCGCATAACATTGCAAGACCCTGTAGTGAATTAATCACTATATTAATAACAGGCAGACATTCTTAATTCTTACATAAGCGATGCGACATGCCAGTCTTAAATTAATCACTAGATAAATAACACGCGCTCACTTAATTTTTATGATTATCAAACCGTTCTCAGCTAATTAATTACTGTAACATATTAATAACACGCGCACTCTTAATATAAGCATAGCGATATCCTTATACTTAATTAATTCTTACGTTAACATTGTGATCTAGACTCATTTTGACGTGTTATTAGATAAAATTGGTACTAACATGGGTGTTTACTCTATCATTATACCCTTTTTCTTAAAGACGTAGAAACATCAAGCCTAATTACTTACAGTTTTTCAATAATATTAGGTAATATTAGGTAATAAAAACATTAAGTAAAGCTAAATAATTATCATTAAATCATCTTGTCCTTGCATCATGTTCTTCGGGGATCATCATGGGCGGAGTGTCATCTGCAAAATTTCGAATAGGCAGCTTGGTGAATAGGAATAGAAAAGAGAAGTTGTCACATCACGTTGCCATGGTAGCACATTTTCTGGATGACAACAAAACAAAAACGTCACTTAAAAAGTTAATTCGCACTGTTTCATACTTCATCGATCTTATTCAATTTCATTTAATTTGTCAAATGTTGGCAAAATTTTCTGGAGTTGCATCCGAAAGTTAAGAAAAAGAAAAAGAAAATTTTGTGTTGTGTTCACCTACTCCAGAAAGAAGGCACATGAAATAAGGAGGTTTTTTGTCACAGTTGTGCAACGACTGTTACGAAATCTACAAGAGTGCGATGCACGTGCAGCATTGCTGTTTTGTTATTACTTTTTCACTGGTTCTTGTTGCCTTCGCCGTCGTCGTTGGTTTAGCTCTCTAATGTTGTGATCCAGAAATTCTGCTACCATGATAATGTGACGTCACACTTCTTCTCTATATCGCCTTAATTTTAAGGAAACAGGACTGATTTTTAGAACTAATTCATGTTTAATGGGGATAAATTGAATTATTTTCCAGAGTGAGCATATATAGTTTGCGAAAATTGGCCGACCCCTACCGCATGTTCCCCCAAAATGCTCTGATCCCATGGCTGGTAGGATCACAACTATCACTAATTTGTCATTTTCATACATCATTCAAAACCTTTCCAAGGCCAATTACATATATAGAGGAACAAGGGTGGTGCACTGGTGAGAGTACTTGATCTCCTCCCACCATTGTGGCCCAGGTTCAAATCCTGGTGTCAACACCAGTTGAGTTTGTTGTTGGTGCTCTCCTTTGCTTCGAGAGGTTATTCTTCATGTACTCCAGTTTTCCCCTCCTCTCAAAAACCATCATTTTCAAATTTTAATTCAACCAGGAAATCAAGTGGATGAATTGAAGAACCACTTAGCAGATGTGCTACCTCTATTAAACTATTATTTATTTATATACTTATTTATTGAAAAGTTTCAATGTTCTGAAGATTGTTCTGGTTGATAATCTCCTGGACCCTAACTTTTATGAAATTATTAGGATCCCGCCCCGGTACAAATGAGAGCTTTGAATAGTCAGGAAATTTCACCGAAGAGTTTGCGGGATTCAGTGGGGAAGCCCAAACCTATTTTTCAGTTGTACTGATAACCACTTTTTGCTAGCATACAATGTAGCTGCTCTTCTAATTGTGGAAATTTCTCTTGCAATTTTTTTACAAACATGTGCCAAACAACTTTAAAATCCTTTAGATTGCTGATTAAAGTAATGTGACGATCACTGACATCATAGGGGAAATCACCTATGACACTGCTAAGATACTTTCATATACCGGTACCTAATTAAGGACCTGGGCTGGATTGTTCAAAGCACTGGGTTAGTGTGAAGTTTAAAATCAGATATGAAAGCTTACAAAGAAAATTCAGTTTAATTCTTTTTGCCTGCAATGTAGTGATTTGGTGCTCTGTAAGGAACACAGAAAATTATCCAAGAAAATGTTCTTGAACAGAAGAATAAGAAACCCAGATTAACATAATAATATTTTAATCCTGGGTTAGTGCTAATCGGTTTTCGAACAACTGGGCCCTGATGACATTACCTACTGTTTTCTTTGATAATTTCTTGCCATCAGTCATCTGATCCTTCCTCTTTTCCTGAAAATAGACAAATGAATATACCAGTAAATTCTTTAAACCATTTTATACAACTTCACCCATTTCAACTGATCGATGCCCATGTTGAGCCACATCCCATATACTGCTTGTGGTGTCATCAGTTTTAATAAGTATATACCCAATTAAAGGAGAATTTGTCTAAACTCATGTAGGGGTAAGATATCTTTCAAACCGTACCAGAATATAAGCACGGTTAAGTCAAAGAGCCCAGAGAAAATACAGATAACCATGAAAAGTTGACTTCAAAATTTTGATAAAAATCTTGTTTTAACTAGTTACTTGATCATGAGTGTAACTTAATCTTCCATTTAATCATATGATTATGATGCACTGTCAGATGAAAACTGTGCAGTCTAGAAGCTTTCCCAAAAACTTCTCCCAGGGCTAATTAATTTGCAGCAAAAGAAAACAAAAACAGGGCAAGAAAAGGAAGAGAATATAAGAGAGGAGATCGAAAGAGCAAAAGGTAAAGTCGAGACTGCTGTGTAACTTTTAAACCCAAATGCTATCTCAACATTCTGCTTTCTATTCATGAGCTTTAAGGTTTTAATTGGGCATGAGTTAAACTCTTGATAAACTCCTCTGACTGATAAATCCACCTGCAATTGTATTAATACTAAACCTGAGTTCCATGCCTCAATCTCATTTAACATAATTATCTAAAATATATTAACTGTCAAATCTCTTGTAAGGCACCACCTTGCAAATTTTGGAAAGTGGTCTTAACTAGAGCTGGCTGTTTTTGCGTTACAGAAAGTTAATCATGTGAACAGCTATTGCAAAAGGCCTATATATTATCCATTATTTTGATCCCTTTCTCTTGACTCACCACTTGCGTTAAAGGTTGCACGATTGTGTCCTTGTATCCTCTTCATGCAGAACATACCTGTAATTCTTTAAAGACATTGCAAACATAGCAGAAAGGAATAATATACATAAATATAATTATTAAGACAAAAATGCATGCATGGTTAACAATACAATTTAATGTGCAAGTTACAAAATAACTAATCATTTAAGCTTTACCACAGACGCGCGCAGTTGGGCATTTGCGCTCACACACTCTCTCTATCTCTCTCTCTCTCGCGCATGCAGGACACTTAAACACATTGGCACTGTCAACACAAACACTCTCCCTCTACCTCTCTCACATACAGGACACTTAAACACATTGGCACTGTCAACACGAACAATACATAAATGTAGAATTAAGAAAGAGATAATAAAGAGAGCTCAATTTGAGACTGAAATAGAGGGTCAAGATGCTTGATCGAGGCAAAAGAATAGAAGGTCAAGATGCTTTGATCGAGGCAAAAGAATAGAGGGTCAAGATGCTAGATCAAGGCAAAAGACAAGTTCAAGACTCGTACAAAAAACTGAGGACTCGTGTGAGTGAGCGGCATTGAGGAGAGTTGACAATAGACAGCATATCAAAGGAGGAACAGGATCGCGCAAAAATGTCATCGTGTGATGGTGGATTATATTAGACAGCTGTATAGTGTGTTATAAAGATCGGTGATGGGAATGTTTATGGATTTTTGATTAATATAATTAATGTGGTTATAGTCAGTAAAAAGTTAAATTGCAAGCTAATATCTAAAAATATCCCATAATTATTAAAAATCAAGGTAATGTTTAAAATAATACAAGGTGATGTTTAGAATAATACAAAAATTTAAAATTAAGGCTAAGTACACAAAGAATGCCTTGAAAAGAGAAGTTCAAGACTCGTACAAAAAAACTGAGGACAGTGAGTTGTTCAGTTCTTGTGTGAGTGAGCGGCATTGAGGAGAGTTGACAATAGACAGCATATCAAAGGAGGAACAGGATCGGGCAAAAATGTCATTGTGTGATGGTGGATTATATTACACAGCTGTATAGTCTGTTATAAAGATCGGTGATGGGAATGTTTGCTGGATTTTTGATTAATATAATTAATGTGGTTATAGTCAGTAAAAAATTAATTAAATTGCGAGCTAATATCTAAAAATATACATAATTATTAAAAATCAAGGTAATGTTTAAAATAATAAAAGGTAATGTTTAGAATAACACAAAAATTTAAAATTAAGGCTAAGTACACAAAGAATGCCTTGAAAAGGGAGTTTAAGACGTTGGCCCTATATAAAGAAATCTCCCAAAAGAAATAATTTATCTAAAAATATCCCATAATTATTAAAAAATCGAAGTAATGTTTAAAATAATACATTTATAGTTAAAAATATTTACAACAAATGTAAAAATAAGAGCATATTAAGAGTAAACTAGAAAGATACTACAAGATATATATTAAAAAACGATCTTTTAAAAAGAACCCATGTTCCCAGCTTTAAACATTTAAATTGAAAAATCAAGTATAAATGCTATAATTATTTTCATGATTATTTAAAAATAAGTGAATAAATAAAGATTAAGATATAAAAGCACAGGAAGAAATAAAAACTGGAATACAAAATATACAATAAATAAATACATTAATGAAAAATAATTTATAAAACTCAAATTGTATTTTAAGCACTATTCACAATATCAATGTACAGTAAATATTAATTTTCTTTTTAATCATTATTTATTTTTGTTATTAATACTTAGTAACGGATGTAGTGCCAGCATACATATACTCTGTTAATAAATCATTTACTTACTTACCTTCTTCATTAATATTAGTTGTTTACTTACTTACTTATTTACTTAATTAATTCATTGATTAATTAAAAAGGTATTTACTTATTTACTTACATAATTACTTACTTTTAATTAATTACCGACTAACTTACTTACTAATGGACATAACTTGAGAAATGAGAAACATCAGACACGTTCACCTAGAAACAAAGACTAAACAATGAAAAATGCCATGCTGCACCTAATTATAAAAAAGAAAACTTGTCACAAACCTGTTAGGAAGGAACAATTGGATCAGAACATAGTGGAAAACAAACAACTCTAATTATCTTACATAATAAATAAATAAGCCAACAGTAAACAACACTTTCACCTTATACTTCAATGAATGTCTTCAGTTATGGAAGAGTTGATCAACTGCCTTCAGAAGAAGAAGAACATACGATTAACCTACTAATATAATACCACTACATTTCAGCACATGGGTGGATAGGTGAGCCATTCCACCTTCCTCCTTTGTACTGATCTAAGAATAAGTGAAGCAAGAATGTTTTACTACAGTAATTTCATCTCTTATCACCTCTGTAAGGCAGTGTAAAGTGAAGCAATTAGGTATAGAAAAACCGTTTTAAATGGTTAACTCCAAAAGGTTTTTGCTCTTTGAATGAATTTGAAAAGCTTTAATTTCAGCATTACAAAAATAAATAGAAGAACACTCTAGCCAAATTCCCAGGCATCAAAAGTTTCACTATGTGGTCAATGCCTTTCCAATAGTCCATGCAAACCTTCACCTAATTTACATCACTGCAATAATTTCACCATGTGGGTCTGGGGAAAGTCACACCAGTGCAAAACAATAGCGACCTAAAAAGAAACAGGACACCCAATATCTACAAGTACATACTTGCAGTGCATGGAAGACTTTGTAAGAACAAAAACACATTATTTTATCAACCACAGAAAATAAACCAAACACAGATACACAGCATACACTTACAACAATAAGGAACCACTGAAACAAAGCCATTGCAGGACTAGAGCAACTAGCCCTTAACAATGAAACAGCAGAAGCACAGCCTTCCACTATACAAAGAACTACACAATACACAGACACACAATGCATACACATTGCACTTTCAATACCGAGCAACCACAAAACAAAAGTAACGGTAGAACTAGAGCACCTAGCCCTTAACTATGGAAGCGCAGAACCACAGCATTACAAAAAGAGCTACACATTACTCAGAGACACAATACATACACTGTACTTACTATACCAAGGAACCTCCGAACCAAAGTCATGGTAGAACTAGAGAACCTAGCCCTTAACTAAGGAACGGCAGAACCACAGAATTACAAAAAGAACTACACATTACACAGAGACACAATACATACACTGTACTCACGATACCGAGGAACTACCGAACCAAAGTTGTGGTAGAACTAGAGAACCTAGCCCTTAACTATGGAACTGCAGAACCACAGCATTACAAAAAGAACTGCACATTACACAGACACAATACATACACTGTAGTTACGATACCGAGGAACCACCGAACCAAAGTTGTAGTAGAACTAGAGAACCTAGCCCTTAACTATGGAACTGCAGAACCACAGCATTACAAAAAGAACTGCACATTACACAGACACAATACATACACTGTAGTTACGATACCGAGGAACCACCGAACCAAAGTTGTGGTAGAACTAGAGAACCTAGCCCTTAACTATGGAACTGCAGAACCACAGCATTACAAAAAGAACTGCACATTACACAGACACAATACATACACTGCACTCACGATACCGAGGAACCACCGAACCAAAGTTGTGGTAGAACTAGAGAACCTAGCCCTTAACTTTGGAACTGCAGAACCACAGCATTACAAAAAGAACTGCACATTACACAGACACAATACATACACTGTAGTTACGATACCGAGGAACTACCGAACCAAACTCGTGGTAGAACTAGAGAACCTAGCCCTTAACTATGGAACCGCAGAACCACAGCATAAAACAAAGAACTGCACATTACACAGAGACACAATACATACACTGTACTCACGATACCGAGGAACCACCAAACCAAAGTCGTGGTAGAACTAGAGCACCTAGCCCTTAACTATGGAACTGCAGAACCACAGCATTACAAAAAGAACTGCACATTACACAGACACAATACATACACTGTACTTACGATACCGAGGAACCACCGAACCAAAGTTGTGGTAGAACTAGAGAACCTAGCCCTTAACTATGGAACCGCAGAACCACAGCATTACAAAAAGAACTGCACATTACACAGACACAATACAAACACTGTACTCACGATACCGAGGAACCACCGAACCAAAGTCGTGGTAGAACTAGAGAACCTAGCCCTTAACTATGGAACCGCAGATCCACAACATTATCAAAAGAACTCCACATTACACAGAGACACAATACATACAATGTACTCACGATACCGAGGAACCACCGAACCAAAGTCGTGGTAGAACTAGAGAGCCTAGCCCTTAACTATGGAACCGCAGAACCACAGCATAAAACAAAGAACTGCACATTACACAGAGACACAATACATACACTGTACTCACGATACCGAGGAACCACCAAACCAAAGTCGTGGTAGAACTAGAGCACCTAGCCCTTAACTATGGAACTGCAGAACCACAGCATTACAAAAAGAACTGCACATTACACAGACACAATACATACACTGTAGTTACGATACCGAGGAACCACCGAACCAAAGTTGTAGTAGAACTAGAGAACCTAGCCCTTAACTATGGAAACGCAGAACCACAGCATAAAACAAAGAACTGCACATTACACAGAGACACAATACATACACTGTACTCACGATACCGAGGAACCACCGAACCAAAGTCGTGGTAGAACTAGAGCACCTAGCCCTTAACTATGGAACTGCAGAACCACAGCATTGCAAAAAGAACTGCACATTACACAGACACAATACATACACTGTACTTACGATACCGAGGAACCACCGAACCAAAGTTGTGGTAGAACTAGAGAACCTAGCCCTTAACTATGGAACCGCAGAACCACAGCATTACAAAAAGAACTGCACATTACACAGACACAATACAAACACTGTACTCACGATACCGAGGAACCGCCGAACCAAAGTCGTGGTAGAACTAGAGAACCTAGCCCTTAACTATGGAACCGCAGATCCACAACATTATCAAAAGAACTGCACATTACACAGAGACACAATACATACAATGTACTCACGATACCGAGGAACCACCGAACCAAAGTCGTGGTAGAACTAGAGAACCTAGCCCTTAACTATGGAACCGCAGAACCACAGCATAAAACAAAGAACTGCACATTACACAGAGACACAATACATACACTGTACTTACGATACCGAGGAACCACCGAACCAAAGTTGTGGTAGAACTAGAGAACCTAGCCCTTAACTATGGAACCGCAGAACCACAGCATTACAAAAAGAACTGCACATTACACAGACACAATACAAACACTGTACTCACGATACCGAGGAACCACCGAACCAAAGTCGTGGTAGAACTAGAGAACCTAGCCCTTAACTATGGAACCGTAGATCCACAACATTATCAAAAGAACTGCACATTACACAGAGACACAATACATACAATGTACTCACGATACCGAGGAACCACCGAACCAAAGTCGTGGTAGAACTAGAGAACCTAGCCCTTAACTATGGAACCGCAGAACCACAGCATAAGACAAAGAACTGCACATTACACAGAGACACAATACATACACTGTACTCACGATACCGAGGAACCACCGAACCAAAGTTGTGGTAGAACTAGAGAACCTAGCCCTTAACTTTGGAACTGCAGAACCACAGCATTACAAAAAGAACTGCACATTACACAGACACAATACATACACTGTAGTTACGATACCGAGGAACCACCGAACCAAAGTTGTGGTAGAACTAGAGAACCTAGCCCTTAACTATGGAACTGCAGAACCACAGCATTACAAAAAGAACTGCACATTACACAGACACAATACATACACTGCACTCACGATACCGAGGAACCACCGAACCAAAGTTGTGGTAGAACTAGAGAACCTAGCCCTTAACTTTGGAACTGCAGAACCACAGCATTACAAAAAGAACTGCACATTACACAGACACAATACAAACACTGTACTCACGATACCGAGGAACCACCGAACCAAAGTTGTGGTAGAACTAGAGAACCTAGCCCTTAACTATGGAACCGCAGATCCACAACATTATCAAAAGAACTGCACATTACACAGAGACACAATACATACACTGTACTCACGATACCGAGGAACTACCGAACCAAAGTCGTGGTAGAACTAGAGCACCTAGCCCTTAACTATGGAACCGCAGAACCACAGCATAAAACGAAGAACTGCACATTACACAGAGACACAATACATACACTGTACTCACGATACCGAGGAACCACCGAACCAAAGTCGTGGTAGAACTAGAGCACCTAGCCCTTAACTATGGAACCGCAGAACCACAGCATAAAACAAAGAACTGCACATTACACAGAGACACAATACATACACTGTACTCACGATACCGAGGAACCACCGAACCAAAGTCGTGGTAGAACTAGAGAACCTAGCCCTTAACTATGGAACCGCAGAACCACAGCATAAAACAAAGAACTGCACATTACACAGAGACACAATACATACACTGTACTCACGATACCAAGGAACCACCGAACCAAAGTCGTGGTAGAACTAGAGAACCTAGCCCTTAACTATGGAACCGCAGAACCACAGCATAAAACAAAGAACTGCACATTACACAGAGACACAATTCACACACTGTACTTACGATATGAAGGAACCACCGAACCAAAGTTGTGGTAGGACTAGAGGACCCTTCCCTTAACTATGGAACCGCAGAACAACAGCATAATATTTCACATAGAACTGCACATGACACAGAGACACAATACCTACACGGTACTTACCATACTTACAGTACTGAGGCACAACTGAACCAAAGCTATTGCTGGACTAGAGCACCTAGCCCTCGACTATGGAACAGCAGAAGTACAACATTAGAAAAAGAACCATTACACAGAGATGCCATACAAAAACATAAAGCAACAGAATAGAAGAGAACTACAATAGTTGAAGATACCAGGTGTCTGGTAATCTCTGTAGCTTGTTGTTGTATCGTACTTGTACAACCTTTCCCAGGCCGTCATGGTGAATTCATTCTGGTGATTTAACCTAGATCAAAGGCATCATATGGCCCATCCAAAATACACTGACCACTGGGTAAAACTGGAGAGCTAGGAACTAGGCAAGAGATTTTTTCAGAAACCAGCTGACAATTTGCTAAGGATTTCAACATTAAGTGAAGGAGCAAATGAGTTTTTGAGACTACCAAATACTACTGATAAACTGTTCTTAAAAAAATACCTACATGCAATTGCTTTACTTTACACTGTTTTAACTATTTTTACTTTCAACAAAATGTCAATAACATTATTTTCATCTTTGTTTGCTGTTGTGTTTTCAGTATGATGCAGTCTATCGATAAGTAAAAGCCCGGAAAATAAATTTAAAAACAGTTGTAGCACTATACGATACCCAACCAGCAACATGACAACCTTTCTCTTTTCCTTGCTTTTCTAGAACAGAAAACAGAAACATTTCAATGTTTGCATGGAGCTCACCTAACATTCAGTACTGAAAAATAATTGATGTCATTTGACTCCATGCTTATTGCACTAATCTTTTCAGCAATTGCTTGACCGGGTAACCAGGGACAATAAAATGTGTTACATAAGGGGTGATTTCACTTTAGACCTTCTTAACACTGATTTGCATTCAGCTACGAACGAGTTTACGAATGCGTTCTTTTCTCATTTTCTTTACCCGCTAATTTCGAGACCAACTCGCCTTACTTGGTACAGCGCCACCCTGATTGATAACATTTTTACAAACAATATTTCTGCCTCGTGTGACAATGGACTTATTATTAACAATCTGTCTGACCATTTACCAATCTTCACACTCTGTTACACTGATACATTCTTCAACAATTAAGCCTAAGGAAAGTGTTGCCATTTGCAACTTCTCTAGTCAGAATATTAATAATGCATTTAACAACCTCTTGTGTGAATTTGACTGGAATTCTCTAATTTATGCTGATGCCAACGCCGCTTACAATGGGTTCCTACAAAAATATACTGAATTTATAATAAGAGTTTTCCGATAAAGTTTTGTTAAGGGAAAAACCTAAAAACTCTGCATAATCCGTGGCTTACAACTGGAATCTTGAAATCAATTAAAACAAAGTCTAGGCTATATAAATTATTCCTAAGGAAACCAAGTCCTGAGCATGAATCCAACTATAAGTCATTTAGAAATAAGCTAACTTGTCTTGTTTGTGTCGCCAGGAAAAATATTATTATTATGACAACAAATTGGATAAGGCTTGATCTAACTTAAAGCGAACATGGAAAATTCTCAATGAACTAAACAACAGGCGTGTCCCAGCTTAATCACTGTATCCTGCAAGCTTCACCAAAAATGGAATGGAAATTAGCAATCCTACCGACATTGCCAATAATTTCTGTGATTACTTCACTAATAAAGGGCCAAATTTGGTGAGCAAAATTCCTTAAACAAATTCATTACCCAAGGATTTCTTGAGCAGCTGTCTTTCTGAATCCATTTCATTGCAACAACTAACGGTTGGTGAATTAAACAATATTAATGTCAAATCGTTATAAACACTTTGTTGTCTACTGGTGTGTTTCCTGAATCTCTCAAAATAGCCAAAGTGATTCCAGTTTTTAAGGCAGATGACCCAACACTTTTTAGTAACTACAGGCCAATATCAATTCTTCCAGCCTTTTCTAAACTCTTTGAAAAAGTCATGTACAACTGACTGATTAATTTCTTAAATTTGCATAATATTTGTGACCCTCCACGTGATATCCAGGACAAAGGTGATGACACGCTCACAACACGCTTAGTGTGTCCAAAGACACACTTTATGTGCATATTTAATTACTGAAACAATCAATGACACACAATGTTTTGTTTCGGTTTATTTAGCACGCTAATCCTTTGTTTTAGTCAAGTGTGATCGATGACACACTTAGTGTGCAAAGTTGACACAGATTAACACGCTGAAGTAAAACAAAACATAGCTTGAAAAATATAACTCTCGTACAAATTTAGCCTTTTATTGGATAGCCTCTATGCCAACTTCCAGTGAACAAACAACAAGATTCCTTGCTCATTCTGCGCTTTTGAAATGAAAAGGTAAAACATTAAATTGATCGTCGGCTCTCGACAAAAAATGTCCGCTGATAAAAAGTAAACAAACAAGCGTTTGAAATTCGCTTCTGTGACTTCCGCTGTAGTGCAGATAAAGTTTCTTGTCTAAAAATGATCTCGAATGAATCTACAAGTCTTAGAAAAACCTTCAGCATTAAAATCATCACTCTTTTCCCTTGCTTTTAAAAACATTAGGTTGCGGTTGTATGTATTTAGTCTAGGAAAAACTTTTGATGTGTGTTAAAGCAAAAAGTTTCAAATTACGCGTGACGCGTGATAATTACTTCCATCCATCTGCAACAATCGAAGCAGTAGCATTTTCTGTCTTGCTACGAACGGTACACTTGGAGATTTCTCAGATCATTTATTCTGTGTTATCTTTTTTTTTTTGCCGTACGTTTTGCAGTAATTTTTGAAATTATCCGATCGCAAAAACATTAAAGTTTTAGAAAAAGATTTTCAGCGGCTGTACTTGCGATCTTTTAACCCTTCACACGTGACTCACGCAAATACGTACCTTCACACGCTATGCTCCAAAACTAAAAACACTTTCTACACTTCAAAAGATAGACTTAATGATAATTATAATTTTCTAGCTTAAGTTTTATGATTTATCAACAACTTCCAGGTTATGTTGACCTGTTAGCTCATGTTATGCAGTTGAGGCAAGTCGTTCAGTAATTTGATATTTCAACCTTGAACTTGACGGTACTCTAAAAGAAAGCTAAAAGAAATACGTTTGTGATGTTTAGGAAAAACAACAGGCTCCAGATAAACCAAAAATTCAAAGAGTTTGATTTTAAATCCTTGACCCTTTGTAGAAAATGTTACAGCGTTGTTTTTTCCGATCATGAAGCTGACTGATTATTTACCGATAAGAGCTTCCGCTTTCACATCAAGAATGAGTGTACAATGATTGTGTTACAATTACTTTCGCTTCTTGTCCAGTAAGTTTGCGTGCGATGTAGCACACTCAGTTGCATACTTAAGTATGGTGTCTTCTTGCACACTAGCTTTTGTTATCTAAGGTTAACACACTTCATTGTTCTATGATGCACGCTTTGTTGCCTTTAGTGTGTTATGTGAGACAAAAGCACAAGCTCATTAAAGTGTGCTCTAGCGTGCTTTGTAAGCGTGTTAAAGTCAATTTCTTTCGTTTTTAAGTGGAAGCGTGTTGTGAGCGTGTTATCACCTTTGTCCCTGAAATCATATGGAGGGTCACATTTTATACTCGAAACAATTTGGATTCCGTAATAATCGTTCGACTGCATTAGCTTTAATTGACTTGATCAACAACATATCTTCAGCTATCGACAGAGAAATGAAACAACTTTAGGCATCTTCTTAGACCTTTCCAAGGCGTTTGATACTATTAATCACGAAATATTGTGTCAAAAACTGCAACATTATAGCATTCAGGATACTGCTTTGGCGTGGATCAAAAGAATCTTGAGGATCGGACTCAATTCATCCAGTTTGGGTCCCATCGATCTTATCCGTGAAAAATTTTATGCGGTGTCCCGCAGGGCTCAATTCTTGGACCTCTTTTGTTTATTATTTACTTTATGATCTTCCCAATGTCTCTAGTCTCACTCAATCTTTACTGTTTGCTGATGACACAAGTATCTTTTGTTCCCATAAAGATGCCAACCACCTTGTTTCTATTGTTAACAATGAACTTGCAAAAATAATTATTTGGCTTAACAAATTTTATGAGTTTTCATCCAAGGCAAAAGAAAGTCAATGTTAATGTCCCTCTTACTCTGGAAAATACTGTGATCAAGCAAGTCATGGAGACAAAATTTTTAGGTGTTCTCATTGATCAGCATCTCTCTTGGAAAGTACATATTGATTTTGTCTCACAAAAAATCTTGAAAAGTGTGGGAATTATTGCGAAAGCCCACTTTTACCTATCATTCCAAACTTTGATGACCTTGTATTACTCCCTTGTATATCCATTCTTAACATACTGTAATGTCGCCTGGTCCTTCACCTACTGTTCCAACCTAAACTGTATTTATCTTTTGCAAAAGCGTCTAGTGCGGCTCATAACAAAAGCTCACTATCTAGCAAATAAGCCCCTTTATTTAGGCAGCTTAAAGTCCTTGACATATTTAGTATTAATTCATTTTCTGTCGCTGCTTTTATGTATTCTTATCACCATAATCTTTTGCCTAGTAGCTTTCGT
Organism: Porites rus; assembly: GCA_964035705.1. Lineage (NCBI taxonomy): Eukaryota > Metazoa > Cnidaria > Anthozoa > Scleractinia > Poritidae > Porites > Porites rus. Next base: position 11,678,081 of record OZ038004.1, on the reverse strand, counting down.
GACTTGTTATAAGTAGTAATCAAGTCCATCAATACAAAACTCGACTAGCCTCTCAGTATAGACCTCATTTTTGTAGAACAAATATAAAGCAATTCAGTATCCTTTACCAAGGACCTAAAGTCTGGAATTCGTTGCCTATTTCACTAATTAGCTCTCCTTCTATATTTGTTTTTAAATAAAAATTTAAAGAATGATCTCACTGATAGCCGATCTGTTGCTTAATTTTCTGATCTTGCTCACTCTGCACTCAGCCACGAATTCAGTTCATTAGGTAGTTGAAGGAAGCCTATTAATATAAGCTTCAAGCTTCGTTCATGTTGTATAAGGTTTTGTGAGTGACTAAATAAATAAATAAAATAAAAATTTGTCTAGAAAGTACACGTAAGAATACTAAGCTAATATCCTGGGTCAAAAAGAACTCCAAAGCTTTAACACTGATACAAAATGGCAGCCAGTAGGAGGTATATTCGAAATGCTATTTTTGGGTTGAAAGCTACTGTACTAGCATTTGTATTTGCTATCACACATTCCTCTTATGCAACCTGAGTTCTAGCAAAAAATTAAAATAAAAAGACAAAATATTACCCGGTAGTTTGTTCCTCTGAGGTGAGTAACAAACCTATCACTAATCGAAATTTGAACAAGGGACCCCAGACTCACAACAGCCTCGATCCTCGAAGGTATATTTAATAGCATATCGTATTAAAGATCGATAAAACATCAAGACTTGCTAAAATAACGTATTTAGGGCAGGAAACGGTAAGAAAAAACCACAGAGACATCTCTTTTTGAGGTATGTACACTTAAATGGCAGCTTATGTGCATTTTCACCGTTTTATCGACGCGATCTTATGACACATTCCCACATAAATCACGTCGTTTCTCATTCACAGGACTTAGATTCCTTCCACATCACAAATACGGCGAATAAGTTATTTCCGGTATTCCAGGGTTTGTTTCATTTCATTTCAAATCGCATGTTTATGTTCCAATATTCGCGCGCGCCGTGCAAACAACGTATAAGACAATGTCCCTGTGAAATATCCCACCGCATCTAAAACTTTCTTTGCTGAAGAATACTACTTAGACAAATATTAGTCGGCTACTTGTTATTATCATACATCGATAACCTATTAAGAATGAAAAGAAAAAAGAATCGTACCCGGAATTCGAAGCCATCGTTTTGTTCGTCTCCTGGAACGCAGCTTGGGGACGAGGCTGATGTAACTTTACGCGGGAATTATCAAGCTCGTACCGAGGCCTGAGCTTGGGAAAGCTGGGACGAACACGTACCGTTGCACTTATGTCCTACCTTGTGAACATGTCCTCTGACGTAATGTGATATACAAGCCAATCAGGTCATGCGATCTATCGTGTTAGTCGCGGCATAGGACTGGAAAAGAACCTCCGTTGCAGTTTGGTCCTCGAGCAAAATTTGCAAGTTTAGCGGGTCGGGGACGGTAGTAAAATTTGTCTTGCAAGGTTAAGTAAACATGGCGGCCGAATCAACAACACAATTTCGGATTTTAAGGCTGCGAAGGAGAGTATATTTAATGTCGTTTTGGCATTTTACATTAAGAATTCGAAAAAAACAATACCGGCTGTGGGTCGTTAAAGTTAAATTTCACGTTTTTACATGTTATAAAAATATGAAGAGCGGATTGTGCCGTTTCTACTCCGTCTCTCAGTTTCGTATCGATCAACTTAATTTTTAGCCCATATCCGTTAAGATAGCTAAGACTTAGCGGAGAGGACAAGTCAAATCGCAAAATATTTTCACCATCTAAGTCCATATACAGATACTCAGCATCTTATGAATATCGTGAACTCGAATAAAAAGCGAACCGGCTTACGAAAGTATGACACTAATTGATTCTGTTCATTATGCAAATAAAGCGTTCAAAGACAGGTCTTTACTGGTGATTTTTTAAGCATAAAATGCGTAAGTTCGCTGATTGTGTTGTATTCTTGATTGGCGCAGGAAACAGTCAGTGTTTCCGGTTTTAATATGAAGGCTGAACGGTTGTAAAATCACTAGTTTTTCTAGAAAGGTGTGTGACTTTCGGTGATTGATTGGTAAGACACAGATTGAGTTAACGCAAAATGTGACTTCTTTCCACAGTCCACAGTTTGAGATAACTCAAATCCTGGCCTGAAAAGCGAAGCCTATAAATAGTCCACGATCTGGGAACCACATTTCGCGCCGTCGCGAAATACTGACTATTATATTCAGGGGAACCCAACGATAATTTTCTGTAAAATAGCTGTTCACAGAAGCAAATATTGCCTAGAATTTTCTATCACTTGAGGAAAGCTAAAAATTTCTTACAAAATACGAAACCTAAAATTTTCGGGTTGGAAAATGTGATGGAGAGAGGAACCAGAAAAATTCTAACTTTCGTAATACGTTAATCTGCATCTTAAATTTCCGGGAAAATACCGTAAAATTCCGAAATTAAGCCCCTCCAAATATAAGCCCCCATATTTGTAACGCAAAAAATCCTCCGTAAAATCGTCCCTCCGGATATAAGCCCCTTGGGCGTCTTGAACTTGGAAATCGCCCTCAAATACAAAACAAAACAAAGCAAAAATATATAAATTTTTGTCTTTGCCAAAGATCCATCACAAGCCCCAAATGATTGCAGTCAGAAAGTGTAATTTCTGTTTGCGTAGTTTACTCCTCACTCTTGGCTTGGATTTCTTCGGTCCATATAGACAAAGTATACTTGGACTACTTGCATGGCTGTGTTTTAAAAAGGTCAAAGTCCTCAAGACGAGTTTCAGTTAAAACGTTCTGCAAGTTACTGACATAAATTTCCTTCTAACTATAAGCTAGCCCCCTCGATTTTGAGACGCAAATTTCCCTCCAAGTATAAGCCTAGCCGATTTTAAGACGCAAATTTCCCTCCGAAAATAAGCCCCTCAAAAAGGGCCTTTGAAAAATATAAGCCCCGCTGATTATTTTTGGAATTTTACGGTAATATAGCACTGAAGCCCTTGCAAATCTATTTGTACTCTGGGTAGCCTAAAAAGAGCGGTTTTCAATGTATTTGGGAGGACACCGTCGTTGGGTTCCCCTGTTTATTTGGAAGGACACGGAACGACTTATCTCAAAATGCGACTCTTTACGTT
>OZ038004.1:11622449-11667449 GCA_964035705.1 Porites rus | reverse complement strand
TTCTTATTGAGAACGCGTTTTGTACAAGATGCCCGTTTTTGCCGTCTCATTTAAACTTTGCCAAACCTTTGATGGATTTTTCCAGGAATTCATTGATTTCGCAAAAAACGGCATTTTCGTAAAAACCCACAAATAACGACATCCTTCTTTTGTCATCTTGTTCAAAATTTTTGCCAAACCTTTGATAAGTTCTTGCCAAATTCGCCATTTTAGCCAAAGTTGCTATTCTTGCTAATTATCAACAGGCAATTTTCTAAGTCCTTTGATGAATCCTTGCCGAATTCGCGATCATTTGTCATTTTCGTAAAACTCACAATTATCGACATGCCTCGTTTGTCATCTCATTTTAATTTTGGCAAACCTTAAATGAAATGTTGCCCAATTTGCCATTTTTGTTATAATCGCCATTTGTCAAGATGCCCCTTTTTGTCATCTCTTTGTAAATTTTTGTCAAACCTTAGATAACTTCTTGCCAAATTCGCCATCTTTGCAAAATTTGTCATTGTCCTAAAAATCGCCAGCTATCAACATGCCCCTTTTTGTCATCTTATTTGAATATTTGGCCAAACCCTTGATGATTTTTTTGGCACACTCGCCATATTTGTTGAAATCTACCTTTTCTCAATATTCCCCTCTTTATCACTCTAAATGAGGTTTTGCCAGACCGTTGATGGATTCTTGTCCAATTCCCCATTTTCTCAAATTTTCCATTTTTGTGTAAATCGCCAACTGTCAATATGCCTGTTTTGTTGTTTCATTGTCTCAGTCCTTGCCAAATTCACCGGTTTCGTAAAATATGTCATTTTCGTATAACCCACAATTATGGACATGCCTCTTTTGTCATCTTGTTTTAATTTTTGCCAAACCTTAAATAAATTTTTGCCAAATTTGTCATTTTCGTAAAATCGCTATTTGTCAAGATGTCCTTTTTTGTCATCTTATTTGAATATTTGGCCAAACCCTTGATGAATGTTTGGCACACTCGCCATTTTTGCCGAAATTTGCCGTTCTCGCCTACATTTGCCATTTTCTTATTGTAATAGCCATTTGTTAAGATTTCCCTCTTTGACACCTCAATTGAGGTTTTGCCAAACCTTTGATGGATTCTTGCCCAATTCCCCGTTTTCTCAAATTTGCCATTTTCGCGAAAATCGCCAACTGTCAATATGCCTCTTTTGTTATCTCATTTAATTTTTTTGACAGACCTTTAATGATTCCTTTGCCAAATTCGCGAATTTTGCAAAATATGTCACTTTCGTAAATCCCACAATTATCGACATGCCTCTTTTGTCATCCTGCTCAAGTTTTTGCCAAACTTTTTAAAATTTTTTGCCAAATTTATAAACTTTATAAAATTGTCATTTGTCAAGGTACCCCTTTGTAATTGGCCAAACCCTTGAACTCTCCATTTTTGCCCAATTTTTTTTCCTTTTTCGCCTACATTTGCCTTTTTTTTTTTTATAATCACCATTTGTCAAGATCTCTCTCTTTGTAACCTCATTTGAGTTTTTGCCAAACCTTTGATGGATTCTTGCCCAATTCCCCATTTTCTCAATTTGCTAATTTCGTGAAATCGCTAACTGTCAATATTGCAGGTTTGCACTCGCCGTCACGGCGGCCATGCTGGTGCGCAAGAAAAAAGAGCATTTCTCTCCTCTGAGAACTTAACTCTATTTTCGTGTTAATACTTGGAGACAAATACTATTGTATTGACCCCCCCCCCCCCCACACACACACACACATGGTAGCCTTGTCACGTGGTTGCCTCTTTTGTTGTCTCATTTAAAATTTTCGCCAGATCTTTGATGAATCCAAATTCGCCAATTTCGAAAAATTTGTCATTTTCGTAAAACCCACAATTATCGACATGCCTCTTTTGTCATCTTGTTTTAATTTTTGCCAAACCTACAAATTCTTACCAAATAAATCGCCATTTGTCCAGATGCCTTTTTTTGTCATCTTATGTGAATATTTGGCAAGAGACTTTTTGGCATACTCACAATTTTTGCCGAAATTTCTCTCTTTCGCCTAAAATTTGCCATTTTCTTATAATCGCCATTTGTCAAGATTTCCCTCTTTGTCACCTCATTTGAGGTTTTGCAAAACCTTTTGATAGATTCTTGCCAATTTCCCCATTTTCTCCAATTTGCCATTCTCGTGAAAATCGCCAACTGCCAATAGGCCTCTTCTGTTCTCATTTAAATTTTTTGCCTGACCTTTGATGAATCCTTAATTGCCAAATTTGCCAATTTCGCAAAATGTCATTTTCGTGAGACCCCCAATTATCGACAAGCCTCTTTTATCATCCTGTGTTAATTAGGTTTAGGGTGATAAATATGTTATAAATTCTTGTCAAATTTGCCCTTTTCGTAAACAAAGGAAAGGTAAAAAAGCTTAAAGGGAGAACTCGCCATTTTCACATCTTCTATAATAGACCTTGTTTTGCATAAGCAGTCCTTAATCTCTTTTGGGACGACTGTAATACCCAGGGGAAATTAAGTGTAAGGTTATGGAAAGTCTTTGGAGGGAAAGCAAGGCGTGTGGGAGATGTGCAAATGGCGAATGAAGAGTAAAAAATCACGTTTCCTGCTCCACTTCCACATTTTCTATAATGCATGCACCTTATTTGCCCCCCCCCAAATTTTGCATAACCACTGTTTTCAATTTCTCTTGGGACGACTGCAATGCCCAGGAGAAATGAAAACAAAGGTCATGCAAAAACCTTCGGGGGCAAATAAGGTACATTATCGGAAATGTGGAAGGGCGTATATTACTTTTTTTTTTTGAAAAAAGCTAGTTTGCCTTCGTCTTCATGACTATGCACGTTTCCGATAATGTATGCCTTCCCTACTTTAAGAGATTCTTCCCAAAAAGAACTGAATTCGGCCCTTACTATACTACTTAAGTAAACATGAACAGTTTTTGATTCAAACGCTAGGGCCTTTTGTTGCTAGTATAAACTGGGAAAGTCAATATTTAGGTCAGGTCAGGTCACGTCACGTCACGATGCCTATTACCGCTAAGCCAATTAAGGCCTCGCTCATACAGGGGCGGATCCAGGATTTTTTTTAGGAGGGGGTGCACTCGTCTCTTGCTCTACTTCAACACCAATAAACCACATAGTTTTTTTTTTCTGCAGAATACCAGTGGTATTAGAAAACCGTAGGTCATCTCAGGGGAGGGTGCGCACTCCCTGCACCCTCCCCCTAGATCCGCCCCTGTTATGTGTAGAAACGTTGTCCGGGGTATAAGGGTTACTCTCCTTCTTTAGCCGCCCTGAGCGCCAACGTTTTATAAATTTACGCTTGGCTTAAGGGTGCCGCGCGTAGACCGCTCACCCTTTCGATTGTAGGGGGTCAACGTTTCTCCACACGAACACTTTGAATGCATGCGCGACCGCTGCTTTAGACAATCAGAGCATGCGCGCCCTATTAGCTTGGGTCAGTTTTATTCTCAGAAAAATGATCGCTAAAGGAAGAGAGAACCTTTTTCCCGGGACAATTATTCTTCATATAAATGGGGCCTATAAAGTCAGTGCTAACTTAGCTTCCCCACCAACCTACAGCCTGTGGTCAAGAAGAGTACGAGGGCATGCAGGGGACCTATTTAAGGGTGGATGGACTCGTTATAAATACAATGGCCATCCACCACAGGCACTGTGAAACCCCCAGTTATAGATGAATATAAAAGCAGCTAGTTAACCCTTACAAAACTGGCTCTGGATCAGTCTTAATATGAAATCGTTCCTTTCTCATTCATTTCTTGATACCCCTGTTTCCTGAGAGAAGAGGAAGTGCAATAGAGATAACATTCCCCACAGGTTTGCATCTACAGGCAAACATCCAGATACTGTAAATATGAGAGGAGGACAATTGATTCAGGAGAAGTTCATGATCTTTTCATTCAAAGAATGCTATTTTCTTTTAAATTTTCAGTTTATAGCTGAAAAAAAAAATCTATGTGATACATTGTATGCCATTTTCCCAGTAAGTTAATACAATATGTTTGGTACGTGATTTCACCAGCCTTTGTGACGGTGATACGTAGAAATAATAGCAACACATGCACAACTGCTGAAGAGAAGTTATACAAAACATACCAATTTATAAAATAAAATCGGACCATACTAATGAGCACTTAATTTTGCACATTTATTTTAGTTGCTTTATACCATGCACTGAAGACGAGGGAGAACCCCGCCTAAGATCTAAATTGAAGGAATCCATCCCAAGTACATAATGATAATAATAGTTCGTGTTTACAGTGTATTAGTTGGGCTGTCATTAAGAGCTGGGAGGCCGGGGATCTCATCCGGCTACTATGAATGTGGTCCCCAGCTACTTTCATACAAAAATAGAAGAAAAATAGAATCAAAAGAAATCCCTAGCCGTTTGATTCCCCGCCTACTTGTGGCATTTACCCGGCAACTTGAAATCTTAGTGACAACCCTGGAACTATTAGGTAACCTCAAACCTAGTTATTTATTTAAATTGGGCTTGGGTAACATTCCTATTGAATGAAATACGGGTAAGAACTTAAAAAACTAACTTAGGTCCAGGTTTCCATGTAGGAGTTACCATAAATCATTATATAACACTCCCATATCTTTTATATCCTAGACGCCATGATAAACCATAATAGGGAATTTTTTTATGGTTGACATTCATGGGTAGGATACAAATTTCAAGAAAATGTCTCAAAAAAGTAAAAAATGCTAGCAAATAAAAAAGGAAAGCACCTAGCATTTGCCTTCCCAATTAGTACCATTTCATGTAAAGTCTCTTCCAGGATAAATGGTGAGGAGAGCAAATATCCCAGCCGTATGAATTCTTGCCTTAAGTTTGTTAATTATCTGACACTTGATTTAATAATGAACAATGAATGAAAGGAATTTGAGGAATCACGCCCATAAATTTATTTTTCAGAAAAAATACCATCTTGAATTTGGAGCAATTTAATAAAAGTTGGTTAGAAAGACAAGGTGTATCTTTGAAAATTGCGTGGCTCTTATGAGGAGCTCAACATTTAAGTAAAGATACAATTATTTTCCTTTTGACTGCCTACCATCGTACTGACAAGTAGAGATCTTTATGATTTGATCCCTACCCTTATCCTCTTTCCTAATGTTAATATCAATACTACAAAACGTTGATTTACTGAACCAAATATTATGACGCAATTGTTTTCTCTTTCTAGTTCCTTAATTTGTGAAAGTACTGTTCTGTGACAGGGTTCTGTCCATGGAAAACCTGACCTCTCTTCTGAATAGAGCATCTTTAGGTACAAAATCTGCAAAGATAATGGATCAATATTAGGACCTGTTGATACTTCATTTGGCAGTATGGGGTTGGTGGGCTGAAGCATTTGAGAATGGGGTACAAAAGTGACTTATCCACCTGTGGCTGAAAATTGCCACCTCTAGACCCACCACTAAATGTAGTAAACATGGAACTTGCATTTTGTATTTGACAAAATCAAAATACCCCGCCTCTTACCTCCCTTCCCCATAACATAACTGTTAATGATAAGTTCCATGTGACAACAAGTCTTTTACATTGCAAGAGACCACCTCCCATAATCAACTAGGGATCCAAAAACATCAAAATTTTCCAGTTAAGACCTATAAAAAGAACTTTCTGTAAGGTACGGCCTCTTGTAATATCCTACACTACTCTTCAAGTACGTGTGATGTTTCAGATTTTTTCTAACATAGCAGCCGTGAATTCAATATAATAGAGCAGAAGTTATTTGCCTATCAAGAAACCTTTCAAATTCATCTGAACTTGAGTTCCATTAAGAGAACAAAAGAAATAAAAAGCAATGGTCATCTTTCTGCCATTAGCCCTTCCAAGGGTTAAATTTTTTGCTAAACTTGAATATGTTTTGTGGCAAAATAAGACCGAGTCTATAATAAAGGCGTTAATTGGTAAGGTGCGGTGGAAAGCGTAGGCAGCAAAGCCTTGAACACGTAAGCAGGTACGCAATATCTGACACACTTCCACTTCAACTTTAACCAATTGCTGCTGAGTCAAAGTCACTATATGAGGAAACTGGGCTACTCAATTGCTCCTGAGAAGAAACCACATTCTTTGGCGATACAGCAGGGTACTAAGGTTACACCATTGTTCCTGTTACTTCACTATTGTGCTCAACTACTTTCTGCATCTGTTCCCCGACAGCCTAAATAAGTGGGGTTTACCAAATCAGCCTAGTCAGAGCAGAAGACAACCTATGCGAGATCTTACCAAGCCTGGATTTGCAGACGACCTTGCACTTGTAGCAGGACTAGAAGAGGTTGGTAGAACTTGCTGTCTACAAATTAATTTCATTAGGTGCTTCTACTCATCATTGGGCAGGGGGACACTGATGAAAAGCCTGACCTTGAGCACGATCAAAATCTGAGGAACCTCCTTGATCATTGCAGAGCGAGAAATATCAAGCTGAACAAGAAGAAGTTCCATTTGAAGTGCAGTGAAGTGTCATTCACCGGGCTTGTAATGACAAGGAATGGGCTTAAAGCAGATCCTAAAAAAGTCAAAGCACTTATTAAGATGGAGTGACCGGCAGAGATTCATTGGGCTTGTGAAGTATCTGTCTAAGTTCCTACAAGACCTATCAGAACTGTGTGAGCTACTGTGCCATCTAACACATAAGAAAGCTGAGTGATATTGGACTCACGAACAGGAAGATGGCTTTGAGAAAACTAAAGATGCTGTCTCTAAAGCTGTACTCAAGTACTCAAGTACTTCAGTAAGAGTGACCCAAACGAAGGCTAAGGAGAAGCATCTAGAGATGGACCTGGCTTTGTACTGGTGCAGCTAGGCCAGCCAATGCAAGCAGAGCACCCACAATGGCAGAAAGGAAGTGCTCACAGATTTGAAAGGAATTACTGGCCCAGGTCTTCGGCTCTTCGGCATGGAACACAACCACCACCACGTGTATGTTCGGAAAGTCATCCTCTGGACATATCACAAACTATTAGTCTCCACTTAGCAGAAGACTCTGGTATCAGTTTTCAAGAGACTACAGCACCTACTGTTGTGGCTTCAACAATATGACTGTGAAATACGCTACAAGGAGACGCTGCTAGCTGATACCCTGTCAAGAGCTTATTCAGAGGACTATGAGTGATTGGCCTCAAAATCAGAGGTGGAGTGCATAAATGCCACTCACTTCCTTCCTGTTCCAGACCACCAGCTTAACGAACTTCAGAGAGAGACGGCTTGTGATCCAACTCTACCATTTGTAAAGAAAGCAATCTTGGATGGCGTCCCAGATACAAAGGATGAACAACCAGCAGCCATTCACCAGTACTGTATTTCCTTGAATAATATTTCTTTTTTCGCACAAAAAGGGGGCAATTATTCGAAAGAAGATGATTATTTGAGGGAGCCAATTATCTCAATATTGCTCACTGGCAGTTGTGTCCTAAAAAATGATATTTTGTTTTATTTTTCCATTAAATCAAAAAAATAATTACGCCACATAAACTTATCATGTGCTTTTAAAGTGTTCCAAATTTAGTTCCCTGACTAATATTTTCAGAGCTTGAATCGTCCCTGATCAGTTTTGCTGAATCTCATTGCACTTCAATTTGACAGGGGGGGGGGGGGGATAAAAGGAAGAGAAGATGGTGAGAGGGACAGGGGAGGGGCGATTATTCAAAGGAGGCGATTATTTTAAGTATTTCTGTCAAAGGGGGGTGTTAATTCGAGACAGGCAACTAATCAAGGGACGGCTATTATTCTAGGAAATACAGTACTTTGAAATCTGAGATGAGCTCTCAGTACATGATGGTGTAATATTCAAGGGCCAGCGATGCATCATACTGCAGACCCTGAGGAAAAAGATCAAGCAGAAGCTACACGACTCCCATATCGGGTTGCTAGGCTGTTTATGCAGAGCACGGGAGACAGTATACTGGCCAGGCATGAATGCTGAAATCACTGACTACACCTAGAAATGTGACGTCTGTATGTCACTTCAGAGTAACCAGAGTAACTAGACCAAACAACCACTTACCCAACATCAAGGCTGGCTGGGAGAAAGTTGCCACTGACATCTTCACTCTTGATGACAAGAATTATCTCTGCACAGTACACTATTACTCTGGGTATTTCGAAATGGATTAGTTACACAGCAAAACAAGAACTGTCATCACAAAGAAACTTAAGAGACATTTTGTCACACATGGAGCACCTAATGAATTGCTAAGTGGCAATTTGAGAACTTTTTGTGGTCATCTGGGACTGAGCATGTAACCAGCTCCCAGGGCTAACCGCAAAGCAATTGACGAGTAGAAAACACAGTCGAGACTGCAAAGAGCTTAATCAAGAAAGCCAAAACATCAGGAGCTGGTTATTTTCTTTCTCTGCTAAGCTGAAGAAACACCCCAATAGAGGGGCTTAACACCTCGCCAGCTCAGCACATGTTTGGGCAATGTACACGAACCCACCTTCAAGCAGCTCTTGCCATTGGTGAAAGGCGAGACAGTCAGAGTAATGCCACTTCCCCGTGATAAGAGCCAGACATGGTTCAAAACAGAAATAGGAGAACTAGCAGATATGCGATCCTATGACGTAAAGACAGAAGATGGAAGAATCCTCCGCAGGAGCAGACAGCCATTCTACAGCTCACAACCTAGAGAGGCTCTCTGTAGCCCTGCAATCCCCGGATTTGGCAGCCTCTCCAGAGAAACTCCATGGACTTCAGCCAATAGAGGGTCAGTCATTCCCACCAGTGCCAGCCGACCAAAACCCCAGTTGCACTATCTAGCAAGGCCCAACCTCTATGCATAACACTTAACAAGTCTCAGCCAGTTGAAAATAGGATCACTAGAGCTGTGGCCGGTTTCTCGAAAGTCCCGGTAACTTTTCGGGCCCGAAATCAAATATTCAAATCAAAATAAAAAGAATAAGAGCACCAGTCCTGGACAGCAAACTACTTCATTTTGTTTCACTAAGTGATAGTTTTATCATGTTAGATGTAAAACTATTGAAACCTCTATCTTGCATGTAAACAACGAGAGCTTTAATTATCCGGGCATTTGAGAAATGGGCCCCAGGTTGGTTGTCAAATCCACCTGGCTATTTAAAAGATTGTGCTTGACTACACCTGATGATTGCAGGAGACAGTTGAAAAATTGGGTTTTTTCTCTTTTTTTTTCTTGCTTAGACATTGAACACGTTGCCTTTTGAAACAGCTGACTTTGTTTGTTCAAAATGTTCTGCGTTCAGTGCTTTGGCTGATGTTGTTGGGCTTTCACTAGTTTATATTAAGTGCCCATTGTGCAATGAAATTTTTCTTATTTTCATTTTTTCTTATAAAAAGAAAGAAGGAAAGGTGTCATGGTAGGCCTGTAGTTGTAAACCACTTGGCCTAAAAAACAGGTGCTTTTGTAGCAGCCTTGAGGCGGCCATTAAAGACTGAGTTTGTCCTTATAAAGCCAGACTGCTATTGTTACACTAATCATAAAATTGTGCAGAGTCTCTGAGAGCTTTGGTGTTGTTGAGAATTTAATGACAACAAGTGTCCTCTGTGAAAAGTCAGTCTCCAGAAAAAATGCACAATTTTCTTCCTGGTAGACCTTCTTTGTTGCATGTGACCACATGGAAATTTTGCACAGTTTCCAAATACTTCTTGCACACAATCAACAGCCACTAAGATGTTTTATTACGCTGGTACAAGATTCTGAGCGATAAATCATTTTACCGTGACTTTATCTAGTAGTGAATGTTAGTATCCTTTGCTAATGCATTTTCATACACACCAACATTTACACAAAGGACAATATTTAACCACTAGTGCATTACAGGGAAAATACATATCAATAAAGCTTACCAGCTAATCCAAGCCTTTGTTTGCTTCTTTTAATCCCTGGTTTTCTTTCATGCCTGTACAAAAAATGAAAATAATTATTTTCATTAACATTCTAAAATTCATGGACGAGAGAACTTTTATTACATGTACCTATACAGTTACAGAGAGTGTCTAGAAGTAGTATATACAAATGAACAAAGATAGCCTCACGATAAATAATGACAAGATGTGAGTTTGTGGTATCAGGACAAAGCAGCAATTGGTAGAAGTCTGTTTTTAATTCTGAACTTCAGAAGTATAATTATTAAGAAGTATAAGAAGCCCATGTGTCTGGACTTTGTTGTTGAAGTTTGCTTTGTTGTGTGATTTGAATGTTTCCCCCTCCAATCTCAACAACTTTATTCTTTGTGAATTGCACAGATCTCGTTTCTGATGGATTCTAGTTTTTTTTTTCAATTTGTTAGAGTTTCTTGAAGCTTTTAGTGCAAGAAGTTGAGCACATACATTTTCTATTACATAAAGCTGCATGCACTAAAAAACTCCCTGATACATCTTTACCAAGAGAACATTGAAGCTAATTAATGGAATTTTCAAGAAAAAAATTGAGAGCAAGCTGAGAAAAATGCCCAGAAATTGTCAGAACAAATTTATTCGGTTTTCATCACTTTGTCCTATCATGTGGTGATCTCAGTGCTTGCACACGTCTTGGGCATACTGTACATACAGTACTCTTGTTGACTTTCATAGGCTGTGTTGACAAATGACAAAATATCAAAATCCACTTATAAGAACCTGATGAAATTTGGCAGAATTGCTGTTAATACATGTATAATTCCACTTTACATAAAGGAAAACAAAAAATCAAAGTTGAATAAAAGAGTTTGTCACACTTAGTAGAGTAACATTGCTTTTTTCTCACTACACAGTGCCCACAACTCTTAAGGCAGAAGTTTGGAAAAAATTAACATAATCCCTCTCATTGTTGATTGGTTACATGTAACACATGAATAAAAAAATGGAAATCAGAAATGTTGATGTTGGGTATGCAGGCGTTTTGTGGGAAGGGAGGATATACAAATCTCCTAAAAATACTGTGAGGGAGGCTAGGTTACAGAAACAAAATTTCACAAATTTTTTCAGAAAAAGCTGATAATAATAAAGGAATTTAATACTAGATATTAACCAGCGAAGGAGAGTGGATTCTATCTAACTCACCTATTGAAAAATCTACATTTTAGCATAATTCAGCTGTAAACATGGTGCTCTAGCAGTGCACTATTCTTCATAAAAAAGACCAAACCAAGCAGTGTAGATTTTTGTTGTACTCTGTATGAGTACATTTGTGTAAGGTCTTCAGCCTGCACAGTCACTACATTTGTACATTACTTAAAAATAATTGTTTGATATCAAAGTCCTTTTTATCTGCCTCTTTCACACTACCCATAATACACCTTGTTTACCCTTGTTTATCTGATACATAGTGACTCAAGGATCACATGTCTTGGATGGATATAGGAGCTGGCTGTACAGCATGACAGTTCACAACATTGGTAACTCTAAGAATGGCAATGTATACTGCCCCCACGAATAAAGAACGTAGATTTTTCCAAGTTTTTTTTAAAAATTTATTTATTTGCATCACTGATTTACATTACTTACAAAGCATATAAATAAATGATTACATTGCTACTATACACGAATTACTTAAACAATCCAGATCTATAATACAGAGTAGCCAAGGTAACTTATTAAGTAGTTCTTGCATACTCATGCGCACCCACACACACACATGCACACAGACGCACTACGCACATTTACTGATTATCCGCCTAGGAACATCAAAAGAGCCTCTAGAGAGTTAGCGTGATTGCTGTTCTCTGCACATCTTGACAAAGGAAATAATGAGTAAAGATCATTTTCCCAGATAAATTCTCCCCATTATTTTTGCATTGAATTTTCTTAAAATCCCAGTTGAAATGGCATAACGTCTTTCATAATCAAGACAATTTAGAATGGTTTGAAAAAAGAGTTCCCATGTAGGGTTAGGGCCTTTTTGTTTGGAGAAATAGATGTGATACCTCGCGATTAAAAGTGCATGATGGAAAAGCAGGTTTGTAGTATCGTTCACTAGGCCTATGCAAGACAAAACGGAGAATTCTTCGTTAAGAAAGCAAGAGCTGTTTTTCATCCAGTTACCAATTTCATTCCAAAAGGATTTAACCAAAGGACATTCTCAAAAGAGGTGCAAAAGACTTTCCGAGCTTTCTTAGCAGAAACTGCATTGATCATTAGATTTGATTCCAGTTTTTAAAAGGAAACAGTGTGTTGCCAATCTTCTATGCAGAAATTTAAATTGAAAAACACGTAATTTAGATTCGTTGGTATATAGTCTGCCAGCAGTCTGCCAGCCATTTTTCCTAACTTTTACAAGGGATAGAGGTGCTTTGGGTTAGACATGATTTGTAAGCTAGTTCATAGAAAGCTTCAGAGGGTAATAGGCTTCTGGTGTCGGTTTTAGCACCTTTCAAATTTTGTGGACAATGTTTTTGCGTTTTATATTCGAGACAGAGTTAGCCTAAAAAGGTTCTTATAGAAATGGTACATATACGTGTAGTTAACACAAGTTAAGACTATTTAGGTTCTTATGAAAAAAAAATGCAATACAGCTACGAGTATATAGTGGGTCAGCTTATTATTAACTGGCTTGCCAAAAGACAGGCCCAGTTCATAAAATGCCTTCAATTTTTCCTCCTGTGTGTATTTCTAGCAATTCCTGGTGGGGGTGTGATGTCTATTCTTCAAATCCTGACCCTAGACCTATTTCAGACCAATACCTATTAGGCAAATGTAAGGCAGTTCCCCTCCGGGATTTTCTGTTCACAAAATGTACACTATCAATAATAAGTTAGTACTTAATAATTATTATTAACTACTGACAAATCCGGGGGGGGGGGGAGTATTCCTGGGACTTCATGGTGGGGGGCTGTGTTGTTTTGCTCTCCAAATCCTGACCCTAGACATTATTTTAGATCAATACCTATGAGACAAATGTAAGGGAAAACTCCCCCGAAAATTTTCATTGTTTTTAGTTATGGTGATAAACATTATAAATTATTAATTATAACGCACATTAAGCAAAGGCAGTGATTAAATGAAGACGTGTTTGAAGCTAGCATAATATGCTTTTTCATCGTCTCCTTCAAAAGATGCTATGATGAGTACCTTTTGTGATTTTTCTTAGTTTAATTTTTGTTGAAGTTTAAACCTTTTGATGAGTTTTTTTCCCTTCCAAAACGTGATTGCAAATCTCTCTCTGTGTGTAGAGCTCTAGTGTGGGTGTGTGTGTGTGTGTGTACATCCATTGAATAAAGATGTCTCTCAAGCTATCATTGGCACTTTTTTTCACTGCATTTTACAAACGATGGTAGGATGGGTTGCTTTGAGGTTTGTCATTGCTTTATGTTGAAGTTAAAACGTTTAAAATGTGACGACCAATGTCTCTTTTTATCTTATTCCAATTCTTGCTTTGCATATGAAATGCCATTCCTTGCTCATTCTAGATCACCACCTCCAAAAAAATTTATATATATGTTTACCAGGACAGTTAGAAAGGCTTTAAATGCAATATCAAACAAAAATGAAACCTAAATTAAATTTGCTTTGTTAGTTTTAAGAACCAGAATTGAGAAATGTACTGCTCATTAATTATAGTGTTTTATGACCCATAGAACGACAATAATTTTTGGAATTTCTGGTCAGGTCAAATCAGTCACGTAATACTGTCACACTTTATTTTGGGGGGCAGAGGGCTTGGGGCAGGGGTGCGTGAAAATAACGCTTATTGTTACCTGCTTAGAATGGCTAACTTGCTTACTTTGATTCATAATGGTGGAATTTGAAAAGTTACAGCCTCGATTTAAAAATGGTACTCATTTTTCTTGTTACGAAAGTCTTTCAAAAAGGTACAATGTTCAGATGAGTTTATGTTTAACTCTCTCATGAGATGCTATGTCACACAATGGTCATGCAGTGACAATGTGGTGGCCTTGACAGTTTGAAAAGACACCCTCCCAAGAAAAAAAAATTTGCATACCAAATAAGAAGTTATGTAAAAATGACCAGATAAGGAGCTAAAGCATTGACCTCATTGGCATATAAATTTCAGTTGGAGTGACAAGGCACCTATGTCTCCAAAGAAAATTTTGAAAGCTGACTTATCTGATATTTACCTAAGTGTACAGAATTTTTTCCATAATTAGATAAGAACCTGTTTCAAATTTTAGGCTAAACAGGTTCTTATATACAGTATAGATGGGGGGCTTAACTGGCTCATTTTTGCCTGACAGGCTCTTAAAATCCAGGTTCTGAGTCATGGGGTTTTACTGTATGCCAAAAGTTTCAAGCCCGGTTCGGTGAATAAGCTTAAGCAGTAACTTAAATTACAATTTGCAGCAAAATCAAAAAAGCTCACAACTTCACGATCTATAAAAACAAGACAAGAGCTAGCCTAGCTTGAGCTTATCTGTACCATGACTCTAATCCTCATATAAAAACGCCTTTGAAAGTACTGCGAATAACACCTTACCTCAGAAGCTCGAAAATACATTCTTGTTGCTACTGTCCTTCTTCGAAATCTCTGATTGTGCTTTCATCCTTGTCCCAGGCTTTCTAGCTCTCCAACATATGAAAATATGCGTTGACCGAGGAAAGTTTCGAACAAACCTCAAACTTCTGTAAAATTCTCCAAAACCCATCAGGGAAAACGCTCCAAAAGTGCTTCATACACAAGTCTTCCACACGATCAGGACACTGAAACAAACAAAACTCATAGTACAGCCCTCCCCTAGTTGGGAAGTCACATCAAGAAGACACGATCACAACGCACTTTGATTGGAAGAAATAAAACCCCATTCTATTGGTTGATAGGTGAGAGGACCAAACTGCAACGGAGGACACAACTGCAACGCTACAAGCCCAGGCCTGGGTACGAGCTTGATAATTCCCGCGTAAAGTTACATCAGCCTCCTCCCCAAGCTGCGTTCCAGGAGACGAACAAAACGATGGCTTCGAATTCCAGGTACGATTCTTTTTTCTTTTCATTCTTAATAGGTTATCGATGTATGATAATAACAAGTAGCCGACTAATATTTGTCTAAGTAGTATTCTTCAGCAAAGAAAGTTTTAGATGCGGTGGGATATTTCACAGGGACATTGTCTTATACGTTGTTTGCACGGCGCGCGCGAATATTGGAACATAAACATGCGATTTGAAATGAAATGAAACAAACCCTGGAATACCGGAAATAACTTATTCGCCGTATTTGTGATGTGGAAGGAATCTAAGTCCTGTGAATGAGAAACGACGTGATTTATGTGGGAATGTGTCATAAGATCGCGTCGATAAAACGGTGAAAATGCACATAAGCTGCCATTTAAGTGTACATACCTCAAAAAGAGATGTCTCTGTGGTTTTTTCTTACCGTTTCCTGCCCTAAATACGTTATTTTAGCAAGTCTTGATGTTTTATCGATCTTTAATACGATATGCTATTAAATATACCTTCGAGGATCGAGGCTGTTGTGAGTCTGGGGTCCCTTGTTCAAATTTCGATTAGTGATAGGTTTGTTACTCACCTCAGAGGAACAAACTACCGGGTAATATTTTGTCTTTTTATTTTAATTTTTTGCTAGAACTCAGGTTGCATAAGAGGAATGTGTGATAGCAAATACAAATGCTAGTACAGTAGCTTTCAACCCAAAAATAGCATTTCGAATATACCTCCTACTGGCTGCCATTTTGTATCAGTGTTAAAGCTTTGGAGTTCTTTTTGACCCAGGATATTAGCTTAGTATTCTTACGTGTACTTTCTAGACAAATTTTTATTTTATTTATTTATTTAGTCACTCACAAAACCTTATACAACATGAACGAAGCTTGAAGCTTATATTAATAGGCTTCCTTCAACTACCTAATGAACTGAATTCATGGCTGAGTGCAGAGTGAGCAAGATCAGAAAATTAAGCAACAGATCGGCTATCAGTGAGATCATTCTTTAAATTTTTATTTAAAAACAAATATAGAAGGAGAGCTAATTAGTGAAATAGGCAACGAATTCCAGACTTTAGGTCCTTGGTAAAGGATACTGAATTGCTTTATATTTGTTCTACAAAAATGAGGTCTATACTGAGAGGCTAGTCGAGTTTCGTATTGATGGACTTGATTACTACTTATAACAAGTCACGAAAGCTACTAGGCAAAAGATTATGGTGATAAGAATACATAAAAGCAGCGACAGAAAATGAATTAATACTAAATATGTCAAGGACTTTAAGCTGGCTAAATAAAGGGGCTTATTTGCTAGATAGTGAGCTTTTGTTATGAGCCGCACTAGACGCTTTTGCAAAAGATAAATACAGTTTAGGTTGGAACAGTAGGTGAAGGACCAGGCGACATTACAGTATGTTAAGAATGGATATACAAGGGAGTAATACAAGGTCATCAAAGTTTGGAATGATAGGTAAAAGTGGGCTTTCGCAATAATTCCCACACTTTTCAAGATTTTTTGTGAGACAAAATCAATATGTACTTTCCAAGAGAGATGCTGATCAATGAGAACACCTAAAAATTTTGTCTCCATGACTTGCTTGATCACAGTATTTTCCAGAGTAAGAGGGACATTAACATTGACTTTCTTTTGCCTTGGATGAAAACTCATAAAATTTGTTTCAGTCAAATTTAGAGATAACTTATTCACTTTAAGCCAAATAATTATTTTTGCAAGTTCATTGTTAACAATAGAAACAAGGTGGTCGGCATCTTTATGGGAACAAAAGATACTTGTGTCATCAGCAAACAGTAAAGATTGAGTGAGACTAGAGACATTGGGAAGATCATAAAGTAAATAATAAACAAAAGAGGTCCAAGAATTGAGCCCTGCGGGACACCACATAAAATTTTCCACGGATAAGATCGATGGGACCCAAACTGGATGAATTGAGTCCGATCCTCAAGATTCTTTTGATCCACGCCAAAGCAGTATCCTGAATGCCATAGTGTTGCAGTTTTTGACACAATATTTCGTGATTAATAGTATCAAACGCCTTGGAAAGGTCTAAGAAGATGCCTAAAGTTGTTTCATTTCTCTGTCGATAGCTGAAGATATGTTGTTGATCAAGTCAATTAAAGCTAATGCAGTCGAACGATTATTACGGAATCCAAATTGTTTCGAGTATAAAATGTGACCCTCCATATGATTTCAGGGACAAAGGTGATAACACGCTCACAACACGCTTCCACTTAAAAACGAAAGAAATTGACTTTAACACGCTTACAAAGCACGCTAGAGCACACTTTAATGAGCTTGTGCTTTTGTCTCACATAACACACTAAAGGCAACAAAGCGTGCATCATAGAACAATGAAGTGTGTTAACCTTAGATAACAAAAGCTAGTGTGCAAGAAGACACCATACTTAAGTATGCAACTTAGTGTGCTACATCGCACGCAAACTTACTGGACAAGAAGCGAAAGTAATTGTAACACAATCATTGTACACTCATTCTTGATGTGAAAGCGGAAGCTCTTATCGGTAAATAATCAGTCAGTTTCATGATCGGAAAAAACAACGCTGTAACATTTTCTACAAAGGGTCAAGGATTTAAAATCAAACTCTTTGAATTTTTGGTTTATCTGGAGCCTGTTGTTTTTCCTAAACATCACAAACGTATTTCTTTTAGCTTTCTTTTAGAGTACCGTCAAGTTCAAGGTTGAAATATCAAATTACTGAACGACTTGCCTCAACTGCATAACATGAGCTAACAGGTCAACATAACCTGGAAGTTGTTGATAAATCATAAAACTTAAGCTAGAAAATTATAATTATCATTAAGTCTATCTTTTGAAGTGTAGAAAGTGTTTTTAGTTTTGGAGCATAGCGTGTGAAGGTACGTATTTGCGTGAGTCACGTGTGAAGGGTTAAAAGATCGCAAGTACAGCCGCTGAAAATCTTTTTCTAAAACTTTAATGTTTTTGCGATCGGATAATTTCAAAAATTACTTCAAAACGTACGGCAAAAAAAAAAAGATAACACAGAATAAATGATCTGAGAAATCTCCAAGTGTACCGTTCGTAGCAAGACAGAAAACGCTACTGCTTCGATTGTTGCAGATGGATGGAAGTAATTATCACGCGTCACGCGTAATTTGAAACTTTTTGCTTTAACACACATCAAAAGTTTTTCCTAGACTAAATACATACAACCGCAACCTAATGTTTTTAAAAGCAAGGGAAAAGAGTGATGATTTTAATGCTGAAGGTTTTTCTAAGACTTGTAGATTCATTCGAGATCATTTTTAGACAAGAAACTTTATCTGCACTACAGCGGAAGTCACAGAAGCGAATTTCAAATGCTTGTTTGTTTACTTTTTATCAGCGGACATTTTTTGTCGAGAGCCGACGATCAATTTAATGTTTTACCTTTTCATTTCAAAAGCGCAGAATGAGCAAGGAATCTTGTTGTTTGTTCACTGGAAGTTGGCATAGAGGCTATCCAATAAAAGGCTAAATTTGTACGAGAGTTATATTTTTCAAGCTATGTTTTGTTTTACTTCAGCGTGTTAATCTGTGTCAACTTTGCACACTAAGTGTGTCATCGATCACACTTGACTAAAACAAAGGATTAGCGTGCTAAATAAACCGAAACAAAACATTGTGTGTCATTGATTGTTTCAGTAATTAAATATGCACATAAAGTGTGTCTTTGGACACACTAAGCGTGTTGTGAGCGTGTCATCACCTTTGTCCTGGATATCACGTGGAGGGTCACAAATATTATGCAAATTTAAGAAATTAATCAGTCGGTTGTACATGACTTTTTCAAAGAGTTTAGAAAAGGCTGGAAGAATTGATATTGGCCTGTAGTTACTAAAAAGTGTTGGGTCATCTGCCTTAAAAACTGGAATCACTTTGGCTATTTTGAGAGATTCAGGAAACACACCAGTAGACAACAAAGTGTTTATAACGATTTGACATTAATATTGTTTAATTCACCAACCGTTAGTTGTTGCAATGAAATGGATTCAGAAAGAGAGCTGCTCAAGAAATCCTTGGGTAATGAATTTGTTTAAGGAATTTTGCTCACCAAATTTGGCCCTTTATTAGTGAAGTAATCACAGAAATTATTGGCAATGTCGGTAGGATTGCTAATTTCCATTCCATTTTTGGTGAAGCTTGCAGGATACAGTGATTAAGCTGGGACACGCCTGTTGTTTAGTTCATTGAGAATTTTCCATGTTCGCTTTAAGTTAGATCAAGCCTTATCCAATTTGTTGTCATAATAATAATATTTTTCCTGGCGACACAAACAAGACAAGTTAGCTTATTTCTAAATGACTTATAGTTGGATTCATGCTCAGGACTTGGTTTCCTTAGGAATAATTTATATAGCCTAGACTTTGTTTTAATTGATTTCAAGATTCCAGTTGTAAGCCACGGATTATGCAGAGTTTTTAGGTTTTTCCCTTAACAAAACTTTATCGGAAAACTCTTATTATAAATTCAGTATATTTTTGTAGGAACCCATTGTAAGCGGCGTTGGCATCAGCATAAATTAGAGAATTCCAGTCAAATTCACACAAGAGGTTGTTAAATGCATTATTAATATTCTGACTAGAGAAGTTGCAAATGGCAACACTTTCCTTAGGCTTAATTGTTGAAGAATGTATCAGTGTAACAGAGTGTGAAGATTGGTAAATGGTCAGACAGATTGTTAATAATAAGTCCATTGTCACACGAGGCAGAAATATTGTTTGTGAAAATGTTATCAATCAGGGTGGCACTGTACCAAGTAAGGCGAGTTGGTCTCGAAATTAGCGGGTAAAGAAAATGAGAAAAGAACGCATTCGTAAACTCGTTCGTAGCTGAATGCAAATCAGTGTTAAGAAGGTCTAAATTGAAATCACCCCTTATGTAACACATTTTATTGTCCCTGGTTACCCGGTCAAGCAATTGCTGAAAAGATTAGTGCAATAAGCATGGAGTCAAATGACATCAATTATTTTTCAGTACTGAATGTTAGGTGAGCTCCATGCAAACATTGAAATGTTTCTGTTTTCTGTTCTAGAAAAGCAAGGAAAAGAGAAAGGTTGTCATGTTGCTGGTTGGGTATCGTATAGTGCTACAACTGTTTTTAAATTTATTTTCCGGGCTTTTACTTATCGATAGACTGCATCATACTGAAAACACAACAGCAAACAAAGATGAAAATAATGTTATTGACATTTTGTTGAAAGTAAAAATAGTTAAAACAGTGTAAAGTAAAGCAATTGCATGTAGGTATTTTTTTAAGAACAGTTTATCAGTAGTATTTGGTAGTCTCAAAAACTCATTTGCTCCTTCACTTAATGTTGAAATCCTTAGCAAATTGTCAGCTGGTTTCTGAAAAAATCTCTTGCCTAGTTCCTAGCTCTCCAGTTTTACCCAGTGGTCAGTGTATTTTGGATGGGCCATATGATGCCTTTGATCTAGGTTAAATCACCAGAATGAATTCACCATGACGGCCTGGGAAAGGTTGTACAAGTACGATACAACAACAAGCTACAGAGATTACCAGACACCTGGTATCTTCAACTATTGTAGTTCTCTTCTATTCTGTTGCTTTATATTTTTGTATGGCATCTCTGTGTAATGGTTCTTTTTCTAATGTTGTACTTCTGCTGTTCCATAGTCGAGGGCTAGGTGCTCTAGTCCAGCAATAGCTTTGGTTCAGTTGTGCCTCAGTACTGTAAGTATGGTAAGTACCGTGTAGGTATTGTGTCTCTGTGTCATGTGCAGTTCTATGTGAAATATTATGCTGTTGTTCTGCGGTTCCATAGTTAAGGGAAGGGTCCTCTAGTCCTACCACAACTTTGGTTCGGTGGTTCCTTCATATCGTAAGTACAGTGTGTGAATTGTGTCTCTGTGTAATGTGCAGTTCTTTGTTTTATGCTGTGGTTCTGCGGTTCCATAGTTAAGGGCTAGGTTCTCTAGTTCTACCACGACTTTGGTTCGGTGGTTCCTTGGTATCGTGAGTACAGTGTATGTATTGTGTCTGTGTAATGTGCAGTTCTTTGTTTTATGCTGTGGTTCTGCGGTTCCATAGTTAAGGGCTAGGTTCTCTAGTTCTACCACGACTTTGGTTCGGTGGTTCCTCGGTATCGTGAGTACAGTGTATGTATTGTGTCTCTGTGTAATGTGCAGTTCTTTGTTTTATGCTGTGGTTCTGCGGTTCCATAGTTAAGGGCTAGGTGCTCTAGTTCTACCACGACTTTGGTTCGGTGGTTCCTCGGTATCGTGAGTACAGTGTATGTATTGTGTCTCTGTGTAATGTGCAGTTCTTTTGATAATGTTGTGGATCTGCGGTTCCATAGTTAAGGGCTAGGTTCTCTAGTTCTACCACAACTTTGGTTCGGTGGTTCCTCGGTATCGTGAGTACAGTGTTTGTATTGTGTCTGTGTAATGTGCAGTTCTTTTTGTAATGCTGTGGTTCTGCGGTTCCATAGTTAAGGGCTAGGTTCTCTAGTTCTACCACAACTTTGGTTCGGTGGTTCCTCGGTATCGTAACTACAGTGTATGTATTGTGTCTGTGTAATGTGCAGTTCTTTTTGTAATGCTGTGGTTCTGCAGTTCCAAAGTTAAGGGCTAGGTTCTCTAGTTCTACCACAACTTTGGTTCGGTGGTTCCTCGGTATCGTGAGTACAGTGTATGTATTGTGTCTCTGTGTAATGTGCAGTTCTTTGTTTTATGCTGTGGTTCTGCGGTTCCATAGTTAAGGGCTAGGTGCTCTAGTTCTACCACAACTTTGGTTCGGTGGTTCCTCGGTATCGTAAGTACAGTGTATGTATTGTGTCTGTGTAATGTGCAGTTCTTTTTGTAATGCTGTGGTTCTGCAGTTCCATAGTTAAGGGCTAGGTGCTCTAGTTCTACCACGACTTTGGTTCGGTGGTTCCTCAGTATCGTGAGTACAGTGTATGTATTGTGTCTCTGTGTAATGTGCAGTTCTTTGTTTTATGCTGTGGTTCTGCGGTTCCATAGTTAAGGGCTAGGTGCTCTAGTTCTACCACGACTTTGGTTCGGTAGTTCCTCGGTATCGTGAGTACAGTGTATGTATTGTGTCTCTGTGTAATGTGCAGTTCTTTTGATAATGTTGTGGATCTGCGGTTCCATAGTTAAGGGCTAGGTTCTCTAGTTCTACCACAACTTTGGTTCGGTGGTTCCTCGGTATCGTGAGTACAGTGTTTGTATTGTGTCTGTGTAATGTGCAGTTCTTTTTGTAATGCTGTGGTTCTGCGGTTCCATAGTTAAGGGCTAGGTTCTCTAGTTCTACCACAACTTTGGTTCGGTGGTTCCTCGGTATCGTAACTACAGTGTATGTATTGTGTCTGTGTAATGTGCAGTTCTTTTTGTAATGCTGTGGTTCTGCAGTTCCAAAGTTAAGGGCTAGGTTCTCTAGTTCTACCACAACTTTGGTTCGGTGGTTCCTCGGTATCGTGAGTGCAGTGTATGTATTGTGTCTGTGTAATGTGCAGTTCTTTTTGTAATGCTGTGGTTCTGCAGTTCCATAGTTAAGGGCTAGGTTCTCTAGTTCTACCACAACTTTGGTTCGGTTGGTTCCTCGGTATCGTAAGTACAGTGTATGTATTGTGTCTGTGTAATGTGCAGTTCTTTTTGTAATGCTGTGGTTCTGCAGTTCCATAGTTAAGGGCTAGGTTCTCTAGTTCTACTACAACTTTGGTTCGGTGGTTCCTCGGTATCGTAACTACAGTGTATGTATTGTGTCTGTGTAATGTGCAGTTCTTTTTGTAATGCTGTGGTTCTGCAGTTCCATAGTTAAGGGCTAGGTGCTCTAGTTCTACCACGACTTTGGTTCGGTGGTTCCTCGGTATCGTGAGTACAGTGTATGTATTGTGTCTCTGTGTAATGTGCAGTTCTTTTGATAATGTTGTGGATCTGGGGTTCCATAGTTAAGGGCTAGGTTCTCTAGTTCTACCACGACTTTGGTTCGGTGGTTCCTCGGTATCGTGAGTACAGTGTTTGTATTGTGTCTGTGTAATGTGCAGTTCTTTTTGTAATGCTGTGGTTCTGCGGTTCCATAGTTAAGGGCTAGGTGCTCTAGTTCTACCACAACTTTGGTTCGGTGGTTCCTCGGTATCGTAAGTACAGTGTATGTATTGTGTCTCTGTGTAATGTGCAGTTCTTTGTTTTATGCTGTGGTTCTGCGGTTCCATAGTTAAGGGCTAGGTTCTCTAGTTCTACCACGACTTTGGTTCGGTGGTTCCTCGGTATCGTGAGTACATTGTATGTATTGTGTCTCTGTGTAATGTGCAGTTCTTTTGATAATGTTGTGGATCTGCGGTTCCATAGTTAAGGGCTAGGTTCTCTAGTTCTACCACGACTTTGGTTCGGTGGTTCCTCGGTATCGTGAGTACAGTGTTTGTATTGTGTCTGTGTAATGTGCAGTTCTTTTTGTAATGCTGTGGTTCTGCGGTTCCATAGTTAAGGGCTAGGTTCTCTAGTTCTACCACAACTTTGGTTCGGTGGTTCCTCGGTATCGTAAGTCCAGTGTATGTATTGTGTCTGTGTAATGTGCAGTTCTTTTTGTAATGCTGTGGTTCTGCAGTTCCATAGTTAAGGGCTAGGTGCTCTAGTTCTACCACGACTTTGGTTCGGTGGTTCCTCGGTATCGTGAGTACAGTGTATGTATTGTGTCTCTGTGTAATGTGCAGTTCTTTGTTTTATGCTGTGGTTCTGCGGTTCCATAGTTAAGGGCTAGGTTCTCTAGTTCTACTACAACTTTGGTTCGGTGGTTCCTCGGTATCGTAAGTACAGTGTATGTATTGTGTCTGTGTAATGTGCAGTTCTTTTTGTAATGCTGTGGTTCTGCAGTTCCATAGTTAAGGGCTAGGTGCTCTAGTTCTACCACGACTTTGGTTCGGTGGTTCTTCGGTATCGTGAGTACAGTGTATGTATTGTGTCTCTGTGTAATGTGCAGTTCTTTGTTTTATGCTGTGGTTCTGCGGTTCCATAGTTAAGGGCTAGGTGCTCTAGTTCTACCACGACTTTGGTTCGTTGGTTCCTCGGTATC
The DNA here is from genome assembly GCA_964035705.1 of Porites rus. Lineage (NCBI taxonomy): Eukaryota > Metazoa > Cnidaria > Anthozoa > Scleractinia > Poritidae > Porites > Porites rus. The sequence goes on along the minus strand of OZ038004.1, from coordinate 11,643,512 downwards.
GTGAGTACAGTGTATGTATTGTGTCTCTGTGTAATGTGCAGTTCTTTGTTTTATGCTGTGGTTCTGCGGTTCCATAGTTAAGGGCTAGGTGCTCTAGTTCTACCACGACTTTGGTTCGGTAGTTCCTCGGTATCGTGAGTACAGTGTATGTATTGTGTCTCTGTGTAATGTGCAGTTCTTTTGATAATGTTTTGGATCTGCGGTTCCATAGTTAAGGGCTAGGTTCTCTAGTTCTACCACAACTTTGGTTCGGTGGTTCCTCGGTATCGTGAGTACAGTGTTTGTATTGTGTCTGTGTAATGTGCAGTTCTTTTTGTAATGCTGTGGTTCTGCGGTTCCATAGTTAAGGGCTAGGTTCTCTAGTTCTACCACAACTTTGGTTCGGTGGTTCCTCGGTATCGTGAGTGCAGTGTATGTATTGTGTCTGTGTAATGTGCAGTTCTTTTTGTAATGCTGTGGTTCTGCAGTTCCACAGTTAAGGGCTAGGTTCTCTAGTTCTACCACAACTTTGGTTCGGTGGTTCCTCGGTATCGTAACTACAGTGTATGTATTGTGTCTCTGTAATGTGCAGTTCTTTTTGTAATGCTGTGGTTCTGCAGTTCCAAAGTTAAGGGCTAGGTTCTCTAGTTCTACCACAACTTTGGTTCGGTGGTTCCTCGGTATCGTTAGTATAGTGTATGTATTGTGTCTCTGTGTAATGTGCAGTTCTTTGTTTTATGCTGTGGTTCTGCGGTTCCATAGTTAAGGGCTAGGTGCTCTAGTTCTACCACAACTTTGGTTCGGTGGTTCCTCGGTATCGTGAGTACAGTGTATGTATTGTGTCTCTGTGTAATGTGCAGTTCTTTGTTTTATGCTGTGGTTCTGCGGTTCCATAGTTAAGGGCTAGGTGCTCTAGTTCTACCACGGCTTTGGTTCGGGGGTTCCTCGGTATCGTTAGTACAGTGTATGTATTGTGTCTCTGTGTAATGTGCAGTTCTTTTGATAATGTTGTAGATCTGCGGTTCCATAGTTAAGGGCTAGGTTCTCTAGTTCTACCACGACTTTGGTTCGTTGGTTCCTCGGTATCGTGAGTACAGTGTTTGTATTGTGTCTGTGTAATGTGCAGTTCTTTTTGTAATGCTGTGGTTCTGCGGTTCCATAGTTAAGGGCTAGGTGCTCTAGTTCTACCACGACTTTGGTTCGGTGGTTCCTCGGTATCGTGAGTACAGTGTATGTATTGTGTCTCTGTGTAATGTGCAGTTCTTTGTTTTATGCTGTGGTTCTGCGGTTCCATAGTTAAGGGCTAGGTTCTCTAGTTCTACTACAACTTTGGTTCGGTGGTTCCTCGGTATCGTAACTACGGTGTATGTATTGTGTCTGTGTAATGTGCAGTTCTTTTTGTAATGCTGTGGTTCTGCAGTTCCATAGTTAAGGGCTAGGTGCTCTAGTTCTACCACGACTTTGGTTCGGTTGGTTCCTCGGTATCGTGAGTACAGTGTATGTATTGTGTCTCTGTGTAATGTGCAGTTCTTTGTTTTATGCTGTGGTTCTGCGGTTCCTTTGTTAAGGGCTAGGTTCTCTAGTTCTACCACGACTTTGGTTCGGTGGTTCCTCGGTATCGTGAGTACATTGTATGTATTGTGTCTCTGTGTAATGTGCAGTTCTTTTGATAATGTTGTGAATCTGCGGTTCCATAGTTAAGGGCTAGGTTCTCTAGTTCTACCCCGACTTTGGTTCGGTGGTTCCTCGGTATCGTGAGTACAGTGTTTGTATTGTGTCTGTGTAATGTGCAGTTCTTTTTGTAATGCTGTGGTTCTGCGGTTCCATAGTTAAGGGCTAGGTTCTCTAGTTCTACCACAACTTTGGTTCGGTGGTTCCTCGGTATCGTAAGTACAGTGTATGTATTGTGTCTGTGTAATGTGCAGTTCTTTTTGTAATGCTGTGGTTCTGCAGTTCCATAGTTAAGGGCTAGGTGCTCTAGTTCTACCACGACTTTGGTTTGGTGGTTCCTCGGTATCGTGAGTACAGTGTATGTATTGTGTCTCTTTGTAATTTGCAGTTCTTTGTTTTATGCTGTGGTTCTGCGGTTCCATAGTTAAGGGCTAGGTTCTCTAGTTCTACCACGAGTTTGGTTCGGTAGTTCCTCGGTATCGTGAGTACAGTGTATGTATTGTGTCTCTGTGTAATGTGCAGTTCTTTTGATAATGTTGTGGATCTGCAGTTCCATAGTTAAGGGCTAGGTTCTCTAGTTCTACCACGACTTTGGTTCGGTGGTTCCTCGGTATCGTTAGTACAGTGTATGTATTGTGTCTCTGTGTAATGTGCAGTTCTTTGTTTTATGCTGTGGTTCTGCGGTTCCATAGTTAAGGGCTAGGTTCTCTAGTTCTACCACGACTTTGGTTCGGTGGTTCCTTGGTATCGTGAGTACATTGTATGTATTGTGTCTCTGTGTAATGTGCAGTTCTTTTGATAATGTTGTGGATCTGCGGTTCCATAGTTAAGGGCTAGGTTCTCTAGTTCTACCACGACTTTGGTTCGGTGGTTCCTCGGTATCGTGAGTACAGTGTTTGTATTGTGTCTGTGTAATGTGCAGTTCTTTTTGTAATGCTGTGGTTCTGCGGTTCCATAGTTAAGGGCTAGGTTCTCTAGTTCTACCACAACTTTGGTTCGGTGGTTCCTCGGTATCGTGAGTACAGTGTTTGTATTGTGTCTGTGTAATGTGCAGTTCTTTTTGTAATGCTGTGGTTCTGCGGTTCCATAGTTAAGGGCTAGGTTCTCTAGTTCTACCACAACTTTGGTCCGGTGGTTCCTCGGTATCGTAACTACAGTGTATGTATTGTGTCTGTGTAATGTGCAGTTCTTTTTGTAATGCTGTGGTTCTGCAGTTCCAAAGTTAAGGGCTAGGTTCTCTAGTTCTACCACCACTTTTGTTCCGTGGTTCCTCGGTATCGTGAGTGCAGTGTATGTATTGTGTCTGTGTAATGTGCAGTTCTTTTTGTAATGCTGTGGTTCTGCAGTTCCATAGTTAAGGGCTAGGTTCTCTAGTTCTACCACAACTTTGGTTCGGTGGTTCCTCGGTATCGTGAGTGCAGTGTATGTACTGTGTCTGTGTAATGTGCAGTTCTTTTTGTAATGCTGTGGTTCTGCAGTTCCATAGTTAAGGGCTAGGTTCTCTAGTTCTACCACAACTTTGGTTCGGTGGTTCCTCGGTATCGTAAGTACAGTGTATGTATTGTGTCTGTGTAATGTGCAGTTCTTTTTGTAATGCTCTGGTTCTGCAGTTCCATAGTTAAGGGCTAGGTTCTCTAGTTCTACCACAACTTTGGTTCGGTGGTTCCTCGGTATCGTGAGTACAGTGTATGTATTGTGTCTGTGTAATGTGCAGTTCTTTTTGTAATGCTGTGGTTCTGCAGTTCCATAGTTAAGGGCTAGGTGCTCTAGTTCTACCACGACTTTGGTTCGGTTGGTTCCTCGGTATCGTGAGTACAGTGTATGTATTGTGTCTCTGTGTAATGTGCAGTTCTTTGTTTTATGCTGTGGTTCTGCGGTTCCATAGTTAAGGGCTAGGTTCTCTAGTTCTACCACGACTTTGGTTCGGTGGTTCCTCGGTATCGTGAGTACATTGTATGTATTGTGTCTCTGTGTAATGTGCAGTTCTTTTGATAATGTTGTGGATCTGCGGTTCCATAGTTAAGGGCTAGGTTCTCTAGTTCTACCACGACTTTGGTTCGGTGGTTCCTCGGTATCGTGAGTACAGTGTTTGTATTGTGTCTGTGTAATGTGCAGTTCTTTTTGTAATGCTGTGGTTCTTCGGTTCCATAGTTAAGGGCTAGGTTCTCTAGTTCTACCACAACTTTGGTTCGGTAGTTCCTCGGTATCGTAAGTACAGTGTATGTATTGTGTCTCTGTGTAATGTGCAGTTCTTTGTTTTATGCTGTGGTTCTGCGGTTCCATAGTTAAGGGCTAGGTTCTCTAGTTCTACCACGACTTTGGTTCGGTGGTTCCTTGGTATCGTGAGTACATTGTATGTATTGTGTCTCTGTGTAATGTGCAGTTCTTTTGATAATGTTGTGGATCTGCGGTTCCATAGTTAAGGGCTAGGTTCTCTAGTTCTACCACGACTTTGGTTCGGTGGTTCCTCGGTATCGTGAGTACAGTGTTTGTATTGTGTCTGTGTAATGTGCAGTTCTTTTTGTAATGCTGTGGTTCTGCGGTTCCATAGTTAAGGGCTAGGTTCTCTAGTTCTACCACAACTTTGGTTCGGTGGTTCCTCGGTATCGTGAGTACAGTGTTTGTATTGTGTCTGTGTAATGTGCAGTTCTTTTTGTAATGCTGTGGTTCTGCGGTTCCATAGTTAAGGGCTAGGTTCTCTAGTTTTACCACAACTTTGGTTCGGTGGTTCCTCGGTATCGTAACTACAGTGTATGTATTGTGTCTGTGTAATGTGCAGTTCTTTTTGTAATGCTGTGGTTCTGCAGTTCCAAAGTTAAGGGCTAGGTTCTCTAGTTCTACCACAACTTTGGTTCGGTGGTTCCTCGGTATCGTGAGTGCAGTGTATGTATTGTGTCTGTGTAATGTGCAGTTCTTTTTGTAATGCTGTGGTTCTGCAGTTCCATAGTTAAGGGCTAGGTTCTGTAGTTCTACCACAACTTTGGTTCGGTGGTTCCTCGGTATCGTAAGTACAGTGTATGTATTGTGTCTGTGTAATGTGCAGTTCTTTTTGTAATGCTGTGGTTCTGCAGTTCCAAAGTTAAGAGCTAGGTTCTCTAGTTCTACCACAACTTTGGTTCGGTGGTTCCTCGGTATCGTCAGTGCAGTGTATGTATTGTGTCTGTGTAATGTGCAGTTCTTTTTGTAATGCTGTGGTTCTGCAGTTCCATAGTTAAGGGCTAGGTTCTCTAGTTCTACCACAACTTTGGTTCGGTGGTTCCTCGGTATCGTAAGTACAGTGTATGTATTGTGTCTGTGTAATGTGCAGTTCTTTTTGTAATGTTGTGGTTCTGCAGTTCCATAGTTAAGGGCTAGGTTCTCTAGTTCTACTACAACTTTGGTTCGGTGGTTCCTCGGTATCGTAACTACAGTGTATGTATTGTGTCTGTGTAATGTGCAGTTCTTTTTGTAATGGTGTGGTTCTGCAGTTCCATAGTTAAGGGCTAGGTGCTCTAGTTCTACCACGACTTTGGTTCGGTTGGTTCCTCGGTATCGTGAGTACAGTGTATGTATTGTGTCTCTGTGTAATGTGCAGTTCTTTGTTTTATGCTGTGGTTCTGCGGTTCCATAGTTAAGGGCTAGGTTCTCTTGTTCTACCACGACTTTGGTTCGGTGGTTCCTCGGTATCGTGAGTACATTGTATGTATTGTGTCTCTGTGTAATGTGCAGTTCTTTTGATAATGTTGTCGATCTGCGGTTCCATAGTTAAGGGCTAGGTTCTCTAGTTCTACCACGACTTTGGTTCGGTGGTTCCTCGGTATCGTGAGTACAGTGTTTGTATTGTGTCTGTGTAATGTGCAGTTCTTTTTGTAATGCTGTGGTTCTGCGGTTCCATAGTTAAGGGCTAGGTTCTCTAGTTCTACGACAACTTTGGTTCGGTGGTTCCTCGGTATCGTAAGTACAGTGTATGTATTGTGTCTCTGTGTAATGTGCAGTTCTTTGTTTTATGCTGTGGTTCTGCAGTTCCATAGTTAAGGGCTAGGTTCTCTAGTTCTACCACGACTTTGGTTCGGTGGTTCCTCGGTATCGTGAGTGCAGTGTATGTACTGTGTCTGTGTAATGTGCAGTTCTTTTTGTAATGCTGTGGTTCTGCAGTTCCATAGTTAAGGGCTAGGTTCTCTAGTTCTACCACAAGTTTTGTTCGGTGGTTCCTCGGTATCGTAAGTGCAGTGTATGTATTGTGTCTGTGTAATGTGCAGTTCTTTTTGTAATGCTGTGGTTCTGCAGTTCCATAGTTAAGGGCTAGGTTCTCTAGTTCTACTACAACTTTGGTTCGGTGGTTCCTCGGTATCGTAACTACAGTGTATGTATTGTGTCTGTGTAATGTGCAGTTCTTTTTGTAATGCTGTGGTTCTGCAGTTCCATAGTTAAGGGCTAGGTGCTCTAGTTCTACCACGACTTTGGTTCGGTTGGTTCCTCGGTATCGTGAGTACAGTGTATGTATTGTGTCTCTGTGTAATGTGCAGTTCTTTGTTTTATGCTGTGGTTCTGCGGTTCCATAGTTAAGGGCTAGGTTCTCTAGTTCTACCACGACTTTGGTTCGGTGGTTCCTCGGTATCGTGAGTACATTGTATGTATTGTGTCTCTGTGTAATGTGCAGTTCTTTTGATAATGTTGTGGATCTGCGGTTCCATAGTTAAGGGCTAGGTTCTCTAGTTCTACCACGACTTTGGTTCGGTGGTTCCTCGGTATCGTGAGTACAGTGTTTGTATTGTGTCTGTGTAATGTGCAGTTCTTTTTTTAATGCTGTGGTTCTGCGGTTCCATAGTTAAGGGCTAGGTTCTCTAGTTCTACCACAACTTTGGTTCGGTGGTTCCTCGGTATCGTAAGTACAGTGTATGTATTGTGTCTGTGTAATGTGCAGTTCTTTTTGTAATGCTGTGGTTCTTCAGTTCCATAGTTAAGGGCTAGGTGCTCTAGTTCTACCACGACTTTGGTTCGGTGGTTCCTCGGTATCGTGAGTACAGTGTATGTATTGTGTCTCTGTGTAATGTGCAGTTCTTTGTTTTATGCTGTGGTTCTGCGGTTCCATAGTTAAGGGCTAGGTTCTCTAGTTCTACTACAACTTTGGTTCGGTGGTTCCTCGGTATCGTAACTACAGTGTATGTATTGTGTCTGTGTAATGTGCAGTTCTTTTTGTAATGCTGTGGTTCTGCAGTTCCATAGTTAAGGGCTAGGTTCTCTAGTTCTACCAGGACTTTGGTTCGGTGGTTCCTCGGTATCGTTAGTACAGTGTATGTATTGTGTCTCTGTGTAATGTGCAGTTCTTTGTTTTATGCTGTGGTTCTGCGGTTCCATAGTTAAGGGCTAGGTTCTCTAGTTCTACCACGAGTTTGGTTCGGTGGTTCCTCGGTATCGTGAGTACATTGTATGTATTGTGTCTCTGTGTAATGTGCAGTTCTTTTGATAATGTTGTGGATCTGCGGTTCCATAGTTAAGGGCTAGGTTCTCTAGTTCTACCACGACTTTGGTTCGGTGGTTCCTCGGTATCGTGAGTACAGTGTTTGTATTGTGTCTGTGTAATGTGCAGTTTTTTTTGTAATGCTTTGGTTCTGCGGTTCCATAGTTAAGGGCTAGGTTCTCTAGTTCTACCACAAGTTTGGTTCGGTGGTTCCTCGGTATCGTAACTACAGTGTATGTATTGTGTCTGTGTAATGTGTAGTTCTTTTTGTAATGCTGTGGTTGTGCAGTTCCAAAGTTAAGGGCTAGGTTCTCTAGTTCTACCACAACTTTGGTTCGGTGGTTCCTCGGTATCGTGAGTGCAGTGTATGTATTGTGTCTGTGTAATGTGCAGTTCTTTTTGTAATGCTGTGGTTCTGCAGTTCCATAGTTAAGGGCTAGGTTCTGTAGTTCTACCACAACTTTGGTTCGGTGGTTCCTCGGTATCGTAAGTACAGTGTATGTATTGTGTCTGTGTAATGTGCAGTTCTTTATGTAATGCTGTGGTTCTGCAGTTCCATAGTTAAGGGCTAGGTTCTCTAGTTCTACTACAACTTTGGTTCGGTGGTTCCTCGGTATCGTAACTACAGTGTATGTATTGTGTCTGTGTAATGTGCAGTTCTTTTTGTAATGCTGTGGTTCTGCAGTTCCATAGTTAAGGGCTAGGTTCTCTAGTTCTACCACAACTTTGGTTCGGTGGTTCCTCGGTATCGTAAGTACAGTGTATGTATTGTGTCTGTGTAATGTGCAGTTCTTTTTGTAATGTTGTGGTTCTGCAGTTCCATAGTTAAGGGCTAGGTTCTCTAGTTCTACTACAACTTTGGTTCGGTGGTTCCTCGGTATCGTAACTACAGTGTATGTATTGTGTCTGTGTAATGTGCAGTTCTTTTTGTAATGCTGTGGTTCTGCAGTTCCATAGTTAAGGGCTAGGTTCTCTAGTTCTACCACGACTTTGGTTCGGTTGGTTCCTCGGTATCGTGAGTACAGTGTATGTATTGTGTCTCTGTGTAATGTGCAGTTCTTTGTTTTATGCTGTGGTTCTGCGGTTCCATAGTTAAGGGCTAGGTTCTCTAGTTCTACCACGACTTTGGTTCGGTGGTTCCTAGGTATCGTGAGTACATTGTATGTATTGTGTCTCTGTGTAATGTGCAGTTCTTTTGATAATGTTGTGGATCTGCGGTTCCATAGTTAAGGGCTAGGTTCTCTAGTTCTACCACGACTTTGGTTCGGTGGTTCCTCGGTATCGTGAGTACAGTGTTTGTATTGTGTCTGTGTAATGTGCAGTTCTTTTTGTAATGCTGTGGTTCTGCGGTTCCATAGTTAAGGGCTAGGTTCTCTAGTTCTACCACAACTTTGGTTCGGTGGTTCCTCGGTATCGTAAGTACAGTGTATGTATTGTGTCTCTGTGTAATGTGCAGTTCTTTGTTTTATGCTGTGGTTCTGCGGTTCCATAGTTAAGGGCTAGGTTCTCTAGTTCTACCACGACTTTGGTTCGGTGGTTCCTCGGTATCGTGAGTGCAGTGTATGTACTGTGTCTGTGTAATGTGCAGTTCTTTTTGTAATGCTGTGGTTCTGCAGTTCCATAGTTAAGGGCTAGGTTCTCTAGTTCTACCACAAGTTTTGTTCGGTGGTTCCTCGGTATCGTAAGTACAGTGTATGTATTGTGTCTGTGTAATGTGCAGTTCTTTTTGTAATGCTGTGGTTCTGCAGTTCCATAGTTAAGGGCTAGGTTCTCTAGTTCTACTACAACTTTGGTTCGGTGGTTCCTCGGTATCGTAACTACAGTGTATGTATTGTGTCTGTGTAATGTGCAGTTCTTTTTGTAATGCTGTGGTTCTGCAGTTCCATAGTTAAGGGCTAGGTGCTCTAGTTCTACCACGACTTTGGTTCGGTTGGTTCCTCGGTATCGTGAGTACAGTGTATGTATTGTGTCTCTGTGTAATGTGCAGTTCTTTGTTTTATGCTGTGGTTCTGCGGTTCCATAGTTAAGGGCTAGGTTCTCTAGTTCTACCACGACTTTGGTTCGGTGGTTCCTCGGTATCGTGAGTACATTGTATGTATTGTGTCTCTGTGTAATGTGCAGTTCTTTTGATAATGTTGTGGATCTGCGGTTCCATAGTTAAGGGCTAGGTTCTCTAGTTCTACCACGACTTTGGTTCGGTGGTTCCTCGGTATCGTGAGTACAGTGTTTGTATTGTGTCTGTGTAATGTGCAGTTCTTTTTTTAATGCTGTGGTTCTGCGGTTCCATAGTTAAGGGCTAGGTTCTCTAGTTCTACCACAACTTTGGTTCGGTGGTTCCTCGGTATCGTAAGTACAGTGTATGTATTGTGTCTGTGTAATGTGCAGTTCTTTTTGTAATGCTGTGGTTCTTCAGTTCCATAGTTAAGGGCTAGGTGCTCTAGTTCTACCACGACTTTGGTTCGGTGGTTCCTCGGTATCGTGAGTACAGTGTATGTATTGTCTCTCTGTGTAATGTGCAGTTCTTTGTTTTATGCTGTGGTTCTGCGGTTCCATAGTTAAGGGCTAGGTTCTCTAGTTCTACTACAACTTTGGTTCGGTGGTTCCTCGGTATCGTAACTACAGTGTATGTATTGTGTCTGTGTAATGTGCAGTTCTTTTTGTAATGCTGTGGTTCTGCAGTTCCATAGTTAAGGGCTAGGTGCTCTAGTTCTACCACGACTTTGGTTCGGTGGTTCCTCGTTATCGTGAGTACAGTGTATGTATTGTGTCTCTGTGTAATGTGCAGTTCTTTGTTTTATGCTGTGGTTCTGCGGTTCCATAGTTAAGGGCTAGGTTCTCTAGTTCTACCACGACTTTGGTTCGGTGGTTCCTCGGTGTCGTGAGTACATTGTATGTATTGTGTCTCTGTGTAATGTGGAGTTCTTTTGATAATGTTGTGGATCTGCGGTTCCATAGTTAAGGGCTAGGTTCTCTAGTTCTACCACGACTTTGGTTCGGTGGTTCCTCGGTATCGTGAGTACAGTGTTTGTATTGTGTCTGTGTAATGTGCAGTTCTTTTTGTAATGCTGTGGTTCTGCGGTTCCATAGTTAAGGGCTAGGTTCTCTAGTTCTACCACAACTTTGGTTCGGTGGTTCCTCGGTATCGTAAGTACAGTGTATGTATTGTGTCTGTGTAATGTGCAGTTCTTTTTGTAATGCTGTGGTTCTTCAGTTCCATAGTTAAGGGCTAGGTGCTCTAGTTCTACCACGACTTTGGTTCGGTGGTTCCTCGGTATCGTGAGTACAGTGTATGTATTGTCTCTCTGTGTAATGTGCAGTTCTTTGTTTTATGCTGTGGTTCTGCGGTTCCATAGTTAAGGGCTAGGTTCTCTAGTTCTACTACAACTTTGGTTCGGTGGTTCCTCGGTATCGTAACTACAGTGTATGTATTGTGTCTGTGTAATGTGCAGTTCTTTTTGTAATGCTGTGGTTCTGCAGTTCCATAGTTAAGGGCTAGGTGCTCTAGTTCTACCACGACTTTGGTTCGGTGGTTCCTCGTTATCGTGAGTACAGTGTATGTATTGTGTCTCTGTGTAATGTGCAGTTCTTTGTTTTATGCTGTGGTTCTGCGGTTCCATAGTTAAGGGCTAGGTTCTCTAGTTCTACCACGACTTTGGTTCGGTGGTTCCTCGGTGTCGTGAGTACATTGTATGTATTGTGTCTCTGTGTAATGTGGAGTTCTTTTGATAATGTTGTGGATCTGCGGTTCCATAGTTAAGGGCTAGGTTCTCTAGTTCTACCACGACTTTGGTTCGGTGGTTCCTCGGTATCGTGAGTACAGTGTTTGTATTGTGTCTGTGTAATGTGCAGTTCTTTTTGTAATGCTGTGGTTCTGCGGTTCCATAGTTAAGGGCTAGGTTCTCTAGTTCTACCACAACTTTGGTTCGGTGGTTCCTCGGTATCGTAAGTACAGTGTATGTATTGTGTCTGTGTAATGTGCAGTTCTTTTTGTAATGCTGTGGTTCTTCAGTTCCATAGTTAAGGGCTAGGTGCTCTAGTTCTACCACGACTTTGGTTCGGTGTTTCCTCGGTATCGTGAGTACAGTGTATGTATTGTCTCTCTGTGTAATGTGCAGTTCTTTGTTTTATGCTGTGGTTCTGCGGTTCCATAGTTAAGGGCTAGGTTCTCTAGTTCTACTACAACTTTGGTTCGGTGGTTCCTCGGTATCGTAACTACAGTGTATGTATTGTGTCTGTGTAATGTGCAGTTCTTTTTGTAATGCTGTGGTTCTGCAGTTCCATAGTTAAGGGCTAGGTGCTCTAGTTCTACCACGACTTTGGTTCGGTGGTTCCTCGTTATCGTGAGTACAGTGTATGTATTGTGTCTCTGTGTAATGTGCAGTTCTTTGTTTTATGCTGTGGTTCTGCGGTTCCATAGTTAAGGGCTAGGTTCTCTAGTTCTACCACGACTTTGGTTCGGTGGTTCCTCGGTGTCGTGAGTACATTGTATGTATTGTGTCTCTGTGTAATGTGGAGTTCTTTTGATAATGTTGTGGATCTGCGGTTCCATAGTTAAGGGCTAGGTTCTCTAGTTCTACCACGACTTTGGTTCGGTGGTTCCTCGGTATCGTGAGTACAGTGTTTGTATTGTGTCTGTGTAATGTGCAGTTCTTTTTGTAATGCTGTGGTTCTGCGGTTCCATAGTTAAGGGCTAGGTTCTCTAGTTCTACCACAACTTTGGTTCGGTGGTTCCTCGGTATCGTAAGTACAGTGTATGTATTGTGTCTGTGTAATGTGCAGTTCTTTTTGTAATGCTGTGGTTCTGCAGTTCCATAGTTAAGGGCTAGGTGCTCTAGTTCTACCACGACTTTGGTTTGGTGGTTCCTCGGTATCGTGAGTACAGTGTATGTATTGTGTCTCTGTGTAATGTGCAGTTCTTTGTTTTATGCTGTGGTTCTGCGGTTCCATAGTTAAAGGCTAGGTTCTCTAGTTCTACCACGAGTTTGGTTCGGTAGTTCCTCGGTATCGTGATTACAGTGTATGTATTGTGTCTCTGTGTAATGTGCAGTTCTTTTGATAATGTTGTGGATCTGCAGTTCCATAGTTAAGGGCTAGGTTCTCTAGTTCTACCACGACTTTGGTTCGGTGGTTCCTCGGTATCGTTAGTACAGTGTATGTATTGTGTCTCTGTGTAATGTGCAGTTCTTTGTTTTATGCTGTGGTTCTGCGGTTCCATAGTTAAGGGCTAGGTTCTCTAGTTCTACCACGACTTTGGTTCGGTGGTTCCTCGGTATCGTAACTACAGTGTATGTATTGTGTCTGTGTAATGTGCAGTTCTTTTTGTAATGCTGTGGTTCTGCAGTTCCATAGTTAAGGGCTAGGTTCTCTAGTTCTACTACAACTTTGGTTCGGTGGTTCCTCGGTATCGTAACTACAGTGTATGTATTGTGTCTGTGTAATGTGCAGTTCTTTTTGTAATGCTGTGGTTCTGCAGTTCCATAGTTAAGGGCTAGGTTCTCTAGTTCTACCACAACTTTGGTTCGGTAGTTCCTCGGTATCGTGAGTACAGTGTATGTATTGTGTCTCTGTGTAATGTGTAGTTCTTTTTGTAATTCTGTGGTTCTGCCGTTCCTTAGTTAAGGGCTAGGTTCTCTAGTTCTACCATGACTTTGGTTCGGTGGTTCCTTGGTATAGTAAGTACAGTGTATGTATTGTGTCTCTGAGTAATGTGTAGTTTTTTTTGTAATGCTGTGGTTCTGCGCTTCCATAGTTAAGGGCTAGGTTCTCTAGTTCTACCGTTACTTTTGTTTTGTGGTTGCTGGGTATTGAAAGTGCAATGTGTATGCATTGTGTGTCTGTGTATTGTGTAGTTCTTTGTATAGTGGAAGGCTGTGCTTCTGCTGTTTCATTGTTAAGGGCTAGTTGCTCTAGTCCTGCAATGGCTTTGTTTCAGTGGTTCCTTATTGTTGTAAGTGTATATGCTGTGTATCTGTGTTTGGTTAATTTTCTGTGTTTGATAAAATAATGTGTTTTTGTTCTTACAAAGTCTTCCATGCACTGCAAGTATGTACTTGTAGATATTGGGTGTCCTGTTTCTTTTTAGGTCGCTATTGTTTTGCACTTGTGTGACTTTGCCCAGACCCACATGGTGAAATTATTGCAGTGATGTAAATTAGGTGAAGGTTTGCATGGACTATTGGAAAGGCATTGACCACATAGTGAAACTTTTGATGCCTGGGAATTTGGCTAGAGTGTTCTTCTATTTATTTTTGTAATGCTGAAATTAAAGCTTTTCAAATTCATTCAAAGAGCAAAAACCTTTTGGAGTTAACCATTTAAAACGGTTTTTCTATACCTAATTGCTTCACTTTACACTGCCTTACAGAGGTGATAAGAGATGAAATTACTGTAGTAAAACATTCTTGCTTCACTTATTCTTAGATCAGTACAAAGGAGGAAGGTGGAATGGCTCACCTATCCACCCATGTGCTGAAATGTAGTGGTATTATATTAGTAGGTTAATCGTATGTTCTTCTTCTTCTGAAGGCAGTTGATCAACTCTTCCATAACTGAAGACATTCATTGAAGTATAAGGTGAAAGTGTTGTTTACTGTTGGCTTATTTATTTATTATGTAAGATAATTAGAGTTGTTTGTTTTCCACTATGTTCTGATCCAATTGTTCCTTCCTAACAGGTTTGTGACAAGTTTTCTTTTTTATAATTAGGTGCAGCATGGCATTTTTCATTGTTTAGTCTTTGTTTCTAGGTGAACGTGTCTGATGTTTCTCATTTCTCAAGTTATGTCCATTAGTAAGTAAGTTAGTCGGTAATTAATTAAAAGTAAGTAATTATGTAAGTAAATAAGTAAATACCTTTTTAATTAATCAATGAATTAATTAAGTAAATAAGTAAGTAAGTAAACAACTAATATTAATGAAGAAGGTAAGTAAGTAAATGATTTATTAACAGAGTATATGTATGCTGGCACTACATCCGTTACTAAGTATTAATAACAAAAATAAATAATGATTAAAAAGAAAATTAATATTTACTGTACATTGATATTGTGAATAGTGCTTAAAATACAATTTGAGTTTTATAAATTATTTTTCATTAATGTATTTATTTATTGTATATTTTGTATTCCAGTTTTTATTTCTTCCTGTGCTTTTATATCTTAATCTTTATTTATTCACTTATTTTTAAATAATCATGAAAATAATTATAGCATTTATACTTGATTTTTCAATTTAAATGTTTAAAGCTGGGAACATGGGTTCTTTTTAAAAGATCGTTTTTTAATATATATCTTGTAGTATCTTTCTAGTTTACTCTTAATATGCTCTTATTTTTACATTTGTTGTAAATATTTTTAACTATAAATGTATTATTTTAAACATTACTTCGATTTTTTAATAATTATGGGATATTTTTAGATAAATTATTTCTTTTGGGAGATTTCTTTATATAGGGCCAACGTCTTAAACTCCCTTTTCAAGGCATTCTTTGTGTACTTAGCCTTAATTTTAAATTTTTGTGTTATTCTAAACATTACCTTTTATTATTTTAAACATTACCTTGATTTTTAATAATTATGTATATTTTTAGATATTAGCTCGCAATTTAATTAATTTTTTACTGACTATAACCACATTAATTATATTAATCAAAAATCCAGCAAACATTCCCATCACCGATCTTTATAACAGACTATACAGCTGTGTAATATAATCCACCATCACACAATGACATTTTTGCCCGATCCTGTTCCTCCTTTGATATGCTGTCTATTGTCAACTCTCCTCAATGCCGCTCACTCACACAAGAACTGAACAACTCACTGTCCTCAGTTTTTTTGTACGAGTCTTGAACTTCTCTTTTCAAGGCATTCTTTGTGTACTTAGCCTTAATTTTAAATTTTTGTATTATTCTAAACATCACCTTGTATTATTTTAAACATTACCTTGATTTTTAATAATTATGGGATATTTTTAGATATTAGCTTGCAATTTAACTTTTTACTGACTATAACCACATTAATTATATTAATCAAAAATCCATAAACATTCCCATCACCGATCTTTATAACACACTATACAGCTGTCTAATATAATCCACCATCACACGATGACATTTTTGCGCGATCCTGTTCCTCCTTTGATATGCTGTCTATTGTCAACTCTCCTCAATGCCGCTCACTCACACGAGTCCTCAGTTTTTTGTACGAGTCTTGAACTTGTCTTTTGCCTTGATCTAGCATCTTGACCCTCTATTCTTTTGCCTCGATCAAAGCATCTTGACCTTCTATTCTTTTGCCTCGATCAAGCATCTTGACCCTCTATTTCAGTCTCAAATTGAGCTCTCTTTATTATCTCTTTCTTAATTCTACATTTATGTATTGTTCGTGTTGACAGTGCCAATGTGTTTAAGTGTCCTGCATGTGAGAGAGGTAGAGGGAGAGTGTTTGTGTTGACAGTGCCAATGTGTTTAAGTGTCCTGCATGCGCGAGAGAGAGAGAGATAGAGAGAGTGTGTGAGCGTAAATGCCCAACTGCGCGCGTCTGTGGTAAAGCTTAAATGATTAGTTATTTTGTAACTTGCACATTAAATTGTATTGTTAACCATGCATGCATTTTTGTCTTAATAATTATATTTATGTATATTATTCCTTTCTGCTATGTTTGCAATGTCTTTAAAGAATTACAGGTATGTTCTGCATGAAGAGGATACAAGGACACAATCGTGCAACCTTTAACGCAAGTGGTGAGTCAAGAGAAAGGGATCAAAATAATGGATAATATATAGGCCTTTTGCAATAGCTGTTCACATGATTAACTTTCTGTAACGCAAAAACAGCCAGCTCTAGTTAAGACCACTTTCCAAAATTTGCAAGGTGGTGCCTTACAAGAGATTTGACAGTTAATATATTTTAGATAATTATGTTAAATGAGATTGAGGCATGGAACTCAGGTTTAGTATTAATACAATTGCAGGTGGATTTATCAGTCAGAGGAGTTTATCAAGAGTTTAACTCATGCCCAATTAAAACCTTAAAGCTCATGAATAGAAAGCAGAATGTTGAGATAGCATTTGGGTTTAAAAGTTACACAGCAGTCTCGACTTTACCTTTTGCTCTTTCGATCTCCTCTCTTATATTCTCTTCCTTTTCTTGCCCTGTTTTTGTTTTCTTTTGCTGCAAATTAATTAGCCCTGGGAGAAGTTTTTGGGAAAGCTTCTAGACTGCACAGTTTTCATCTGACAGTGCATCATAATCATATGATTAAATGGAAGATTAAGTTACACTCATGATCAAGTAACTAGTTAAAACAAGACTTTTATCAAAATTTTGAAGTCAACTTTTCATGGTTATCTGTATTTTCTCTGGGCTCTTTGACTTAACCGTGCTTATATTCTGGTACGGTTTGAAAGATATCTTACCCCTACATGAGTTTAGACAAATTCTCCTTTAATTGGGTATATACTTATTAAAACTGATGACACCACAAGCAGTATATGGGATGTGGCTCAACATGGGCATCGATCAGTTGAAATGGGTGAAGTTGTATAAAATGGTTTAAAGAATTTACTGGTATATTCATTTGTCTATTTTCAGGAAAAGAGGAAGGATCAGATGACTGATGGCAAGAAATTATCAAAGAAAACAGTAGGTAATGTCATCAGGGCCCAGTTGTTCGAAAACCGATTAGCACTAACCCAGGATTAAAATATTATTATGTTAATCTGGGTTTCTTATTCTTCTGTTCAAGAACATTTTCTTGGATAATTTTCTGTGTTCCTTACAGAGCACCAAATCACTACATTGCAGGCAAAAAGAATTAAACTGAATTTTCTTTGTAAGCTTTCATATCTGATTTTAAACTTCACACTAACCCAGTGCTTTGAACAATCCAGCCCAGGTCCTTAATTAGGTACCAGTATATGAAAGTATCTTAGCAGTGTCATAGGTGATTTCCCCTATGATGTCAGTGATCGTCACATTACTTTAATCAGCAATCTAAAGGATTTTAAAGTTGTTTGGCACATGTTTGTAAAAAAATTGCAAGAGAAATTTCCACAATTAGAAGAGCAGCTACATTGTATGCTAGCAAAAAGTGGTTATCAGTACAACTGAAAAATAGGTTTGGGCTTCCCCACTGAATCCCGCAAACTCTTCGGTGAAATTTCCTGACTATTCAAAGCTCTCATTTGTACCGGGGCGGGATCCTAATAATTTCATAAAAGTTAGGGTCCAGGAGATTATCAACCAGAACAATCTTCAGAACATTGAAACTTTTCAATAAATAAGTATATAAATAAATAATAGTTTAATAGAGGTAGCACATCTGCTAAGTGGTTCTTCAATTCATCCACTTGATTTCCTGGTTGAATTAAAATTTGAAAATGATGGTTTTTGAGAGGAGGGGAAAACTGGAGTACATGAAGAATAACCTCTCGAAGCAAAGGAGAGCACCAACAACAAACTCAACTGGTGTTGACACCAGGATTTGAACCTGGGCCACAATGGTGGGAGGAGATCAAGTACTCTCACCAGTGCACCACCCTTGTTCCTCTATATATGTAATTGGCCTTGGAAAGGTTTTGAATGATGTATGAAAATGACAAATTAGTGATAGTTGTGATCCTACCAGCCATGGGATCAGAGCATTTTGGGGGAACATGCGGTAGGGGTCGGCCAATTTTCGCAAACTATATATGCTCACTGTGGAAAATAATTCAATTTATCCCCATTAAACATGAATTAGTTCTAAAAATCAGTCCTGTTTCCTTAAAATTAAGGCGATATAGAGAAGAAGTGTGACGTCACATTATCATGGTAGCAGAATTTCTGGATCACAACATTAGAGAGCTAAACCAACGACGACGGCGAAGGCAACAAGAACCAGTGAAAAAGTAATAACAAAACAGCAATGCTGCACGTGTATCACACTCTTGTAGATTTCGTAACAGTTGTTGCACAACTGTGACAAAAAACCTCCTAATTTCATGTGCCTTCTTTCTGGAGTAGGTCATGAACACAACACAAAATTTTCTTTTTCTTTTTCTTAACTTTCGGATGCAACTCCAGAAAATTTTGCCAACATTTGACAAATTAAATGAAATTGAATAAGATCGATGAAGTATGAAACAGTGCGAATTAACTTTTTAAGTGACGTTTTTGTTTTGTTGTCATCCAGAAAATGTGCTACCATGGCACAAGATGTGACAACTTCTCTTTTCTATTCCTATTCACCAAGCTGCCTATTCGAAATTTTGCAGATGACACTCCGCCCATGATGATCCCCGAAGAACATGATGCAAGGACAAGATGATTTAATGATAATTATTTAGCTTTACTTAATGTTTTTATTACCTAATATTACCTAATATTATTGAAAAACTGTAAGTAATTAGGCTTGATGTTTCTACGTCTTTAAGAAAAAGGGTATAATGATAGAGTAAACACCCATGTTAGTACCAATTTTATCTAATAACACGTCAAAATGAGTCTAGATCACAATGTTAACGTAAGAATTAATTAAGTATAAGGATATTGCTATGCTTATATTAAGAGTGCACGTGTTATTAATATGTTACAGTAATTAATTAGCTGAGAACGGTTTGATAATCATAAAAATTAAGTGAGCGCGTGTTATTTATCTAGTGATTAACTTAACACTGGCATGTCGCATCGCTTATGTAAGAATTAAGAATGTCTGCCTGTTATTAATATAGTGATTAATTCACTACAGGGTCTTGCAATGTTATGCGACAATTAAGAGTGTGCATGTTATTTATTTAGTGATAAGTTTACTAAGGTGAATTGCAATGCTTATGTAAGAATTAAGAATGCACACGTGTTTTAATTTAGTAATTAATTTACTAAGAATAGATTGCAATCTCATATCAGAAATTGAGTGTCTGTTATTTATTTAATGCTTAACTTACTATGAGGATATTGATACCCTGATAATAAGAGTGCGCATGTTATTAATATCTAGTAATTTATTAACTGAGGTTTGTTTGATAATCATAAAAATTAAGTGAGCGTGTGTTATTTATCTAGTGATTAATTTAAGACTGGTTAGTGGTATGTTGCATTGCTTGTGTAAGAATTAAGAATGTCTGCATGTTATTAATATAGTGATTAATTCACTACACTTGGTCTCGCAATGTTTATGCGACAATTAAGAGTGTTCATGTTATTTATTTAGTGATAAGTTTACTAAGGTGAATTACAATGCTTAGATAAGAATTAAGAATGCACACGTGTTTTAATTTAGTAATTAATTTACTAAGAGTAGATTGCAATCTCATATCAGAAATTGAGTGTCTGTGTTTTATTTATTTAATGCTTAACTTACTATGAGAATATTGCTATGCTTATATTAAGACTGCGTGTGTTATTAATATCTAGTAATTAATTGGTTGAGGACGGTTTGATAATCATAAAAATTAAGTGAGCGTGTGTTACTTATCTAGTGATTACTTTAAGACTGGTATGTCGCATCGCTTATGTAAGAATTAAACAAAGTCTTGCAATGTTTATTCGACAATTAAGAGTGTTCATGTTATTTATTTAGTGATTAGTTTACTAAGGTGAATTGCAATGCTTAGATAAGAATTATGAATGCACACGTATTTTAATTTAGTAATTAATTTACTAAGAGTAGATTGCAATCTCATATCAGAAATTGAGTGTCGTCTGTGTGTTATTTATTTAATGCTTAACGTGCTATGAGGATATTGCTATGCTTATACTAAGAGTGCGCGTGTTATTAATATTTAGTAATTAATTAGCTGAGGACGGTTTGATAATCATAAAAATTAAGTGAGCGCATACTATTTATCTAGTGATAAATTTAAGACTGGTATGTCGCATCGCTTATGTAAGAATTAAGAATGTCTGCATGTTATTAATATAGTGATTAATTCACTACAGGGTCCTTGCAATGTTATGCGACAATTAAGAGTGTGCATGTTATTTATTTAGTGATAAGTTTACTAAGGTAAATTACAATGCTTATGTAAGAATTAAGAATGCACACGTGTTTTAATTTAGTAATTAATTTACTAAGAATAGATTGCAATCTCATATCAGAAATTGAGTGTCTGTTATTTATTTAATGCTTAACTTATTATGAGGATATTGATACCCTTATATTAAGAGTGCGCATGTTATTAATATCTAGTAATTAATTAACTGAGCTCGGTTTGATAATCATAAAAATTAAGTGAGCGCGTGTTATTTATCTAGTGATTAATTTAAGACTGGTTAGTGGTATGCTGCATTGCTTATGTAAGAATTAAGAGTGTCTGCCTGTTATTAATATAGTGATTAATTCACTACACTGGGTCTTGCAATGTTATGCGACAATTAAGAGTGTTCATGTTATTTATTTAGTGATAAGTTTACTAAGGTGAATTACAATGCTTATGTAAGAATTAAGAATGCACACGTGTTTTAATTTAGTAATTAATTTACTAAGAATAGATTGCAATCTCATATCAGAAATTGAGTGTCTGTTATTTATTTAATGCTTAACTTATTATGAGGATATTGATACCCTTATATTAAGAGTGCGCATGTTATTAATATCTAGTAATTTATTAACTGAGGTCGGTTTGATAATCATAAAAATTAAGTGAGCGCGTGTTATTTATCTAGTGATTAATTTAAGACTGGTTAGTGGTATGTTGCATTGCTTATGTAAGAATTAAGAATGTCTGCCTGTTATTAATATAGTGATTAATTCACTACACTGGGTCTTGCAATGTTATGCGACAATTAAGAGTGTGCATGTTATTTATTGAGTGATTAGTTTACTAAGGTGAATTGCAATGCTTATGTAAGAATTAAGAATGCACACTTGTTTTAATTTAGTAATTAATTTGCTAAGATTGCAATCTCATATCAGAAATTGAAAGTCCGTGTGTTATTTATTTAATGCTTAACTTACTATGAGGATATTGCTATGCCTTTATTATGACTGCGT
>OZ038004.1:11562449-11617449 GCA_964035705.1 Porites rus | reverse complement strand
TATCCGATATGTTTAAGCAGAGTTTAGCGGTGCTGTCAGGGGGTAGATTTCAAGGTGAAACCAAAATTTGAAAATGTTCATTGTTATTTGTAAATTTAGAGATAATCTACCAAGTTCATTTCTGGATGCAACATTCGGTGAACGTTTGTTTAAACCTAAACACATGTTACAAAAATGTATATGCGTTTTCCCAATCGAGTTTTTATCCCAGCGGCTATAATCACTTTTATCATAGATTCCCCAAACTTCAGAGCAATACGTTAAAATTGGGAAAAATAGTGTATTGAACAGTTTGTTGATGATGTGAATTGGTAATTTTAGAAAATCTAGATAACGACGAGCGGCAAAAAAGGATCTCTTTGTTTTTTCTGTTAAGTTTTCCTTGCGATTTGTAAAATTTCCATTGGCAGAAAATTTCACTCCAAGATAGGTATAGTTATTGACGATTTCAATGTTTTCATTGCTGACCATAAAATTGTGTTTATCTATTGCTGATTTTCCACTTTTCTTCTGAAATACAATAACTTTGGCTTTAGTTGGATTAATCTTAAGAAGCCAATCCGGACAATATTTTGATAGTCTGTCAAGACATTGTTGCAAACCTTCTGCCGAGGTAGATATTAAAAGTAAATCATCGGCATAAAGTACACAGCTTAAGTGAGAACCATCTGGTAGTAAGATAGAATCTTTAGCATTGTTATTTAGAATGAAGGGTAGTTCGTTTAGATAAAGGTTAAATAGAAGCGGCGACAGAATACATTCTTGTCGTACACCTTTATCATAGTTGAAAAATTCTGATCGAGTATAATTGTCTTTCACGCAACATATTGAATTTGAATACATGCTGGAAATTATTTTGTAAAAGGAGCCACCTATGTTACATTTCAACAGGGAGACAGGGGACATAGGAGGACATAAGGGGCAGGAAGGACAACGGGGCACAAAGGTTCAGAGGAGACACAATAGTACCAAGGGGACAGAGGGCACACAAGGTGACACAAAGGACACCGGGGACACAAGGCAATCAGGGAACAGAGGAGACTCAAAGGGACACAGAGGCACAAGGGACACAGAGGTCACAAAGGACCCAAGGGGACACAGGGGACCACAAAAACACAAGAGACACAGGGGACACAGGGAACTTAAGGGGACACAGGAGAAGCAAGGGACACAGCGGACACAGGGGACAAAGGGCACATAAGGGACACAATGGGAGACATCGGACACCAGGGACACAAGGAGACAAAAGGGACACAGAGGACACAATGGCTACAGGAGACACAGGGGACACAAGGGACCCACGGGACACAGGAAACACAAGGGACACAAGGGGACACAATAGGACACAAGGGGCATAAGGGATAGAGAGGTCACAAGGGATCGACAGGGACACAAGGGACACAAGAGACACACGGGATAAATAAGACACAGGTGACACAAGGGACAAAGGAAAACACAAAAGACACAAGAAACACAGTGGACACAGGAAACTTTAGGAGACACAGGGGAAGCAAGAGACACAGCGGACACAGGGGTGACAAGGGACATGAGGGGACAAAAGGAACAAAGGGGACACAAGGGAAAAATGAGACACATAGGACACAAGGGGACAAAAGGAACACAATGGGACACAGAGGACAAAATGGATACAGGAGACACAGGGCACACAAGAGGACACAGGGGACACAAGGGAACCCCAGTCACAAGGGACACAAGGGGACACAGGCGACATAATTGAAGACCAGGAACACTAGGAACACAGGGAACTCAAAGGGACACAGAGGACACAAGTGGACACATGGGACAAAGGGGACACAACAGACACAGGGGGGGGGGGGACAAGAGACACAAGGGACACAGGGAACCCAAGGAGACACAGGGGTCACAAGGGACACAGCGGACACAAGGGACATAGGAGACAGAGGGGACACATGGAACACAGGGGACACAAAGGGATAGAGGGGAGACAAGGAGACAAGAGACGCAGGGGACACGGGGAAACACAAGGGAGTCAGGGGACTCAGGGAACACAATTGAAAACAAGGGAGACTGGAGACACAGTCAACACAAGGGGACACAGGGGAGACAAGGGGACACCAGGTACACAGGGGTCACAAGGGACAGGGGACAAAACTTGACCTAGGGGACACAAGGGACACAGAGGACAGAACTGACACACTGGACTAGAGGGACTTAAGGGACACAAAGGAACACAGGGGACAGAAAGGTACACAAGGGACACAAGGGAACACAGGGAACACAAAGAAACAGAAAGGTAGCAGTGGACACAAGGGGTCATAGGCGAGACAAGGGGACATTGGGAACACAGGGATTACAACGGACACAATAGGGCACATGGGACACAAGGGGACAAAAGGAACACAAGGGTACACAGGGGACACAAGGGATACAAGGGACACAAGGGGACAAAAGCAACACAGGAGACTCATGGCACACAAGGGACACAGGGGCTGCATGGGACACTGGAGACACAAGGGACACAGGGGACAAAGGAGACACAAGGGACACAAGGGGACACATGGGACGCAGGGGACACGAGGGACACAGGGGACTTATGGGACACAAGGAACACAGGGGACACAAGAGACATTGGGGACACAGGGAACAAAGAGGACACCGGGAACACATGTGTTACAAGGGACGTAAGCTGACCCAAGGCACAAAGGGGACACAGGGGACACAAGAAACAAAGGGGATCCAGGGGACACGAGGGACACGATGGACACAGGGGAGAGAAGAGACCCAAGTGACACAGGGTCACTTGGGGACACAAGGGGCACAATGGGACAAAAGGGACACAAGGGGACACAGGAGACACAAGGGATACAAGGGACGCAAGGGGACACAAGGGACACAGGAGACTCAGGGCACACAAGGGACACAGGGGCTCCATGGGACACAAGGGACACAGGGGACAGAAGGGACACAAGGGGACACATTAGACGCAGGTGACACAATCGGAACAAAGAAACACAAAGGTACACAGGGGACACAAGGGGACATAGGGAACACAAGGGATACAGGGGACAGAAAGGGCACAGGGTCTCCATGGAACACAGGAGACACAGGGGACACAAGGGACACAGGGTCTCCATGGGACACAGGAGACACAAGGGACACAAGGGGACACATAAGACGCAGGTGACACAATTGGAACAAAGAAACACAAAGGTACACAGGGGACACAAGGGGACATAGGGAACACAAGGGATACAGGGGACAGAAAAAACACAGGGTCTCCATGGAACACAGGAGACACAGGGGACACAAGGGACACAGGGTCTCCACGGGACACATAAGACGCAGGTGACACAATTGGAACAAAGAAACACAAAGGTACACAGGGGACACAAGGGGACATAGGGAACACAAGGGATACAGGGGACAGAAAAAACACAGGGTCTCCATGGAACACAGGAGACACAGGGGACACAAGGGACACAGGGTCTCCATGGAACACAGGAGACACAAGGGACACAAGGGGACACATAAGACGCAGGTGACACAATTGGAACAAAGAAACACAAAGGTACACAGTGGACACAAGGGGATATAGGGAACACAAGGGATACAGGGGACAGAAAAAACACAGGGTCTCCATGGAACACAGGAGACACAGGGGACACAAGGGACACAGGGTCTCCATGGGACACAGGAGACACAAGGGACACAAGGGGACACATAAGACGCAGGTGACACAATTGGAACAAAGAAACACAAAGGTACACAGGGGACACAAGGGGACATAGGGAACACAAGGGATACAGGGGACAGAAAGGACACAGGGTCTCCATGGGACACAGGAGACACAAGGGACACAGGGTCTCCATGGGACACAGGAGACACAAGGGACACAAGGGGACACATGGGACGCAGGTGACACGAGGGACACAGGAGACAAGGGACACAAAGGGACATAAGGGACACAAGGGATACAGGAGAGTCATGGGACAGAGGGAACACAAGGAAGACAGGGGACACAAGGCACACAAGAGGACACATGGGACAAAGGAGTCACAAGGGAGACAAGGGGACATAAGAGACACAGGGGACACAGAGGACACAAAGGGACACTGGGGATACATGGGACCAAGGGGACACAACGGACACATGGGACACAAAGGTACAAAAGGGACACAAGGGGACACAGGAAACACAAAGGGATACAGGGGACACAAACATACACAGGGGACACAAGAATACACGCGGAACACAAAGGGACATAGGGAACGCGAGGGATACATGGGACACAAAGGGACACAGAGGACACGAAGGGACAAAGGTGGACACAAGGGGACACAGGGAAGACAAGAGACCCAGGGGAGAGAAAGGGACACAGAGGACACAGGGGACACAGGGAAGACAAGAGACACAGGGCAGAGAAGGGGAAACAGAGGACACAGGGGACTCAAAGGGACACAGGGGACACAAGGGGGCACAAGGGACACAGGGGGCACAGTGAACTACTCCTCCTCTACGCAGTAAGCTTACTTTTTGCTTCTTGTCTGACGCAGTAGCTTTTTTCTGCTTGTGAAATCGAACCTGACTTGCTTTTGATTGGACGTTTTAGCCAATGAAAACCACACAATTTTCCGGGACGGGTACGGGATATAGGAAAGTTAAAAAAACAAGACAATTTTTCACTCCTTAGAAAAATACGAAAGGAATGCGCTACCGAATTTATGACGCTTGCTGACTACGTCATCTCGGGTAATAAAATAAGAGAAAAGGAGCAAAATGGTACTTTATGCAACAGTCATTTACGGAAATACAATGAGAACAGAGTGAAAGAATCTTTTAGTATACACAAACATGTCCGGCGGTATACGGCCTTGAGCAGTGGAAACGCAGGCATGAAACTTTTAACCTTGTTTTCAGCTGTTTTCGTTCTTATTATGGGGCTAATAATCGGAAGTATATGGTATGCCGTTGTGCGAGGGGAATTCACCAGGTTCGCGACAAAGCAAAATTACAAAGACGTTCTTCTTAACTTGAATTCCAAGTTTGCCGTTTGCCGTAAACTTAATTCTGAATCTCTGTGTTAGCGCACTTCTAGATATTTGTATTGAATCTTTCTCCACTTAGGCTTAATTTTTCTTTATTTATGGGAGGAGACGGGTACCGTAAACTTCTGATTGTGAGGACTGGGCCAGGAGCCCTTCAAATGCCAGGGCTTATACAACTTTGTAAGAGCTTAAACCGTTTAAGCCCTAAGAGTGATCAGCATGAAATTTTTCAGAAAAATTCTTTAGAAAACAGAGTTGTCATGAGAATTGAGTACATGATCAGGGAAGATGAGTCTATCTGATATTTCAACAAATTCTCCCCACTACTTGTATTGAAAAAGTATAGGGACAGTAAACGAGAATCTCAATTTTGATCTTAGGGTTTAAAGGGTTCAGGAGGGCTTATAAACGGGGGGCTTATATACAACAGGTAGGTGGAGAGTAGCAATAAGAACCGAAACACAGCTATCATGGATCTCAATTTGCATTGTATTTGACGGTCGCAGCTTCTCCTGTTTCTCCTCTCATTAGAATGTGGGTGTTCACTAGCAGTCGCGGATGTGGAAAACACGTGTTTCCAGACGTTCAAACTAAAAACATATTAACGCCCTCGATGCGACTTCTTTTAACCCGCTAGCGACTGAAGCCTGCGTCGCAAGCGCAGGTCAGTTTTTTGGTTAGTTTTACTCTTTTTCTCCCCTAAAGGGCGCGATGCCTTCTGTGCAGCCTACACCGACTGTGACTTACGAGGCTTTTCTGTCTGTCCTATATTGAATTATTCACCGAGTACTACGCATCTTATACGATAAATCACACTTCCCATGCATAACTGGTTTCACGGATCACGTTCCTATTTTGGGACCTTTCACGCTTCACGCGACTCACGCACTAAATTTGGGCCTAAACACGCGTCACCCATAAACCCTTTGCTACCCTCTAGGAGCGTACAAGTGACGGCAAGTGCATACAGGTGAAGGTAGTGCGTATAAGTGAAGGTAAGTGCGTACAAATGAAGTAAGTGCATACAAGTGAATGCAAGTGTATGCAAGTGTATGCAAGTGAAGGTAAGTGCATGCAAGTGAAGGTAAGTGCATACAAGTGAAGGTAAGTGTATGCAAGTGAAGGTAAGAGCATGCAAGTGAAGGTAAATGCATACAAGTGAAGGTAAGTGTATGCAAGTGAAGGTAAGTGCATGCAAGTGAAGGTAAGTGCATACAAGTGAAGGTAAGTGTATGCAAGTGAAGGTAAGTGCATATAAGTGAAGGTAAGTGCATACAAGCTGATGTAAGTGCATGCAAGTGAAGGTAAGTGCATGCCTGTATGCTTCGAAAATTGTTCTTCGAGTCATTGTCTGTTGTCTTCGTGGCGTCGATTCCATGTCTTCGAGTCGTCGCATCCCTCGTTTCATCGTACTGTTTTCTCGGTAGGTACGTCATGTATGGGGACATATATTGTACCGATTTTACCTACTTAACTTATACCTTCACTCTTTCTACTTCGTTCCTTGATGCCTTGTAGTTCTGTTCTCTGTTACCTTGTTGATCTGTTTCCTTGTTTCCTTGTTACTCTGTTTCCTTGTTACCCTGTTATCTTGTTACCCTGTTACCTTGTTACTCTGTTAACCTGTTACCTTGTTACTCTGTTAACCTGTTACCTCGTTACTCTGTTGCCTTGTTACTGTGTTACTTTGTTCCCTTGTTCCCTTGTTACTCTGTTACCTTGTCATTTTGTTTCCTTGTTACTCTGTTACCTTGTTACCTTGTTACTCTTTTACCCTGTTGTCTAAAGTTTAGTTTATTTTTGTATGTCAAGTCGCAATTTTTTTTTCCCGATTGGACGCGTTTTTGGCGAGTATGGTCGTGGTTGAATGGTTTGCATTACAGTTCGTTTTCCGTTTATGGTAATTTGCAGCAATCAGCTTTATTTGGTAAATTTTTTCTCTTTGACGGAAATGGAACACAAGTTTCCTTTTTTGAAAACAGCGCTTGGACCATGACGAAGGCTCTGTGTCTCAATGCTATGGCACCTGAAGCCTTTTAAAGTTTCTTTTGGCTTTTATACTTTTATCATGATTTTCCAAAAAATGTAAGCGAAATTTCTGGGCAATATTTTTACGATCAGATATTTTTTCATAAAACGCTGAGTCTTAAGGCGCCCTTGTAAGATGACTTAACAACGCGGCAGGGTCCTATAACAGGCATAACGTTTGGATACTTTTAGTCAATACCACACAAGTGAGGCCGAAGTTTTATTGCATTCGTTTTTTTTATCGAGACAATCGTTGAAAATCGCACAACACGAGGAAATATGTTTCATAATTTTGACAGGCCATACAGGACTCCTTTTGGCCAAATAGTTGTATATCTTTGACCTTGAAGCTTCATAGTTTGTGTTGTTCATAATGTTGACAGGCTATTCACGTCTCTCTTTGGCTCAGTTTCTGTTGGTTTGACCTTACCTTCATAGATTAGCTCTTACGAGTATATCTTGTAGTGACTTTCCTCTTTTGTAAGCTATTATGGGAGGGTACCATTTGTGCATGATGATTATTTTTAGGTTCGGTACTGAGGGGCGATATTCTGTCACGAATGGTAGTATTTTCTTGTGCGTTTTTGTTTTGTTTTGTAAAGCCGACATTCTTTCGTGATGCTTGACTTCTGATAGGTGTTTATCTATCACTTTATCTCTATAACCTCTCATACGGAGTCTTCGCTTGAAATTAGTTATGTTCTCTTCGAAACTTTTCTCAGAAGAGTTTGTTCTGAGTAATCTTAAAGCCTCGCTTTTTATGAACCTTTCTTAACCCCTGGGGGGTGACATGAAGAGAAATACGTGTATTGGAAAGTTTCTGTCGGTTTGAGGTGTGTACGCACATCTAGGATTGATTCCTTCTTAAATCTTTCTCCTTTGTAATTACATGTATCCAGAAAGGCGGTCTCTGTTTCTGAAACTTCAGCAGTAAATTTTATGGTAGGGTGGTGGTTATTTGCTTGTTCGATGAATGAGTATATTTCTTCTTTGTCTACATTCCACAATGAGAATATGTCATTGATAAATCTCTTCCACACTAGTGGCTTGTGGGGACGTTTGTTAATAATTTCTGTCTCTATTGCTGACATAAAAATGTTAGCAAATTCAGCTGCCATTTTTGTTCCCATAGCTGTACCTTGTCCTTGGACGTAGTTTTTTCCAACAAATTGGAAAGAATTCTTCCTTAGGATTAGTCTGAGCATATCTGCGAGGTATTGGCTGAGTATTGGAGGTTTGTTTTGATAGAATGTTTCGTATGCTTTGCATATAATGGTAATTCCTTCCTCCTGTGGGATGTTTGTGTATATGCTAGTTACATCCATAGAGACTAGCATAGCATTTTCTACGACCCTGGTTTTCTCTATGAAGTTGATAAAGTCTGTCGTATCTAGAATTGTGGTATTCGCGGTGGATTTGGCGTGAGGGATAGCCATCGCCTTGTCATCTCGTCTATATGTTTCTCCTTGTAAAGTTTATCTATCAATTTCTTGACCCTTCTAGAGGTTTCTACTACCATTGGTGTTTCTAAGGGTTTGTAGTTTTCTCTGTCATCTATTTATATTTGACCGTCTTTTATTTTGTCTTCTTTGTTCAGAAGAACAATAGAAGAGCCTTTATCTGCTCGTTTAATGTTGATTTCCGGGTTTTGTTTTAGTTGTTTGATGGCAAGTTGCTCCCTCTTGGGTAGATTGTTTCTTGACGTGATTGTATTTACCAATTAGCAAGTTGTAATTTAACCTCTTCTAGGTATGTTTCTAGTGCGACTGACTGGGGCTGAACTGGTGGCTCCCAGCGGTCTGACTTTGAATGAAAGTACTCAATCTCTTCACTCAATTTCTTCACATAAATCCTTGTTACTTTTGCGATTTTTGCGAGATTTGAGTGCTTTTGGAGGCCCTTCTTGACCATTTTTCTTTCTAAGTCTAGAATTTTGTTAAATTTGTTATTATTGCTATTTTTGCGATATTTCTTACTTTTTCAGTGTTTTTAGGTAGCAGGAAATATCCTTGTTACCTTTGCGATTTTTTTCTAACTCTAGAATTTTGTTTTATTGGTTATTATTCCTACTCTTGCCATATTTGTAAGTGATTGTCTTGCAAACTTTTCGGTGAATTATTTTCTTTGCGAAAAATGCGAAGAGAATTTGCTAACAAGATCGTTCCTGGACATACATATCGCAATTTTTTTTCTTTTACAGTTCTTTACGCACTGCCACGCCATACTATACAAACCGTCAAACAAGGCCGCGGGGGAAGTTAAACATTACCACAATCTGTTACTGACTGATCCCGCCTCCTAGGCATCTCAATGGCAAGTGCGCTTTAACTCTGACAAGATGTGCATGTGACGTATTACGTCTACACACATTCCTAGATACCCTGAGGTAATGGGTAACAGAGTAACAAAGTAACGAAGCAACAAGGTCACAGAGTAACGAGGTAAAACGAAGGTAACAAGGGAACAGAGTAACAAGGAAACAGAGTAACAAGGTAACACGGTAACAAAGTAACAAGGTAACAGGGTAACAGGTAACAGAGTAACAAGGTAACAAGGTAACAGAGTAAGAAGGTAACACGGTAAAAGACTAACAAGGTAACAGGGTAACAAGGTAACAGGGGAATAGAGTAACAAGGTAACAGAGTAACAAGGTAACATGGTAACAGAGTAACAAGGTAACACAGTGACAGAGTAACAAGGTAACAAGGTAACAAGGTAAGTAGTATACTATGTTGAAAGATAAGCCCCGTTGGTGCCTTCCCTTGCCTTCCATATGCCTTCCCTTAATTAACAGGCATATAGGTCGAGTCTATGACGTCACCCATTGTTTTATCCTAGAGAAAAAAATGCGTTCCTCCGTATTAATTTAAGCGCCTAGTCAGTGTCTTCCTGCATAATAATTTAGTGCCTTGCTCCATATATAATGAAGTGGATAGGTTTACTAATGAGCATCTCTTTACTACAATAGAAACAATGTTGATTAAAAGAGGAAAGAACGTAATGCTGGATTATTGTGTCATGAATCAAGTGAGATACACAGAAATTCGAGCCCTCAATGTCATTCACACCCATCTTATGGGTCCGGTGCCTCAGATACTGAGCTGCAATCTAGGACACCTACTCTGTACATGTCAGTAGGTGTAGAATTATTTCTGGACGAAACCCAGTCGTAGTAACAGGTTAACAGCTGTGCTACAGTTGATTTTCCCTCCAGGAACCCGAACTGGATTTCATCTAACGCTCACAGGTCTTGCCAAAAATTAATCTCACGCTCTTTTATGATCTTTTCGCAGACTTTGCATGCTATTGATGTAAGCGATATTTGTCGATAATTTTCTTTATCAGCATGTTTGGATCCAATGTCAGCTTGTTTCGAGGCATACGGAAGTGATCCAGTAATGAGTGATTTATTCAGCAATATGCTAAACGACAGACTATTTCAGCTGCGCATTTTTTCAAAACACGCGGTGGTAGGTGGTCCGGCCGAACCTCGTTCCCAGGGTCCTCTTCTACTCGATCCCCTTGGCGAGAGAGAAAGAGACCCTGGTTGGGGCTACTCACGTGTCTGCTCAATTTTATCAGATGACAAACAAACAGATGGAGGGACGGGCTCCACTGTGTATTTGCCTCTCTCTCGCCACGGAGGCCAAGTAGGAGAGGACCCTGGGAACGAGGTTGGGTCCAGCCATGGGGAACAGGAGGGCATTTTGTATGCGCATGCGTCAATATGGACTGTTGAAGTGCCACAGAGGCATTTTCTGTGAATTGTTTACGTTCACTACCAGCATTTGCAGGCTGTTTTCTGGAGCTGAATGACTTATATTGGGGCTACGTTCCACAAACGAGTTCTTTAAGGTTTCGAGGCATTTCTACCATGAACGCCAGCTTATTGTAGCCTAGCTGTTGCCCTTGAGAGGACAGTCTTTCCTTTTTCAAAACAGTACATAGAAGACAAGATGGCGGCTGAATGTTGTTTAAAATGACATTTTGCCCACATTTTTTGAGCATGATATTATTTAATGGGCGTTTTTAAGACAATCTAGCCTAACTCCCCAACACCAAAATAGCACGAGATGAAACGCTATCAATACACCTTTTAAATAAATTCTGGCTTCTGTTGGCAAAAAATTGCATTTATTCCTAAATGATACCATTTTGTGGATACTACATTTGTTGATATGCTAATTTGTGAAACATTTCATTCACAATGGATTTTTACTGAGACCAGCTTCTCCTCTGTATCAGGCCTGCCTCTGTTTTGAACCAAATTATTGTTTAATGCAATGTATCTGCTTGATAATTCTTCCCATAGGGTTCTATGTGGGTTCATCTGCATACTGTAAAAAAATCCTCAATAGAAACATTGACAACAGACAAATTCACCCATCCATTTTTGTCATGTTTGTTGTCGCATCCCAGCTCATTTGGGTCCTTAAGCAGTAGTATTCCTTTTTGAGGAAACAGCATTATATGCATCCCTTTAACAAACTTCCTGTCGTGTGTTTCAACATTTTTTGAAGGTGAACAAACATCGTCAGGTAGATATATGGAGTGATGGCCATTCTCTGTTTTGAATGGATCACTACTGTCATCAAATGTAACTAGTAATAAGAAATCGATTGCGGAACACAAGGGCTGTTACTCAAGAGTCACTTCAAAATAGTAGCTGAGGAAAAATCTCTCTACCTTTTACAGTTAAAGAAAAATAAAAGTATTCTTCGTTCTTCGGGGTGCATTTGTTTTGTCTGGCAAGTGAGCTTATGAAATGCTTAAGTGATTATGTAAAACCAGAAACTCATAAGGGGTTGAACAACCTCTTATGAGTTTCTGGTAAAACATAATCACTTGTCAAAAGTAGGTTGAGTTTGATCGTCCGGGTGAACGTAGTCCTGAATAGGACTTACTGTTCTTGTTGACAGTGACCGACGTTTCGACAACCTGTGCGGTAGTCATCTTCAGACTCAAAGTGAGTTGTATCACGTCAGTTGATGGTATTATACTCTGGTTATGGATCGGATTGGTCAATTACGTCGCGATGTTATTGGTCGTCTGTCAGTTAAGCCCAGGTTAAACCGTTATGTTATCGGCTATGAAGACTCGTAATAAGTAATTTGTGCTTTTCGACCCGTCCATTGTCACTGTCTCAGACTCAATCCATTCTTCATTTCTCGTAGAAAATTTTTGCATATTTTCCCGCAAAAACTTTCGAAAAATGTAACAAAATACCCATAGATTTTATTTGTGGCATATATAAACGCGTGTCTCCGCTATCAGTTCAACATGAGACGTCGCGCTAATAAATAAACCTCATCGCGTCGAAAAAATTTTTTTCGCTTTTCTTAAAAGCAGCTGAACATTGCTACGATGCATTTCTGCCTTAATATCATAGGTGACGAATTACTCCTTAATTTTGGCGCGAAATTTAAGCGTTAATTTGTAATTTCACATGTGAAATTACAAAATTGCCATGGCAACCTTCCGCACGTCTCAGTGTCAAGATGGCGACGAAGTTTTAAAATGTCATGAATGACGATGTCAGGGCACAAAAAGACGCTTTAGAAAACCTGAACACACGAAAGAGCTCATCAAGAAGGATTCTAACAGGTATTTTGTCGAAAAACTCTGAACTTAAGCCAAATTTAAGCGCTAAACGTTCGAGAGAGTGCAGGAGTTCTCGATCGATACGATCCAGGATAAACATGTCAAAAATCCAAGATTGCTAACGTAATTCGTCACCCATGATATTAATAGGTAATCAAATGGTATACTCGTGAAATTAGGGAATAATTTCACTTGCGTTTTGTCCAAATCCTAATAATTTAAAGGCTCGGGAAATTATAAGAATAGACAAAACGCGCGTGAAATTATTCCCTAATTTCACTCGTTACCATTTGATTACACATACTAATAAGTAAAACCATGAGTTTGGAAATCAAACCATAGAAATAAAGAGAGGATATCCTTTCTTGTAGAAATGCATTGCTTTGCCAGTGAAAATCAGATTTATACAGGAACAGTGATTTTTGGCGTTGGGTTTTTAAAGTCTTTAGAAGATCAAGAAAACCTACTGCTGAAAAATCTATAACTGAAAACTCGCGTAGAAACGTCCGATTTTTGTCATGGAGAACATTTTTTGTAGGAAAGTACAGTATTCAAAGCACCAACGAAATGGCCTTTAAACATAACGCGATTTCCGCCATCAGATTTGATGCTCCTACGCTATTTTCGTTCAGCAGATGCACGCATGCGCACGCAAAATGGCCTCCTGTTTGCGGAACTGTTTGCGGTATGCATACTGAGTGTGAACTAAACATTCAAACTGAAGGGATTCCTTCCCTCCAATGTTTTTTAGCCTGCGTGCAGAAAGTTTCTCTCTTTCATGGCTTTAAGCGTTTACAAAGTCGTTGGCGTGGCTTGTTTATCGAGAACACCAACTAGATCCAACTACACGACTGACAAGGCCACGCGAACGACTTCAAAAGCCAAGCAAGAGGGAAACCTCTGCTCGCGGGGAAATGTTTTTTGAAAATTATTTTGAGTTTTTTTAAATCCAATCCAAGGAGTAGATTCGTGCAGGAGTTGTGGA
The DNA here is from genome assembly GCA_964035705.1 of Porites rus. Lineage (NCBI taxonomy): Eukaryota > Metazoa > Cnidaria > Anthozoa > Scleractinia > Poritidae > Porites > Porites rus. Next base: position 11,603,808 of record OZ038004.1, on the reverse strand, counting down.
AGAATGTTTTTTTTTATTTTTATTTATTTATTTTTTATTTTTATTTTCAATTGCAAGGTACTTACTTACAATACTTACTTACAAACAATGTATGATACTTACGCTACTAACAAAACTATACTCTACTTACAAAAAATACTTATTTACAATGTGATACTTACGTTACTAACAATACTATACTCTACTTACAATACAAAACTTGCAATACTTACTTACAGTGAGATACTTACACCACTAACAGTGCTATACTCCACGCTTTACATATATAAAAAAAAAACAGCTACTTGCACTACTTACATTACGGATTACATACGCTACAAAAACAGAAAAAAAAAGGGGGCGGGGAAGTATGGTAAATTTTAGTTAACTGTAGTTCTAACTCAAAGGAGAAAAAAGAGATTAAAGATATTTTCTCTGCTGATTCACTGAAATTAGCTTTATATACTTTGAAAGTTGAAGCGAGGAAAATAGGAAGGGAATGTCTGGTAGGAAGGAAAGTGTAAAAAGAGCGAGAGACTCCAAACTGGTAAAAGGTTACTAAAGAAGGAAAAGTTTAATTTCTTTATTATATTGTTTTAAAAAAGGCTTAAAATTTTCAATAGTTGGAATATTTCCTTTGCTTCTGCAAAGCCAAATGTAGAATCTCGCAAGTAACTGAACGAAGTTAATTGCGGCTTTGTTAGAAGTATCAGGCATCAGACCCAAGACGACAAGACTGTTAAGGAGATAGTCGTTGGATAAAAGTTTACGATCCTTTAGAAAGGCAATAAGGTGTTTCCGGAAAAGTTCTATTTTGCTGCAGAACCAGAAAAGATGCGTAAAGTTTTCAGCTTCTTCATGGCAAAATCAACACCTAATGTCACCTTTGTATCCCATTTTGACTAAAGATACGTTTGTTGCCAAAGTTTGATGAAGGAATCTAAATTGAAATTCAGTCAGGTTGGTGCTTTTGGTACTGATTTAAAAGCGGTCATATATGCGTTATGCCAGATTAAACCACGAGCTTCTGAGAAAACTTTGCTCCATTTCTCCTGACTAGAAATTTTATAGTGACATTTTAATTCCACCAGTTTTTGATAAGCTAGTCTGCTGGGCTTTTTAGATTTGAAGGTGGATGTGAAAGACTTGTTCTTTACAGTTTAGTGGTACACTTGGCAGTTTTTGATTTTTCCAGAGCTCTCGGAGGGTAGATGTCATTCCATAGAATGTCAAAGGGCAAACCTTTGTATGATACTTTGTTTCAAATTCTGTTGGTGACAAGAAAGTACTTGGTTGTTCCTTAACGATTTGATTCACCTGAGAAATGCCCATTTGATACCAACTTTTATAGAAGACCGGTTTGTCCATAACTCTAATCAAAGAATTATACCACAGGCTTTGTGTGAGGAAGGACTCTACCGTTTCTATTGAACCTTGATAGTTTAATTCAGACCATATCTCGAGAATCTCTATCAAAAAGGGACTAAGATTGTTAGCAAGCTTCTTCGAGTCTTTTATTTCAAGGTTGCCCCTAAAAACAGTTTGGCCTCCAAGTTTTTCGAGCTCGGCGTCAAAAAAAAAGTTCCCATTTCCCTTTGTTACTTTCGTCCAGGTACTTTCTTATCCACACGGACTTGAGGGCTTTATTAAAAGAAGAAATGTCGATCATTCTAAGTCCTCCGTTGCCATAATTTTGTGTGATAACGTTTCTCTTAATTTTTTCGCCTTTACTGTTCCAAAGGAAGTCAAAAAAGAGATCATTTAATTGTTTTATAATTTGAGCATTGGTTTGAAGAGGTGACAAAAGATGAATTACTTGGGAGGCAACCAGACTCTTGAGAACTGTTATTTTGCCGATAAGGCTTAGTCTTCGAACAGACCAGCAGCCCAAGCAGTTCCGCATTTTTTCTATTTTCTCGACGAAGTTAAGTTTGATTGTAGTTTCAGGATCAGTTGATAGCCAAACTCCGAGCGCTTTAACCTTTGTGTTTTGCCAGTTGAAATCTTTTTCTTGGTGCAGTTTTTGCAGAGTTGTGGAAGAATGTTATCTTAGCCACAAAACATGGGACATAGGACTAAAACGGCTCTAACTTGTATTCACAATGACATTTTACTCGCAATCGACGACAATAGTTCTGTCATACTCATCTTACTGGATCCAAGTTCCGCTGCCAAGTCGACACGGTAGATCATGACATTTTACTTGGTAGACTTGAACATCGTTTCGGAATCACCGGAAAGGCCTTATCTTGGTTAACGTCCTACTTGACGGACCACAAACAATTTGTCAAAGTGGGAAATGAGCACTCCACAAGTCGAAAGCTTCTCTATGGTGTCCCCCAAGGTTCGCTGCTCGGTCCTATCCTATACTCTATGTACACCGCACCCCTTGCAGACATAATTAGACAACATGGCTTAACCTTTCACTTCTATGCCGACGACAAGAAGATATACCTTTCGTTTAACCCAAAGGCTACTGGAGAACCGATGCACTCACTGTCTCGCGTTCAGTCATGCATCAGCATATTAGGGAAGGTACGTTTTTTATTGGGGAGGGGGGGGGGTGGGCTGGGGAATTTTAGAATTTTTGGGCGAAAAAAGTCGTGGCCCTCCCACCTCCTGGAATGGATTAATGCATGCTCCTTCAGAAATACCCAAACAAAAACATATGACCCCCCCCCCCCCATCTCTACCTATCCAATACAAAAATAACCGGAAGCGAAAATAACAAACTGGAAGTGTTACTCATATAACCACGTTCATCTGAGCACAAAGTGGTTAACTGCGTGGCGCGTGATTGTACGGTGAAAACTTGAAAATGGGCAAAGATGTACGAGGAAAAGAAAGAGGGAAATATGCTTGTGGTGAATGCGAGGATTTCTTAAGGTCAGATGGAGCAACTTGTGGCTATTGTGGCTGTTTTCCGACTCGCCATTCTAAAAAGGATGCCCGCTACTCCTCTGACTCTGTTGGTGGCACATCGGCTGCGGGAACAAGTGAAAACGCAAGTCCAGAAAAGTGGAAAGATGAAGACGTAGGGTGGCTCCCGAGGTAAGTATGGGCGAAAGCGGGCGCGGGTCGAGAGAAACAATTATGTTAGTTGGGAGAAGATGGTTTTTTGATATATAAATTTTTCGACACCTGTAAACAATTTAGATTAATCTTGACTGGTAGCTTTGCTTAAAAAAAAAAAAAAATAGAAGCGACACGGAGTAATTTTTTCCTTGCCAAAAAAACTGTGACCATCCCCCGGTTTAGAATAAAACAGGTTTGACCCTCCCCAATTTGTAAAAAATTTACTAAGGACCCTCCCCTGCGAAGCCCCGGTCCACCCCCCCCCCCGCCCCCCCAATAAAAAACGTACCTTCTTTTGCCAACTGGATGGCATCAAACAAGTTGATGCTGAACAGTGACAAGACTGAACTCCTTGTGCTCAATGCTTGCCATCGTCCTCTTCCTCTACTGGAGTCTATTACAGTTGGCCTTAACGTGATACATGCTTCACATGCCGCTAAGAACAAAGGGGTCTTGTTCGATGAATTTCTATCAATGGACAAACAAGTAAAAGCAGTCTGCAAATAGGCCTTCTTCCATGTGTGCAGTATCGCTAAAATTAGGATATATATATCGTCTACTCGCTGCAAGAGTTTAATACATGCATTTATTACGTCAAAACAACGGCAAAAAAATGTACAAAAAAAGTGCGCTGCACGTGCAAAGTTGCTTTTTTGCTAATTAGACCTATTGTTGTTTTTTAACCCATTCTTTGGCGTTGCCTTCGCCGCTTAGCATTATATGACCTGAGATCAGGCCCAATTTGAGTGGTTCTCATACATTCTCTCTAACGGCTACCGCCTTACCCGCCGGAATGTAATTTTCAAAGCGAAACGAAAATAGAGCCTGATCTCAGGTTAAGCATTATACGATTGTATATTTTGTTGAATAAAATATAAATATTATTCGAGAGCTTCGCTTAAAAGTGGGTGTGGCGCTCCCTTCTTCCCACAATTCCCTAAGGTGCAGGTAAACCCAAATCCAATATGGCGGAAGTAAGGTGATACTATTTTAAGACTGAAACAACTTTTAAAAGTCGTGCCTTCTGGTAAACACCTCAAAATGGACGCCGACGAAATCAAAGAAGGATTTCTTTGTCCCATGTGTCTGAAAGATCTGAGAAGCGCGTCCATTTTGCAAAAGCATTTCGAGGAAAGTCATTCTGAAGATAAAGACACTCTTCGTCAAATACGCGGGATGTTTGGAAAGGCGAAAAGGAAGATCATGGACAAAATAGACAGTTCTGATACGGACGGTATAATAACTGGATCCGAGGATGACGTTCCCGACGGCCTTGTTACTCGAGGAGTAGACCCTTTTCTGTGGGACCACCAAGAATTCGGTATAAATTGCATTATATTTTCTTATTTAAACTCTAAACTACTTAGAAAGCTTCATTTAACCCTTGCAATGGGTGATTTTCGTGATAAGCATCAAAATTGTGGCACTGCCAAAAAGACCAGCTACACAATGAACCTGACCGGTGATTCTGAACTTCTTAGTCTTTTGTTATTTGAAATTTCTTCAAAAATAAATCTAAAATAAATATATGTTTTTAATTAATACAATAAATAAAAACAGATGTAAATGATTAATACAGTAGTAGGCTTTTATTATATAAACACCAATGAAATACCAGGTGAGCTTTCACGTGAGAATATGACATCTTCACAAGTGAAAATAACATTATTTTCACATGTGTAAAGATCACCTTTGCTATGACTACATAATAAATCGCGCCTTTCACAACAAAAAAACTATTTAAGTGAAATGGTTTGGCATTCATTGGCATTTATATAATAAATAGAACATTACATGGCTGCTTGGAGATACAAAATTTCTCTTCTCATGTTGAAAAATATTTCAACTTTTGTATCTCTGCGCAGCCATGTAATATCCTCTCTATATTAATTATGTGATTATTTGGCTCACAATAGAATAAATTTTAGCCTTGAGAGTTCAACCCGTACCACACAGACATTGTTAGGGGTTTGTCATGCATTCCTTCCCCACCAACGTATTCTGAAACGAGCTGTTAAATTCCTTTCCTGTTGATCGCAAATATCAGCTGGAACTCACATGCAGATTATCGGAGAACCAATTGGCGCTGTTAAAGTCAAAGTGTTGACAAGCCAATCACGACTTACAAGCAGGGTGTTCATTAGGCATCAGAGATCTGAGAATTCTCCATCTACTACGCAGAATTTTCTGATTAATGTTCAGTAGCTTATGACTTTTTTTCATTCAGACGTGGACTCTTTCAAAATATTCTCCTGTAACGTTACACCTTTCTCCTGCTATTAGGATTCTTAACGAAAACCCTGTCAAGCCAAAACTTTATATAACGATTACGAATAAACAAATTTAATTTTTTAAAAAACAACAGTTAAAGGCCTCATTTGAACAATATTTTTCCTTTTCTTTGGAGGTTGTATTTTTCTCATTTTTACCAAGATATAGCCAGTAGATGTATCATGTTTAAAAAAGTCTCCTGAAAGTTTTGCATGGTATAAAGGCGAAATGTCCTCTAGAATCTTCTTATAGTAATTGAAGTATGGCTATTCCATGTCCATGAACTTTCAACTGCAAGCACCAGGGTGGCTAACAGTTTCAGATAAGACAAAAAAGCCACCTAAAACTTTTGAGATGACCAACGTTCCCCTACGACATCCGAAAAGATATTAAATAGTTTTTTGGGCAGCTTAAAATTAACTAATGGTGGTTCTAAATTCATAGAAAAGAACCAGTCGAAACACTTCTAACATTTGGAAACATTCAGACATTGGGTGCCACTGCTGGCTCATGACCATCCAAAGCCCCCTGGTCTATGTTACATTTGGAGTAAAGCATTGAAACTGCACTAGTTAAATAAGCAAGTAGACACTGAGCAAACGCTGGCAAAATTCTAGCTTGTTATATTTTAAAATCTCTTTACATTATTACAGGTACCTCAAGGAGCAGATTTAGAGAATTTAGGGAAAGAAGAGATGCAGAAATTGACAGATTTGTTGTAGAAACTAACAAAATTCTCATACGACTTGAAAAGGTATGTTAGTATTACTGACAGTGCTTCTGTGTGTATTCTTGGCTACTAATCTCTTATGGTAAAATTCCTAAATTTTTGTTAACTGTAATTGTGTTTTGTCATGCAGCTCTTAAGGTCAGGAGTACATGTGTTGGATTCTCCTGCATTACCAGCCAGACAGGGACGAAAATGTGAGTAAAGACAGGCCATGGTTAACTCTCTCAAAGGCACTTCTCTAAGATGATCATAATTTGATGAAATATTTCTTGGTTTAGTCACTTAGTCTAGTGATCACTATGCAACAACATTTCATTGTTCTTCCAGCTCCTTAGAGTTTTTAGTCCAGGGCTGTACTCTAGCAGGGCCTGGGGATCTGTGGTGTGCAACTTTGGCTCTTGGGTGACTAGAACATCTTAGTACTATGCTGGGCACGCTATATTTTAAAAGTTCAGAGCACTAGGCAGCTTTTGTTAGAACACAGGCTTAGTTGGGTACCATTCTCTGTATGAGGGCAAACACCTCTTACATGCATGATGTACCCATTATAGTCAAACTCTGTCTATGGCTTATTCTGGTGATGCGATTTGTAACCAGCTTTGATCATACAAGAACAAGACCAAGTCACTGAAGTAAGGATTTCATTAACCATAAAACTAACAATATGCAACTAATATTTTGTAACATTATGAAGTACATGAACAGGAATCACAATAAGTTAAAGGGACAAAAAAAACCAGAGATATTCATCTTGTCATTGACAATTCCACTTTGTACTTTTGGTTACTGAATAAATTAAATTCGAAGATAATGGAATGGCAAATAACGCAGAGATCCCTCACAAGTAGATGACCCTCTCACAGAAAATGGCTTTAATCTTTAAAGCCCCATGCAAATGGGTACAACACTGTTGGCCAACAACTCCCAACACACATTGTCGGGAGTCGTTGTGTCCGTTTGCCATAGCTAAAAGTTTGACCAGTTTCATACTTTGCACAACAACTCCCAACAACATGCAACAACATGCAACTATGTGTGCATTCAGACGCAACATGTAACATCCAACAATGTTCTGTCCGTTTCCATGGGGCTTAACATTTGTGAAGAAATAATCTACTCACAGCAATAGTTATATCTCAGAGAGATTCATCATACTGCTATTAGCTATCAGGAGTTTTTGTTAGTTATTATTGTATTTGGTATTTTCAGCCTTGGAGAGAAGTTTGGTCCCCTGGATAGCTGATAGTGAAGTGAAGTTTTGCCATCTCTGTAAAAAACAGTTCAATGTTGCACGGCGCAGGCATCACTGCAGATTGTGTGGTGGCATAATGTGTGGCAAATGCTCTGTTTTTGTGTCTGTCACTTTTTCAGGTAATCAGCATCTGATAATGATAATAATACAATATTTTATTAAAAGTTAGTATTTTTGTCTCCACAATGGTGCTGCAATATGAGGATAAAGCAACTAAAAATTAAACAAAAACTTGCCTTTCAGTCTCTATATTAAAATTGGATCAAGTTGGTTCACAAAGTCTTCCTAGCAAATCAAAAGGGCGTGCAAAAGATGACTCTGATGAAGCTGGTATTCGTACATGTCAGGCTTGCATGGATTGCTTAGAAAGGTATATCATTTCGTATAATATGAATAATTACAGACAACTTAAAAACAGAAACCTCTTTGAGATGGTTACGTTACTAAAATGGACACTCTTCAGTCATTTTTTTACTATTTACACTGTATCAGGTAGACATGTCTCTAACACAGACACCTTCAAGAGCCAGTCCCATGAATGATGTCTAGAATGGGGTCTGGAATGGGGTCTCAAAACTTAACATTGTCCCTGAACGGATAATGCCTTGTCTTCTTGGCATGTTCAGAAACCGCTGGAAATTATCCCTATTATTGTGCTTGTTAATAATCCGTTCATGTATCCATCTTCCTGTTTCACTAATGTTTACTTTAAAACCGCATTCACCAGCAATCTTATACATGTACACTGCTCCATCTTATTTTCGTGGATAAATAGCATCCTTAGGTTACACTACATTAATATTTGTTGTATGTGTCTGGATGCATCTTAGTGTTGTGTCTCACTTGGAAACAGATCGTATGTGGTGTAGATAACCGCTCCTGACTGTAACTTACTTAACTGACTGAAGTACTTTCCTATTATAACTACTGTGTCAACTTTCATCAACTTTCCTGACCTAGGTGTGATAAAGGGCAAGGTTGGGCACGGTTATGGCTGCCGTTATAGTGAGAAAGGCTATGGCTTGGGAAAGGAGTGATATGGATGGTATGAGGTAGTGATGGGCTCAATAAATTGCACTATCCACTGGAAAGATATTTATCCAGTGGATAGTGTTATCCACCTTTTGAGCAATTGGGGCCAGGAATTTAATTAGTGGGGGTGGAACCCAAGTTTCGAAGGAGAAAGAAGATTTTGTTATGATTTTTACATCCTCAACAAAACATCCTGTCATGGAAGTATGCCACAATGATGTTGTGAAGTGATGACTAAGAAATAATATTTTAAAAATTATGATGTACATGCAGAGTTGTTGTTTTGCTTGTCAAATCCATTACTTATTTGTCACCCTTATTGCCAAAACCATCGCTGTTTCTAAACATCCCTGTTATGTTCTTTCCCTGACCCAAAGATATGACAAACAGGAAAAAGAAAAGAAAACAAAGCCGACCATTGTCCAGCTGTATGAGGTATGAAATGTCATTAGTTATATTTGTCAGCTGAAGTAAAAGCATTAGTCTTCACATAATGTTAAATGAAAAGTCTGCCGCATAAGATAAGGGTGGTGTAATTTAAAACAAAGACAAAGATTGTTTTGGCTGATATGCAATCATGAACAATTATTATACATTGTACTCATTATCTGTCATCTCATTGGCTAAGAGCCTACAGCTAACTGACTAATCTGTAGGATGCATGCACAATGCATGATTTCCAATAACAATATCAATTCAGGTTCCTTCTGATGGTGCGTTTGTTGTCATTTTCTTCAAAACAATGTATAAAAAAAGAATTATTAGATTTAGTGTTTGTGATATCCTAGATAATCAAGGTCTTGGTAAGTGTTATCAACCTTGGCCTTCGGCTCAGCCGATAACACTTACCTTGACCTTGATTATTCCTGGCATCACAATAACCTCATCCAATAATTGTTTATTATTATTGTTCTTAAAGTCATGCACCTAAAGTACAAAATTAATTTAAATGCTATAATATATTCATCTGTAGTTAAATTAGTTATGCTAATGCTGTTTCTACAGAAAATGAAAAGTTGTATGGCAGAGGCAGAAACTTTACAACCTGTTTACAGGAAAATGGCAGACTCCATTAAGTAAGTATCAATGAAAACTGTGTCATTGGAAACTCAAGAGGCGAGGGGTTTTTCATCAGATCTATAGAACAAGAGTGTTCACCAACTTACCATGTTCCACGGGAAGAGGGTAGGGTCTTTAAATCCAGATATTGTTGTGACAAGGAAAACTAATCCTCCTGTGCAACAAGTCAGTTTTTTATGACAGTACACGAAACTTCAAGTTACTTATTGTTTTTTGTCTTATGAATGATGTAAATTTTTTAAATTTATTTTAATATGATTATTATAATAATTTAACAATGGAGCAAAATAATTGTCCTCAATGATGGACAGTTATTGTCCATTGCAGTCATGAAGCGATGTCTGATCGCCATACACCAGTTCCAGCTAACAATAATTAACTGACTTGAAGGGTTGGAGTGAGTAAAAGGTCACCATAATGCGTGCCCTTAGGGTTGCTATTTCTACTCTTCCCAATCATCCTCGGTGACAAAATCAAAGATGGCGGCTGTGACGATGACAATATAAACAAGTAGCTCCTGCCATCCGCCCATAAAAACGCCTGCATAGCAAGCTGTGGTGGAATTTGTTGTTTGCTACACCAACAAGTCTTTTTAACATGTCAGATTAAAAGAAAGTTATCTTCAGTTTAGGTGAAATCCAATATGACCTGGAGGAAGCTGCCCATATTCGTGCTAAATTATTGAAGATGTATGAATCAGTTGATATAGTGAGGTATGTTAAATAGATAGAAATGTGATCTTCCTTGTTAAGGATGAATTTATTTCGAACCCAGGCCGTAGCCAGGTTTTTTTACGGGGAGGTGCGATCCAACGACGAGACAGACCAAACAAGGCCGAAGGGGCAAGTCTCTAAGGAAGGGAGGGGGCGGGGAGCCTTTGGTTGTTGCGCCCTTCGAATGCTTTAGCGTGAGTCAACTAGGCGGGTCTGGGGGCATGCTCCCCCATAAATTTTTAAATTTAAGCCCTCTGGAATGGCTGGAAATGCATTCAAAACTAACATGGTGTGGTGAAACCTATATACTTCAGCAACAAAAAATGTCGCCATAAAAAAACATTTCTCCACAAAACGCATGATACAACAACTATTCTCCGAACCTTCGACCTTGTTCGATAACGGAAGTTTACCTCCATTTTGAACTAAGCAGCTGATGCGTGAGGGAACAAAATCTAGTCTTGTTTCTCGTCCTTCACTGCTGGGCCGGGATACTGATAATAAAACTTAATTAACAACCTTTGACCACTGTGAATAATCCTGAAGGGTATTTTATTCCGCAATGAAAAAATGTCTTGTAGGCACATTAAATCCCCTTTTTATACTTTACGAAGGCTAAAACACATTTTCTGGAAAGGGTGAGTCAGGCTCAGTGTGACCGCTTTTACAGCATTTTCAATTTTACTACACAATCAGTAAATTGGAATAGAACAATACTCCTACTTCACTTTGTTTTAAATCGCTGATCATTAAAAAGGTGGACCTCTGTTGCCTGTGTCGCACCCGTCGCACCTCCCTACCTACGGGCCTAGAAAATTATGATTTAGAGGTGTTTGGCAATGCAGGAATAGAACTGCAAACAGGCACAATGAATTCCCTTCGGTTGGCTGTTTAAATAACTGTGCTGCGCTTTAGATCAATGTAAATGTTGATCTTAAACCAGAACTAAGTTAAACCGTGCTCAACAGTCTCCTTGCTACTCATTGGCTGATGGGTGGCTCACTGATTATGTTAACCGTGCTTGTATATTTTAAAATTGGATCGTAGTATATGGTAACACGTATTTAAACCCGTTATTCTGATTGCAATCTTCAGTAAAAAGATAGCAGCCTTGGGTACCCAAGATGAGAAACCACCCAGCCATCATACACTGAAACTGCAAAAGGGAATCAGGGCCTATGCCACAGGGTACCTACAGGAAAACATGTTTACTCTGCCAAACTTACCATCAGTGGAGAAAGTTTACAAATTACAACAGGAAAGAGCAAGCTCACTCGCAAGGAAGGCTGCTGAGGAGAAGGCGCAGAGGGAACGAGCCATGCAAGAGCGGCTGCAGGCGACAAAGCTTCGGCAGCACAAAAGACAGGGAAGTGGAGATTTGAAAAGAAATGAGCCGTCAGGCAAACCAATGACTGTTCAGCAGTCGTCTCCAGGTTCTATACAAGGAACTGGCTGGGGCCCAGTGCCTGTCACCCAAGGCTCATCCCCAGACCCCATGCTTCAGCAAATAGACATTATTAAGAGTTACCTAAGACAAGCTAAGGAACAAAGGAAATTAGATGAGGTTGAAATGCTTGAAAGAAACTTAATGGAACTAGAAGAAGAGTACATGAGACAGCATCAAGGGAGATAGCATTAATATTTTTTTGCTATTTGCAGTAGTATCCACAGCTTTCTATTTTATACTCGGCGGTTTGAGATATTAAAATTCAATCTGAAAAGGACAGGTCTGCAGGATGCAGAGAAGAAAAGGTGGTAAAATTTTATATAAACATATTTTCAATTACTAGGCATAGCCATATTCTGGGGACATATTATTTCAAATAATAATGAAAGACGATTTGATTGACGGATCAATTTGTGCGCGAAAAATGCCGGTGTAACGGTAACATGCGCAAAAGTTAGGTCTTCACGTCCAATGAGAAGACAGATGAAAACCACGCTTGGTTTTCATATGTGATCCAAAACACGTGTGGTTTTCGTCTGTGTTTTCATTGGTTTTCAAAACTCATGCACGTGACGAATTTAGCCATTTTGAATTATATTAATGAGTTTTAGAAAGAATTCTCAAACATAGCAAATCATAGTTTCAAACCTGTCGTAAACTATATGTCGACGATTTTAAATGGAAATGTCAAAAGTTTTGGTTGCTAACCCGACTCAGAAGAAATGTAGAGCTTTGTTTGCTTTTGTCAACTTCGTTGCCAAATTGGTGAAAAAAGTTATGTCGCTCTTTATTAGTGTTGTCAATGGCGGCTCTGATGGAGGTGAGCACCGTTTTTCTTCAGTATTCTTTGTTTTGTGTACTCGCTGAGATGTGGAATTTTCACAAACATTTGCTTTCATTTTCTCTCTTGTTAAATGACTTCTATTTCTAGGCAAAGTTCGTCTTGTTCAAATATCCGCGCAAGTTCACAAAACGGCCTCTTCTAATAAGTGATCCAACTGTGGGTGTAAACGTTCCAGTAAGCGATAAACTTCAGCTACAATAAAACAGCATCTCTCTCGCCAACGGTCTTAGCGACAGAGTTAAGGAGCAAGCTATATTTTATCATGTTCCATATTTTTTACTTACCAAAGCTCAAATAAATAATGCAAATAATATTATTTTTAAAAGTTGTAAAAAATGTTAAAAATCCTTTAGTAACGCTTATTGTATTGTAAAATAAATCTATTTCTAAGATTAGTTTCTATTACGTGTGAAAACTGTAGTAAATGAGTCACTATTGTAAGGTTTTGTGAGAGAATGCAACGCTTTATAGTGCGTTTTCTTTGGTCTCGTCAAGGGGGTCAAAGGATGTTTATTAGGTTCTAAATCGATAAAATGTCAATCCACCAAGTGAAACTACTTTGAGCAAACAGGGGTCTTTTTTGCATGAGCATGCGCGACCGCTGAACAAGCGATGTGCATGGAGGCTCACCACAGGGTTTGCCTTCATCAAAATGGCGCGTCTCAAAGCTACTATAGTGATTATTTTGCTCGTTGGTCTTGGCGAATGTGCTCGTGATTTAACAAAATGTGTAGTTTGCAAAAACAACTCTAACATGGTCTTAACAAAAGCGAAGTAGACCGGCTTTAACATACACGAGCTACTATCAAATTTCATCTCCCCACTTGACCTGGACAACAGCGCGCGTATATGTAGTGCCTGGAGGATTGCGCTGACCTCATCAAAGTCTAAACAAAGTGCAGAAACGTTTGTTGATGCAAGTAAACACTTTCAAATTTTCTTTGTTTTGAAATTGGAAAGGAAGAGAAATATTAAAAAAAAAACATAGCAAATTTCAGCGAGTGGGTTCGAAGTGCGCGAAAGCCGATGTTCAGTTCAGCAGTGAATTAATATATGTTCTACAATTTTCCCAGCACTTTAAAGCTACAAAATTAAGAGCACACGAGACGTAGATTAGTCACCTGGTGAGATTTTGGTGGTAGTCACTTTGTATGTCTCGAACAATAAAAAAACATGAATATCAATGAGACACAGTCAAAACTGCATTCAATAGGACCGAAATTAAAGTCCAATTTTGTGACCGATTTTGATGAAACAAACGGTTAGGTTTCCCAAGAAGTACAGTAAACATATGATGCCGGCCAAAAGTTAAAAATCATTAGAACATTTAAGTTCTGGCTAAAAGCAAATTCCTGTAAAAGATGCGTTACAATGTTAGTCCACGCAAAAACAAGAAGTTCTACAATTTTCCTATAAACAAACTTGTATCGCTAAAATCCTTAAGGCAAAAACTTTCTATTCTAACTGAAAACGGCGTGGTAGTCGCCCGCTGATCTTTATTAATCCACTCCCGAAATATGGCTAAATCAGCTATTAACAAATAATTGACAGAAATCCTCTACGGCATCGAGAAACTGATTTACATCCGATGTATAGACAAACACTAAATAAAGAACATTTTGCTCAGTAGCAACGCATCAGCAATGCATTCTATGCCAAACTTTGCGGTTCTTAAAGGGGAATCACGACACGAGTCGAGCGCCAAACAACTACAAGCAGCCATGTTCGTGTCAGACATCCTTGAGAAACTTGCTCTTTCACCTCTTTCAGCGCATCAGTCTCCACTTTAAATCAACAGATCTTTACTTATTTTGTACAACGAAGGTCTTTCCTAAGTTCCTGCTACTATTTCAATCTCAAGCAAGCTTTCAAAGTGAACAATTTGGTTCCTATGACTAGCAGCACGGTCGCTGTCACTGGTCGCGTGCTCTTTGTTTAGTGCTCTTTGACAAGTCAGCAGTCGCGCATGCTCATGCAAAAAAGACCCCTGTTCTTTGAGCATAATTGGCAAGACGTGTCAAGTTCCACTTCATTCGAAGTCATAGTGTAAAGCTACCGTGGAAGCTCTCCGCGCACGGAAGGTGAAAAAGGTAACCGTGACTGGAGCTAGGAGGTGATGGTTAAATGGCCTCTTACGGGCGTTTGCCCAATTGCACGTAAACATTGGAAATGTTTGCTTGTGTTTAGCTGTTGTTCTGACCTCGTTGTGATTCAGTCGCAAGCATAAAATTTAAGTGGAGTTTTGAAGTGCAACCGGGCGTGTATCTGAATAAAAAAGGACAAACAACACTGAAACTGATATAAATTCATGGTGACGAATAGCGATATGAAGTTGATTTATTAAAATAAAACGTTAGAGGCGAATGAGATTTCATTTCAGTTGTCCGCTTACGGAAGCTTAAAAACAAAGCTGAAATCTTACTCTTAATCCCTGAAGTTGTCTGCGGCCGTCTGCGGGAATTGTCTGCTTACAGGAATGTAAAACGGCGTTGCCTAAACGAGGGTAAGGGTGAGGGTAAAGGTAAGGGTAATGGCGAAAGGGAAGAAAACAAGACAAATCTATAAGATGGGTGGCAAATTTCAGTGCAGACCAAGACTGAAGCCAAAGCCAGAAGTTCGATGTGCCTTTGCTGGCTAAATTTAAATTGTTCCTCTTAACATACAGAAAAGCGTTTTATACCTTTTTGCCTCCTTTGTAATAAAGTATAATAGAGTACTTTTTATTACGATTAGCGTTCAGAATGTGAAACCAAATGCAAAACATGCGTGTCGTCAAAGACTATTAGGCAAAAATCTTGAAATGTTGGAAGGATAAATAAAAATATTCCGTAGTACAAATTCATGTAAACGCAATGCTTAATCTCTTTATTATTATGCCTGAGCGCTTCTGGGATAAATAACGCGTTTAGTATTTCGACACGAAGAAAAAAACTTTGGGCAGTTGCTCTATATCCTTTCTGTTTCATCCAGGTAGACGCCCTGGCATATTATATGCCTGAGCCCTTCTAGGATATATAACACGTTTAGCATTTCGACCCGTAGAAAAAAACTTTAGTTGTTGTTCTATATCCTCTCTGGTTCATCTAGGAAGAAGTCTTGGCATAGGATTATGCCTGAGGACTTCTAGGATTTATAACACGTTTAGCATTTCGACCCGCAGAAAAAACCTTCAGGCTTGTTCTATAAATTATCCTCTCTAGTTTATCTGTGTAGAAGTCCTAGCATATTATTATGCCTGAGCGCTTCTAGGGTATATAACACGCTTAGCATTTCGACCCGTAGAAAAAACTTTAGGCTGTTGTTCTATATCCTCTCTGGTTCATCTAGGAAGAAGTCTTGGCATAGGATTATGCCTGAGGACTTCTAGGATTTATAACACGTTTAGCATTTCGACCCGCAGAAAAAACCTTCAGGCTTGTTCTATAAATTATCCTCTCTAGTTTATCTGTGTAGAAGTCCTAGCATATTATTATGCCTGAGCGCTTCTAGGGTATATAACACGCTTAGCATTTCGACCCGTAGAAAAAACTTTAGGCTGTTGTTCTATATCCTCTCTGGTTCATCTAGGAAGAAGTCTTGGCATAGGATTATGCCTGAGGACTTCTAGGATTTATAACACGTTTAGCATTTCGACCCGCAGAAAAAACCTTCAGGCTTGTTCTATAAATTATCCTCTCTAGTTTATCTGTGTAGAAGTCCTAGCATATTATTATGCCTGAGCGCTTCTAGGGTATATAACACGCTTAGCATTTCGACCCGTAGAAAAAACTTTAGGCTGTTGTTCTATATCCTATCTGGTTCATCTAGGAAGAAGTCCTGGTATATTATGATGCCTGACTGAGCGCTTCTAGGATATATAAAACGCTTAGTATCTCGAGAACCGTTGAAAAACCTGAAGCAACAGTCCTAAATGTAACTTTCAAGAGGATTTGCCGAAAGAAATAATCTAAAGGTCAGTGATTTATAAGCACTGTATGAATATAATGTACACAATGCAACGCGATGGATACAGTGTAAAAGCAAGCTCGCACAATAAATAAACTATACGTTATAAATGCAACAATAGCGTATCAGTGAGAAAATCATGCATATTTTGGAATTCGCGTCAAACACCGAAACAAAAGATATCTTCAATTTCTTTTTCATTATGATGCTTCCCAAATAGTTGTTTGCTGGCCTATCTCTTCTTCGTAAATCAATGTAAACTACACAGCACCGAACTCAAACCTTCAAAAGTTGGGTACCGTCCACTTTGTGATACATTTTGACCTCACTGATCCACGTAAACAGTCACTTCACAAATGAACCAAGCCAATGGGTGCACTTGAACGGTTTTTAAGGGGTACTCTCCATATCCACCACAAGAAGTGCCTTTTGTACGAGGGTCACCTGATAAATATACATCAAACATGTTCTCTGCGAGAAGTGGTCCAAGATATAAGCAATCGTTTTGGGCTACACCGTCAGATTTTGCAAAAGCATCAAGTACAACTCTAAGCTTGGTTGTTGACTTTGACTGGGGAAAAGGCGCTGACATATGGAGCTGCAAGGTTCTGTCTTGAGTGGCTTCGGCCCCTTTTGGATTTGCTTCTTCTGTGGGTGCAGCTCTAAACAAATTTTACTCCGGTTGGGGCCACCTTTAGTACTACTAGAAGGACAACTGTTCCCGGACTGACTCTGAGGGCGTTGTTGATTGGTTGTTATTTTAAAAGATTAATACCGGTCTGAGCATTTCCTTTTTGCCGCCATCAGATGTACAAATGCGGATATGCCGTCTACCTACAAACTTAACTGTCGGAATGTACTTAAAATCGGATGGCTTCCAATTAACGAGAGAGGGGATTTCAACCTCCTGAAATCATGCTTTAAAGCTTTGCATAACATCGAGACTTGGCCTAAAACTTGTCTAAAAATTAATAAAACAGGCATGACACAAGAAACTGCGCTCAAGCCATTCCATTAGATTAGCGGTACCGACAAAAAACGACACTTTCCAAGATAATGAGTTCTACATGTATCTATGTAACGATGTTCCAGAATTCATTAGAAACTGTAAACAGTACGGAACATTTTTAAGACTTTCAAGGAAATTTTTTATGTTATAGAGTACAGAGTGTTAGTTAAGTTTACTGTAACTTCAAAATAGTCGTACTTCTATTTTTTTTATACATCACTTTCATTTTTTTACTTTTTTAATTGTAAATAATTTGTTTGTAATGTAATTTTAACAGGGAAAAGCCAGCCGATGGACCTGTTAAACAAATCTTTATTGTTATTATTATTATTATTATTATTCCCCCAAGCAATATTGCTCCCAAACAAGGACTTATTACTCCAAATTGTTTGGAGGTTGTTTACGTCTGGCCTTACATTGTTCACTCGAGTCATATTACAAAGGCCCACGTTCTAATCGTCTCGAAACCTACAGGTAGTAACTAAATAAAAAAAGAGAAGAAATCGTAACAGTACACTAGGAATTGTTTTCTACCATTACTGTCACACTCACTGTCTGTTACAGCCTTAAGCTTTTTATTGCGGCTATAAAATAACCTTAGTTTCTCCGTTTTCGGTTTTCTCCGAAATGTCTAAAATGCCTGGACCTGAATACTGTAGCTACATGAGTGTATTTTTTTTGTCCGTGAATATCATGATTTTCTGATTTGTTTTGAAGCTAGAACTGTCCATAATGGGCAGTGCATCTGCAGCGATTGGAGGGCAATGGAAAACCAGTTGAGTAATTTACAAACGCATTTTGGCCTTGAAGGAATTCTCTCAAAGTCTTTTTATGTTCAGGAAGAAGGCTTCCATGTTCGAACTGCTCTTTCACTTTTTACTGTAAAAGCTCTTTGCCAACTTCCTTCTGTAATTGTCTGACTTGGGCGTAAGCGTCACTTAAGAACTGGACCAATCGAGAGGCGCGTAAGGAACCAGTGTATTAGAAACGCTTACATATATCCTTGTGACTCTGCTGGATATCAGAAAGAGCAGTGCCGGAGGAAGGTTAGATTTATTGGGGGCCAATCACGAGTGCCGAGGGCGCGAGCTGCTAGGGGGGTCCAGGGGCATGCTCCCCTAGAAGATTTTGAAATATAGGGTCTCTGAAATAGCATTTTCAGCCTTCTGAGAGCATTAATTTCCCATTTAAGAAGTGCATACTTTGTTTAATACCCGCTTAAGTTTTCTTTGTTGAAGCCATAAATAAATAATTTTAACAAAAACAACAACAACAACAACGTATTTATTTAAAGAAATATAAAGAAACAACAACGTATTTATTTAAAGAAATATAAAGTTTACAATACTTCATGTCCTGCAAATAGCTACAATGCTAATCTAGGCAGGACAAGACTTTAACTAAAGGCGTTATTAAATTACATAAGAAAAAAGAAAAGAAGAAATACAAAAACATACAGAAAGAAACACCTTACATATAAATTCAAGTACAAGGGATTTTGTTATTTGAAAAAGACTAAAATTACAACTGGAGGTATATACAACATATCAGGTTAACTTCACAAAATATTCTATTAAAAAATTAACATTCAAATAATTATCTTCATTACCTAGAACATTAAGGAGTAGTGATTTAATTTTTTTACGAAAATTAGAACCGTTGAGAGTCTTAACAGAAAGTGGAATAGAATTCCAAATAGACACACCGATTCTAGTAAAAGATTTTTTCATTTTTTCAGTTCTAGAGAATTTGACAGAGAAGCATTCTTTTGCAGATAATCGCGTATTATAATGATGTTCTGTATTGATTTTCGCAAACTTATCGAGAAGACTTTTAGGAGCTGTCTTAGCATGAACGTCATACATTAAATAGCTTAACTGTTGAAAGAACAAAGACTGCAAAGGAAGGCAGTTTGATTCACTAAAGAAAGGGATTACATGGTCTCTGGGTTTAGATTTTCAGGCTTTATCGAACTGAAATTGAACACATTGAACCAAAGAGCATCCGAGCGTGGCCGCTGACCAAATTAAACGTGCCTGTCAAACTTATGGGGGGGGGGGGGGGGAACCAGGCCCTCCCGGCCCCTCCCCATGCTACGGCACTGAAGGGTTAACTGTAGAACACGTAGAGGATTGCGGAAACTCCACAATCATTTTCTGTTTTAAAAGAGTGATTGAACCAAAAATAATTTCAGTTATTTGGATGCTTTTTAATGAATAATAATTTTGGGGTACAGGTTTACGTTTTTACGTTTGTAGACATGCCTTAAATAGTCCACGAGTTTAACTTCAGAAAAAGCCGTAAAGCGAGTGGAATCACCTTCTTGTGCCACATTAAATAGAAAGAAGCACATTTTTGAAAGTCTAATGTACTACCTGTGATGAAAATTTTCCGGATTTTTTTAAATTTGGAAATACTATTTTAAAACTCTTGAAAGTCTTGCTGGGGAGCTTTCAAATTACTCGACAAAACCCTATTACAGAACCCAAGGTTATTCTTCATAACTTTAAGATATTTTGAAGTTAACGTAAGGTCAACAAGTATGGTGCGAAGTGCTTTTTTATGCCACCATATTAAGTAATCCTTTCCACTGCTTCATTTTGTTTCCGAGTTTTGTTTCTTTGAAATAGCATTTCTCAATATTTGTTCAAGTTAAATTCCTTGCTTCTCAGAGTGCATGGAAATGATAATACTGACACCTAACTCCTTCCAAGGGCACTGCATGTCATTGGGGGTTTCTACTCTTAACTTGTGCATCATTGCGCTGCTTCTCCTCTTTGTTGCCACCATTTTGGTTTCTTTGCATCAGGGTGTGGCACACGGCTAGGGCATGGTGCCTGGCCTGGGTTTTCACAGATGCAGTAGCAATGGCCGTATTTGCCAAAATTTGCAGGGTTGTGACGACCAGGGTATTTTGGCATTGCCCTGTCTTCCTTCTCCCTGTAAAACAGAAAAAAAGAAGAAAGAAAAACTAAATCATAACCTTCCGCATTCACCAGGAAATGCCCAGGGTCAGGCTGTGGATGGGGGGGAGGGGGGGGTGCATATATACCACGGTACCACAAGTGTAGTCATTTGTAAGGATAAATGGACACAACAAGCAGAGAGCTTTTGCAGTGAAGGATATGATAATGAGGACACAATATTAGACATGACCCTTGGCCTATAGTGATTAATCTGCAAGGGAACTCATCCCTTCCAGAGAAGCTTGTCACCCAGTGCAGGTGACAAAGTACCACTCAGTGACCTCAGTGGAAAAGCGTGATAAAGTAAAACAACAAATACATGAAGAAATCCAAAAAGGCAACTATGTTATCACCAAAGTTAAGGCTATTCCTTGTTACATGTCATTTCCTTGGGGGTCTTTAACGGTTTTTGTTTTCACTAGCTGGTCTTAGGAATAAAGACCCTGAAATCCCTAATGAATTGGTGTGTATTTAGTAGTGTATGATAGACTTGTTAATCATGACTATCATCAAGTCCTGTCGACATAATCTGTGGTACCCAACTCCAAAATAAAATAACAGCTTTTAGCCTGAATCCGTTGGATTTTTTTCTCAAGGCTTATTTTTTTGAGCATGTTCTGTCAATAGTCAACAGTGTGATGATTTATTACTGACAGCCGTTAAAATAGTTAAACATTCAATGCACAGGGAACAATATCAACGGAATTCATGAAAACACGTTCATAGAACTGATAATAATTATTTGGGAGATCAATATCAATAAATATCAGTATCACGAATTTGAAAGGTAACAATGTTTCAATCACATACTTGGATGAAAACTGATTGCCAGAAATACATATTAAGTAATTTGAACGAGTGAAAAGGTTTCACAAATGGCACTAAACAAGTTTTTGTGCAAAATAAATCCTAATTACACGTGCCGAAACATTAACGACGTAACGCAACAGTTTGTCAAGACAAACCTGTGTGTTTCACTCTTGAAAAACACGTAAAAGAATTAGTCGTTCATGGTGAACGAGAATTCTCTTTTTCAACTTTTGCAACATGCTTTAAATTTCCAAAACTTTTTCTACTCTTTCTACTCACTGTAAAACGTTTCTTGGCTGCTTTATGGTCTGATATGAAATGTTTACTACAACATTATAGTGACATCAATTTCAGTTGGGTGATCAAAGCATGACATTTTCTATTTCTTCTGTGAAAAGTTGCTTGCAAGTGTTTAAAGTGCTGGCTGCTATTTTGAACCCTGGGTAGCGCAAGTGTAGTCATTAATTTTGTAGTAATTACCATAACTCAATAACTAAAACCAGAGAGATTTTGCAGTGCATGTAATCTATTTTTTTATTATTCATTCAAAATATTTGTACCCCGTTTCCGATTGGTTAAAACCACACGCATAATTCACCATAACCAGCTACTGTTGACCAAATTTGGAAGGAATTTTGTCATATTGAACCGATGACTTCAAAATTACGTCAAAAGTGCAACCTGGTTGCAGGTTATTGAACTGTTGACCGTGAAAACCTGGGGAGGAGGTCGAGTTGTTTAGGTTGTTAGAACAAAATGGCGGAACAGTTGGCAGAACATTTACTCGTTTCACCGCAAAATACTGTCTAAAAACATGGTAACATGGTAAGAACATGCTGTTTATGATAAGAAGAGCATGAAGACGGACAACATCTGCTATTTGGGGCATATTTGCAGCACTTAACAGATCTTTATCTCCTAAACTTCCTGATAAAAAATGCATTATCGATACATGAACATCCATCAACCAAGGTTAGCATGACAAAAAGCTTGTTTTAATTTAAACTTGGAATTATTTTGAAGGAATAATAAAGCAATAATATTGAAGTCGGCTTTCGTGGGATATGAAGCATTCTGCAGATCTTGAAGGGTGTTATCGACCTTGGCCACACCCTCCAAGATGTGCCGAATTATTCACATCCTGTGATAGCCGAATTTCATAATTGCTAATTATTTCTTTTGCAGGATTTTGCTTGCATCGGTCTTAGCAATAAAGACCGTGAAACCACTCCCAAAGTGCTGATTAAATAATGATAATGACGATGATGATAATAATAATCATAATAACCAGCCAGACTGAAAAGCAAAAATTCATGTACTTAAGATATGTGGAACTTTGAAAGACAAGGTACTTTACCTCTCTGTTGCTCCAGCAACTTTGCCAAATATCTCCAGTATTTCAGGACCAGTTTTTCCCTCCACATCAATCATCACTTTCCTTCTGTCCCCTTAGGGTAGAAAATGCACATATCAGTCACTTACCTGACTTTCAAATACAGTGTAAAGCAACAACATTGCTTTCACAGCTTAGTAAATAAATGATGGTAATAAAGAAGAGTAAAGAAACAAGTAGGAGTCCTTAAAACACAATATTCGCAGCAGGTCACCCATCCAGTTTGTACCCCTGCCTGGGGCTTGACTTGATTGCCACATCAAGTTTTGTGTGGGTTTACGACGTACTTATTTCTGGAATAAATACTTGTAAATGATGGTAATAAAGAAGGGTAGCTAGTCAAGGAATACAGTAGACACCTGCATATAAGACCCTGTGGATTTAGAACCTCCTGGCAGAAATTTGCTTCTTTAATATATGGATTTAGCCAAGGCCAAGTAATTCAACCCTTGCCATAAGCATAAAGCAAACAGAATTCCCACCTTAAAAAAATGGACCTGAGCCCACAATCACTTGAAAACCAATAAGCAGATAACTTTAAAATTTATGTCACCTCAATGAGTTGTATACCTGAGCCCACGATGCAGTCATGTGACACTGGTCAGCAGATACCTTTTTTGAAAACTGTTAATTGACCATAACATGGACTCAGGATGTCCAATACCAAGTTAAACTCACATGGTATAAATAATAATTATTATGCCTTGGCTGGCTCTAAGCAAGTGTGACATTTTACATCCGCCAGGAGCCCATAACCCGAGGCAAGCAACTTACATGCGTTCGTGTCACTGTGTTTTTTGACAGACCAGTTTATTTTTAGAACAGTTTCCGCACAAATTTTGAATATCTTTTAAAATCCATAAACCAGTCAGCAAAACCTACAGACCTAAAAATAATACTTTTTGCCTTTTAATAATGTTTAGTTTTCCTTTTTGATATCTTATAATGAAGGTGTGGACATACAAATGGATGTACATATGGATGATTTTGTCAGAACAAAAATTTCTTGCATGCATAGATTTTTGTTACTAATGGTACTCCCCTGTGCGCGCTTTGCGTCTGCAAAAGCTCCGCTAATACTAATACCCCAAAATACAAAAACCTGTTTGGCCAAGCAAGATCAAGCAGTGTCGTATATTTGGATTTATGTGATAAAAAATTTAATCAGGGAGTGTAACTTTAAGATCGTAAATAAACTGAATATAAATTCGGTAATCAGTTTTAATTTGTTAATAGGGTTTTTGAAATGTATGTCACTGTCAACAACCGTCCTATTCAGGAATACGTTCACCAAGACGATCATACTCAAACCTACTTAATCCTTATGAAATGACTCCTCAACCTTTCACAATAATACAATTTACTATGAATAAATATTGTATTTTAAGGACCAAAACCAAGATTATTTATTTTTCTACTAATCAACAATCCCAGTCAAGGGCGGCGCTACATGTGGGGCAGGTAGGCGTTTGCCCCTCCAACTTTCAACTTTGGGACAACTCAAAATTGCGCAAGTTGAGATTTACTTTAGTGTGGCAAGCTAAGATCCTTGGACCTGATGATCAGACACTGTATGAGGTCATTTAATGTATTAGAATTTGTAAAAGAAGTATCGGTATTCTGTGATTTTAGAAGTACAGGATCTTGATTCTGACTGTGATTTTTATGGAGACAACTTGGAGTGTAATTCACTGCTGCCATGTAAAAGCAGCAAACTCTCAGAGCGCAGCTTGGTACTGAGAGAGACCTTAGATTAAACGAGGTGGTGGCATATCTGAGAAACCTCCCCAGTGCAGCTGTTGATTATTTCTCAGAAGTTTTTAAACTTGTGAAGTTTAATACTTCTTGTTGTACCTGCCACGAATTCTGTGAGTGAGTGCTCGGCCTCTGCTCTTAGAAGGCTCAAGAGCAGTATCTTCGAACAACTATGTTGCAAAAAAAGATTGAATCACTCCATGATTATCCATGTTCACAATCAAATGACTGGCTAATTGAACATGGCAGACATTGGAAATGAGTTTGTTTAAACATCAAATATAACAGACAAAATCGCTTTCTCAATGGTAGCATAAACAAACTGACAATTGATAATTTTCTAAAAAAGTCTTCAAGTTTGATACTATATACCGGTAAGTTGTTTTTTGCTAAAATGGAAAAGGTCATCAAGTTTTAATTTTCTTACTTTGTTGACCACAATGAAATCCTGATGTTTGCCAAATTTTAGTGTTCAGATTGTTCCAGATTGCATCCTAGAGTACTTAAATTAATGTTCGAATTTCTCAGGGGTCCCCTAGTTTCGCGTGCCTTTGGCACTCATCATTAGAAAATGTTGTGCCAATATTACACATTCCCAGTTTTGCCCCACCAAGGAAAAAACCCAGTGCTGCCCCTGCAGTTGGCTTTTTAGCTTAATTGGTAGCTATAGAGAGCTGCAGCAGTATCACAGAGGTTGAGGATTCGAATCCCGTACAAGCCTGAATTTTTTTTTCAGGCTTTCTTTTTGCAACTGCAAAAGTTGCATATATAACTGCGATGATCTTCCTTCATATAATTCTACACTCTGTAGTTCACATATATGACTTTCAAATATTCATAACTTAATCTATTATCTCTTTCATAAATAAAAATTAAAAAACCTAATCAAGAACCTGTACTTAGCCTAAATTGCCAATAAGTACCCCAAAATACAAGGAACTATTTTGCCAGACTTTTTAAAAAAGCAGATTCTTGCGGGTGTTAACTGTATAGTCTAAAACAATGAATACAGTACTTACCAAAAAATACATTTACCACTGGAATATTTGATTTGTTTCTTGTCGTCATGATCTGAACTCCTTGATTCTTGAATTGAATTTGAGGGATATCCTTGTAAATGAAATTTCTGGCAACATTAAGGGAAGAGAAAAGAATTGATTAAAAAATTAAGGTGTTCACTCCTGCCTTGTATAAAGTGGTGGATGTTGGAGTTCCGGAAAAAAAAATTAGTTGTGGTATCACTGTTTTGCCGATTTTTTTTTGCAGTGGTGTGCTGTTTACTCTTTTTCCTGCATTGTTGTAGTGTTGACAGTCCTCCTTCAGAGGAGGAGGAGGAGGACTGGAGAGGACACTCAGGGTGGGTAGCTATCTTTCAACGGTAACGCAGAGTTCAGACTATAGGTTCTGTCAATGGCTTCAGTCAAGAAGGTTTGTAGAGACTGGCGACCTTTGATTCACTCTCAGTGCAAATGCATCTTGAAGAAAGATCACGAGTGGAAAGCAGAGCTATCATGTGTTACCTAGGTGGAATTTGGAGGCAATTGGATCTGTTGGAGTGAATTTATGGCCGAGTCCCCAACCTTGGTAAACCTTATATGTACAGAAAAGACCATTTACATAAAAACCCATAAACCGGCAATAAATCAGTCCGTGGACTACACTGGAGAGACATAACACACATTTTAAGTAAAGGTAAGCTGCTTTTTTATTGAGATCCTTTCATTTTCGTAGGATACAGAAATGATAGGTTTTTTTCCCATACAAATCTTTATACTTCGAATGTTACGCAACAATGCCGATGCTCGTCGATGCTCATATTTTGAGCTTGGGCTACCTGTGGTGACTCGCTTTAGAAAGATAAACAACATAGGCGACAATTTGCTCTCTGTATGATACATTTTGGTCAATTTTTCAATATTTTATCTACCTCAACAGCTAATGAACTTAAAAAATGGTGATGGAAGAGGAAGATCTTTCAGATGATTATTTTGTGGGGATTTTTCTTGGGCTTTGTCATGGCTGTCTGGATCATTTTGTTGATAATGCCAACTATGCATCCTTGTTTGCTATGGAACTTGAGAAATTTCTTGTGAATGACAAAACCACAGCTTTTTAAATTTTACCATAGAAATGTCAGATTTTTTCCCACACAAATCCTTAAACTTTCGTTATTGCGAAATATCATTACGATGCTCAGGAATTACGTTACAAAGGTCAGCAGACTCATAGACTGCTTGCAGTCTGCCTTTTCTCTTAAAATCCGTCCAGTTCTTATCTCATCCAGCGCGACTGCAAACCACAATGTTATTATTTACAGATTGAGACGAGACAAGAAAAGATGGAATGCTGACTCTTTTGTAGTAAACAAACCCTCTGTCAGCCCAGAAACAGAGTAACCGATTGGTCAATTGCACAGCTGTTGACAGATCATTGACTGGTCTGTGGTGAGATCGCAAGCAATAAAAAAAGTCACGTGTCACAACCAACTGCAAACAGTAGTGTACCAAGCAGCAATCTCAGTAGTAAAACTTTCAAGGATATCTTACAGAAGGAAACTGCTGTAAATTTCCTCAAGGGAAACGAATTCAAGGCAATCTTACCGGCTTTAAAGAAAGTGCAATTTTTTCAGTTGTTTATGTTCTATTGATAAATCGTTTCAAGTTACTCGGGTTTAATTGATTAATTAAATTTTCTTGACAGCTTCGATCGTTGTTGCAGAACAAAAGAGTCAACAGTCTCTTATTTTTTCCTCTCGGGTTACGCCCTCGTTTCTCGTGACATTAGCGGCCTCGCCGCTCGCGTGCTTAGGTTTTGCGTGCAGTAACTTTGCAAGGAAAAATAAGAGACTGCTCGCAGTCTAGCAGACTCATAGAGCTTGGGCTACCGGTGGTCGGAACAGCCTGTTTTGTAAATGAAACACATGTTTGATTCGTGGGTGGTAAAACGCGCAACATCGCTTTCCAACTCGTTTTGCAGCAATGTTGCAGAACAAGTTGCACGTTTTTGTCGCCCGTTTTACCGTACCTGAAATAAGAATACTGAAAATTGATCTTCGCATACCTTAGCCCAAGGCTTTCCTTGCAATGTGTGTAGTTTATCAGAACTGTTTTAACATTCGACTTGAGTACCAAATTTCCGGAAGAAAGAAACTCGAAAGTACGGCGGAATGGAAATCTCCCCACCGGCATCTCGACAGAAACGACCAACTTAAGTTATCCGTAATGAAACATCTAATTTCTCCGAGATTCACTGAGACTTTCCCTGAGATCTTCCATGATCTTTTCCCAGTGAAATAAGGTTACATGAAGTCATTCATGAAGTCTTCAAGCTTCTTTCCGCTGAACACAAGTTCAGTAAGCGAGAGTTCATGTAACAAACTATGAATGAATAATTGGTGATGGGTAAATGCCGCTGAACAAATCATCGCGAAAATCACTAAAATCCAAGATGGCGGACAAAAGTAGGCTTGTTTACAAGGCTGCAAAAAGATTCTTGGATCGTCAAGCTATAGGGGAGAATGTAGGCAAATTTGCTGTACAACGCACTATTGAACATTTAAAAAGATGTAATGTTGTCTTAAATGAGGATCTTAAACGGATGAGAATTAATCTTGTCGAACCCGTTGAGAAACACAATGTCGGTGCACAGTGAGTATACTAGTAATGGTAAACGGGTTTGTCGCCCGAAAGTTAACTCGCCAGAAATGCTGAGTCATGTCGCCCGAATTTTTTCAATGAAGTGTACAGAGAAACAAAGGTAATTAATTTTTGTAAAATAAAGAGTTTCTGTAATGTCTCGTTCTTTACCATGATATCATGAGACTAAACGAGCAGAATGAAGGTGTAACATACCTCGTTCTTTAAACAATGATGAAACGAAAGTAGGGGTATAAATGTGTAATATATCTCGCCCTTTAACCCTTGTTGAACAATGAAACAAGGGTGATAAATGTGTAATAAGGACGCTAGGATGTTTTTGAGCATGATAAAATTTGGAGCCACATAACTCAGAATTTCTGGGGACTTGACTTAAAATTTCGGGCGACATAACTTCGGGCGAGATTTTTTTTTGGGCGACTTGACCGTAAATCGTAGTAATCATATCAGTAACATTTAAAGTAATGAGCCCTTATATTGGATGCTGATTTTGTTGCACGCTTTCCATCAAATCTTGTTTTTCAGGCGAAATCTTCACATATTAAGATCAGGCCACTTCTGAGTTCCAAGAACCCTCATAAAACAAGAGCACATCCTTTCTTGTGAAAATCAGTTTTATTTGCAGGAGAGTGAAAATAATTTCCAAAACAAAGGCTGGGCACTTACATGTAACCTCATTTTGATACAGAGGCCCAGGGGAACTCGGAAATGGCCTGTTTGTTTGAGTATGTGGTAACTCTACCAGCAAGCTCACTGCAACTACAATGCAGCGCAACCACAAAATATAAGTATATGTCAACACTGCATTACACTTTTTTGGTAGGTTATTAAGCTGTCATTGCATGACTAACATTGTCAAACTTGATTGAAATGGCAATTTGTTCACTCTGTATAGTTTGCGCGTGAACAAGAAAAACATTTTGGGTAAACAATCTTCTTTCCTTATATTATATTATAAAGCCAATGGAGTGAAACTATGCAGACCTCGACCTTAGGGGGAAAGTGTGTAAAGTAATTTACATGCTGTAGGGGACACGTAACCTTTTTGGTGGATGCACTGGTGTCGCATTACAAGCTAAGAAATACAATATTGAGATCTGTGGATGCTAGAAAATGGTAAACCTTAACTTTTGTTCGAGGAAATGTATAAAAATGACTTACTCCTGATGTGTAGCACTGTGTTTTGGTGTTTGATCATTGTTCAATGGATTTTTAGGCTGAATTGCATAACCAATGTTACCCCCTTCATAAGATGAAGTCAAGGCTGGTCTTAGTGATCTGACACCTCGCCAGGGTGACAATTGACACTGACATGACGGTTTGATGGGCAAAAATGCTCTGTTATAGTAACTGCTGCTTTGCCCACCACCACACCCTTGCACCTATTGTGTCAGTGTCAATTATCACCCTGGCAAGGTGTCCAATTTCAGATGCAAATTAGTTGGTAAGCACAAAGGCATCCAAAAGGTACTGGAGGAAAGCCAGAAAGGCCTTGAAGTTTGGTGCAAATCGCTTGATTTGAATCTCGCAGAGAGGAAGAACAGGTTTCCTTCTTGGGCTGGAGCAGAAAACATTTGCAGTGGATTTGAATTTCAGCAAAAAACAGCATTTTTGTTGCGACTGGTCCACGACCCTGCCAGATTGCAATGACCAATCACTATGTCATCAACATTGTCCTTGTTGTCGTCTTGAGCTAAGTTGTTTATGCAATTTCGCCCAAATTAATCCATTGAAACAATGAAAAAACACCAAAACACAGTGGAATACATCAGGGCTGGGTTCCTTGAAAGATGGTCAAGTTTAACCCAGGATTAAGCCAAATTTTAAGCAAGGTTTTTTGTCTCAGAAAATGCAACTCGAGTTTTCAAAATACGTTGAGTCATTACTTCAATAAGATACAGTAATGATAACACAAAATGTTACTCTATAAAGCAATACATAGGAAAGTAACATATAAAAACAAAACAAAATTTTAATCCTGGATTAGCACTTATCTGTCTTTCAGGAACTGGGCCTAGAAGTAGTCATTAATTACATTTCCTTGAACAGAAGATTAGATTTAACGTTTTGTTTTTAGCATTTACAGCTCTCAGTATCATACTTTTCAAACTACAGTATAAAGTCTCTTATTTTCAATGGTTGCTTGTAATGTGACACCAGCAAAATAATTACATGTCACTTATGGCATGTAAATTGTTTGGGTTACCTGTGGTCAAACCTGTAATAAATGGTCCATCCATATTAAATGATCAGTATTAAAGCCCCAAGGGTCCCTGCAGTTCATGATCAGTTCAGGTTTGACTGTAGCTGGAAGCTTGCTGCAGATTCTTAGGTATTGAGTTCCAGTTTTAACCTTGGTTTCATTTAGTTTTCTTTGGAAATTAAAACTTATATGGGATTTGTTTTGTTTTCAGCCGTTTTTTCTGGGAGAACTTTCCACAGCTCAAGTTTAAGAACCCACATGTTAAATTTTCAAGAGTGGGAAAGAAATCACAAATATCTGACGAACTTATGTTACAATTTGGTAAGTCTGACTCAGCCCTGTTGGGTTATTTACATGTTGGTTGTCTAAGGATTAACACAGTTGTACAGTACATACCTTACTGTTAAGCAGTAAATTTAAAAAAAGTTCAGTTAAAGACAAAGATTGTGTTGCTCTAGTTAAGCTGGTCACAGGTTTGAAGTAATAATATAAATTGTATTATATTGACCAGAAATAGCGGGCACAAAAAAATTATTTTCTTATTACTTCAAAGGAAATGGAAGAGAGGAAAAAATATTGATAATAGACAAGAGTCCCTCGCAGATAATGCAAGAAGTAATCAAAATTGGTACAACATCTGCCACAAGGTAAGATGTACACCGTGATGTACACAATCATACTGGAGAATATATGTCTTAAACAATATTTGCAACTTAATAAAGGTCATGATCTGCCAACCTAGCCACATATTATAAATGGTGATTCCTTCAATTGTTGCTGCAAGCTACATTTAGATACATACAAGCAATGGTTTGATTGCTGCATCAAACTGTTTTGTGGAAAGGTTGAGATCTTTCATCTCAAATCAACAGTGTTTATATCCACAACCACTTATATGAGCAGTGGTAAATTGTCCTGGCATGTATTTGCTGTTACAATCATCAAACATCATTATTTCTCTCTGATCATACATGTAGCTATAATGAACCTCGCTAATAATAAAAAGGCACATTATTGTTTCATGCTTCTTATTGATTTTTGAGTGCAGTTTTTAGATTTTCTATTACTCCTAACTGTTAATCAAGTTATGTTCAATAACAATTCAATAATTGTTCATTTACATTATTGAATTCTTGTTTCAGAGGTGAAAGCCCAATTACAGATGAAGACACGTAACAATATTTTTTGAAAGTTAGTTCCTTTAATCTGCGAAAAAAACAAACAAAATGACTTGTGTAAATGTAAATTTGTGCTTAAAATTACCAAAAGAATAAGCCTCCTTGTTATCAGAAGAGATTGCCAAAAATGGCTTTTTGGTTCTAAAACTAGTTGTCCATCATGCTTTGAAGGCATATTTTTTGGTGCCACCTATGAATTGGACCTAATCAAGAAACACCCAGGACAGCCAGGTGCACATTCACACCGGTTTCCACTGTTTTACGGAAATCGGTCAGATTTTTCATAATAAACATACTAATAATAATAATCAAACTTCCCAAAATGAAATCTGGAAAATGGTCTGGACAAATGTTTTCTTTTTTGAAGTTTCCGAACATTAGATGCCCCCTCAATGAATCAGAAACCCGGGAAAGGGAACTTTAGGGAATTAAAATCCAAAAAAATACCCCTAGAAGCCTGCTCCCTCGGCCCCTTGTTTAGGAAATCGGTCAGTATTTATTCTAGATCCGCGCCTTACAGCTGGATTAAATTATATATATGATAAGAGGCATTTCTTTGCAACTTTCATAACATACTGCAACTGTACAAGTATCTATGGACTAAAACTCCCCCAAAAAGAAACAAAAACAAAAACAAAAACAAAAAACGGAATTTCAAGAATGTGCTTATAGTATTAGTTTTTTTCCCACACATTCTTTTCCTGTTTAGAAGATCAAAATTGGGGCCTTTATTTTAATAGAGAGACTGGGTGTTTACAAAGTCACTACTAACAATACTTGTACACAGAAAAGATCAAAGGCATTGTCCATTATTACAGCCCACAGCTGTAATCCAGGGTAAAAGTACAGTGCTGTCTTTGCTGAATGTCACCCTCCCCAGTTAAACAACTCCATCAAAGTTCCAAAATCATTTTCTAACATTAAAGAGGACCAGGGCTCCCTAGATTTGATAACAGAGTCACTTTTGTCTCTGACTAAAACAAATTATTCTGGTATGAATAAACAAAGTTCTACGACTGTATGAATGAGCCTTATACACAGGATATGTGTTTAATGTTAATTTTGTGAAAAAAGCATCTCATTTTGTTTGTTATCACTGTCATTAATTAGCATGTTCAAGGCTCTCACTTAATTGGGGTGAGCGAACAGGGAGAGAGAGACCCTGGAGCAGGCCAGCTATTACCCTGCAAGCAGGGAGAGGCCCTACGATCCTTCTAGATAAGTTGGGAAGAGGAAGACTTATCTAGGAAGATTGAAGGGCTTTGGTTTGCTCGGTAGCTAGTTATAAATGAGAGTCAGAAAATCAATTTCTCATAGACATTAAGTTAAATGAAGTTTCTTACATTTAATTAAATTTAAATATGAAATCTACAACTGTTTTTCAGACAACAATGGTTTTATTTCATAAAATATTTGTCTCAGTCTATAATAATAATAATAAAAATTTTTATTCTTTAAATATAATTTTGTTCATATTTTATTGTTTATTTACTTTGTGTACATTATTCTGAAGGCAAATATACTCCTCAGTGCCCTTTTGGCCTGACACTGGATATCCTGATTGGTATGATCCAATAAGCCCATTAGTTCACCATATAATACATTAATATGCTCTGTCAACACTGTTTGTTGTAGCTGCAAAGAAAAAAATAAGAATGCAAGATGATCCAGTTGCTGCTATTTTTTTGAAACATGCAAACTCTCATCAAGTTATAAATTTAACCAACAATATTTTAGGTTTTCCACTTCCATCAATCAGCTGAGACCTCTCTGGTTACATAAAATATTATTAATGCTCTTCAGCTTGTTCAAGTTCGGTCACATTTGCAGGGGTTTATTAATATTTGGTACCTTTGATCCAAGTTGTCTGTTTTGTTTTGGCCTAATTATGATTCCCTGCTAGCAGTGGCCTCTCATCCCTGGTATTCAACTGGCGTAAGGAAAAGAGACTGTCTTTTCTTCCTGCCCACTGAATACCAGGGAAAAGAGGCCTATGCTAGCAGGGAATAATTATTATTGACAGAAGAAAATTATTGTAATTGCTGGTTAAATTTTTGACTTAACAGCTGGTTGCATGTAAATGTTGTCAAAAAGTGCAGTAATAAGTCTGCCAGTCATATATGTACCATCCTACCCTGCGAGTAGAGGCCCTTCGATCTTCCCGACTTATCTAGGAAGATCGAAGGGCCTCTGCTCGCAGGGTAATACTATCCCGCAAAGGAATGTAATTATTTAAATTACAGAGCTTTTGTAACATAATTGCAACTTGTACCATGGCCAATATACATTGTACATGTAGACAATTTCAGTTATTGTCATTGATTAGTTTACCTTTCCTTCAAAAGAGGGTTGATGAATAAGAAGTTAGTTTTATTTGTTTCAAGCCTTGAATGTGCAAATTGTAAAAGTATGTTGACAAACACTAAAAAACCTACCAAGTACTGGTGAAGGGTCATTCAGTCAGCATGGTTCGGTCTCTCTTGTTGGACTGTTCTGGTTATCAGAAACAACTAACATTTACCATGTTTTATTTCCTTCCTTCCTTATGTTATTTATCACTAGTTTGTACCTGTGAATAGTTACCAAGACTTGATAGTAAGTTGGCTGAGATTGTTATGGCTCGAAGAATAATATCATCAGGGTTGTCTGGTAGCATGAAGGTCTGGAGAATTAACAATGGCTGTGGAAGACAAACAACATAACAAAATGCCAAACAAATCTTCATTTTTATTTTTAAGTGTAGCAGTGTACATCATCAATACCAGATATATGTATTATAATTTTGTTCCTCCAGCATGCTACTTAAGTTTATCCCCATATGCTCAAAATCCTTACTGAATTTTTTACTTAAACAGGGTCCGAAATTGCGCCTTCCTGGTCGCCAATGCGACTAAAAATTTAGTCCTGGCGACCAGAATTTCATAGCTGGTCGCCAGCTAGCGACTTGTAAAGCTGGTTGTTATTGTGGACTTAAACGTTCGGAGAAACTGATTAAGAATTGAAACCTCGAAAAGCTATTTGCCAACAGGTGTCTTCCTTTTTGTCCTGCTGATATTTTTTAATTAAAAGGGAAACGAATCTTCCTGTAATAATACCTCCACAACAGCTACGATCAATACGAAAACGTCCATACCATGCATTTTTTATTCGTGTTTAAACTTTTATTTGAAAAAAAGGGAGGGGGAATTTTTGGCGACCACAATTTGCCCTCTGGCGACCAAAAATTTATACTTGATCGCCAGTTGGCGCTCGTATTAAAAAGTTAATTTCGGACCCTGTTAAAGTATACATGGAAGCGTTGTAACACAATCACTATGTCATTGATGAGAACACCCTTTTACTATATAAACACCAATGAAAAACCAGGTGAACTTTTGCTTAAAAACATGATTAAATCACTGTTGGTATGGTTAAAATTATGATAAATTGTGTCTTTCACTTCAAAAAAATATAAATAAACTGAAATGGTTCATTCATTTCATTGGTGTTTACAGTGTATAACAGTGAATTCACACTGTTTCAAACTTCAGCAATCTTATAAAATTTTTTCTGGGGTTGAACCCCAAAGGACCACAACTGACTTAAGAAAAAGAAAAACGGAATTTTTGTGTTGTGTTCACCTACTCCATAAAGCAGACACGTGAAATAAGGAAGTTTCAAGTTGCAGTCGTGCAATGACAGCTAAGAAATGTACAAAAAAGTGTGATGCATGCGCAAAGTTGTTATTTTGCCAATTTAAGCCTTAATTGCCTTTTTTGCCGTTCTCTTTGCCGTCACTGTTGTTATTGCTTAAGCTCGCTATTGTTGTGATGCAGAAATTTTGCTACCGTGGTAACATGACATCACACTTCTCCTCTATAAAAACCTGTTTAACTAGGGAAAGTGCACTGGTTCTTATACTTGTGGGTTTTTTACTGTATTTACGGCCAATGTAATACATGTTACTAAGATGTGATACGATATTTTATTGTTGATGGAGAGAATAAATTAACTATCCTACAGGTGGAGGAGTGTGAAAGCTCACTACTAACCTTAAATTCCAGCAGTATTCCCAAATTGTTAGGGTTGCACGACAAGTTCACCAGAAGTCTTAGAACTGCTAGCTGAAAATTATTATTGTCGTCAGTAGTAAAAGTTCAAAATGTGCTAAATATTCACAAAAAAGTAAACATGTTTGGTGTTTTTTACAGTCAACAAAGTCAACAATAATAATTATGGAGAAAATGATCACTCAAGGTACAGATGGGACTACTTTTCCATCTTTTATGCTGCTAACACTAGTCATAAAAAGTCTTTTACAACAGAGACAGCCAGATGACTGTAACTCAAACCCTTAAAAAAATGGAAAAAAGTTTTATTGGAGCAGTTAAACAAAAGTAAGCTAGTGCATTCCAGCTGAAAAATTATAACCAAAACAAGGTAACTGCACAATTTTCCTCTTGGTATAAGATAATGCACTAGCCTTGGAACAGCAGGAAGGGAAGATCTTTTTAATTTAACTTTTACTAGTCTCTCATGATCAGTGGAATTAATTATTTGTCAGTAGTAATTATAGTACATGTAGGTTATGGAACAATTGCAAAACAAAAAAGAAAGACTTACATTATAAAGGAAAAAAATAATGAAATAACCACAAAATTTATTTTCATGTACAGCACCTGAATCTGTCGTGAAACAGCCTGGGTGAGAATTCTGAAATATTCCTGGGTTCCGGTGATTATTTCATCATGTGCCACATTTGTTGCAGATAAATTAACCAGGAGCCTAAAATGCTCTAAAATCACCTCTTGATCTTCAACAATGTCATGGTATTCAATATTTTTTATGACATCACAAATATTGCCCTGAAATGAAAAGTCAATACAATAATGCATATTAATTTGACCAAGGGGTACAAAGACTGAGCACAACCTGTGAGTATGATGTGTGGCTATTTTCCTTGTAGACATTTGGATAAAATCAAGTTGTCATTACTGTTATGGAGTAGACATAGCCATTGTGAGAGGTTTATACACGAAAGGTATGGAATATCTGCTGGGACTCAAATAATAAACAATAGCCTTATATTCACTGTAAGTTTGTAGTCTTGGGTTTTTTTGTTAACAAAGAGGAGCCTGCCATATTAATTTTACATGTGACCAATTGAATGATGTGGCTTTTATTAAATCTTTAAGCAATTCCAATGCAACATCTGTTCAAAGGAGGGTCTATTTGATGGTGGGATTTATTTCAAAAGCACATTTCTTATATCACTGATAACAATCATGATGAATCATTAATTTGTAAATAAATAATTATTGTTAATAATAATAATAAAGTCTTTATTCATCAAAAGATATTTTTAAATATACATATCTTTTGTTACGAGTGTAAGAAATTTTCAAAAGGTAAAAAGTAATAATTAAAAATCTAGTATATTACATAGCTAATTCATATTTAAAAACTAAATGGTCAATAAATGAGTTTTTAAAATGCATAGTGTTAATCTTAGGTTTAAAACAAGTTTCTTTCCTAAGATTGTGACTGGATGGTTTAACACAAGGCATAGATAAAAGTGGATGTCCCTTAGCATTAGAAACTTTTATGAAAATTTTACGGTCTTGCCTCTGTAAGAAATCATAAACACTTACAGGCTTAGATGTATATTTCCTTTTAAAACAGCAGACTAAGAAATATTGTATGGGTGTAAGGTCGGACTCGAATGTGGCATAGACTTCAGATAATGCGTAATTAATATTAGGTGGAACAATTGTATTAAAGAGAAGGTCTATTTCTGACTGATTGTACCCGGCCCTCTTTGCACAGCATTCTAAGGATATGTAGGAATTTGTTAGCTTTAATAAGTTTGTTCTTCACCTGCACTAAAAATTTGCTGTCGCATTGGAAGGTGACCCCCAAAATCTCTACTTCTTTACAGCTTGGTATCATCCCAATATGTGAATAGAGATTGCGGTTGCCTCTCTTTTTGATCGTCAGCTCTTTACATTTGCTTGCATTGCAAGATATTCCATTTGTATTCATCCAATCTAAAAACTGTGACACTAAGGAGTCTACCTCCTTCCATACAGGAGCAATAATTGCGTGTAATTAATCATCCGTGTACTTAAATAAGCGCGTCATGATTACCTAAAGTGATGTTAAGATCATTGAAAAAGATGTTCAAAAGGAAAGGACTCCTAATGCTACCTTGAGTTGTCCCTTTGTTAACTGGTTTGTAGTCGCACTCAAAGTTGTTGCATTTGTACCCTTTGTTTTCTATGTTCAAGTACCAATTTTTTGGTAATATACATGTATGGATTCAGTGGGAGCTTTTTAAATTTATTAGCTTATAGCGAGAAGTTCATGTTTCACAGAGTCAAAAGCTTTGCTAAAGTCCATAGCAAAAAGGCAAACTGCTTTACAATCTGGGTTATCCAATAAAAGTAGCTGTTGATCCTACATTGAATTGGCAAGAGAGAATCGCTACAGTTTCCACCTTTTCTGTAGGCAAACTGTCAGGTGCTGAGGTGGCTTTCAATGGTCTCACAGGCATGACAGTGGTACACAATTTTCTCGAAAGCCCTTGCTATAACAGGAGTCAGGCTGAACAGAAGTTATATTAATGCCACAATAATCACCATGAACTTTAGGAACATTCACTTTGGGGAGGGGGGTGATAATTGCTCGCTTCCACAATCAAAAAATGATGGCAAACACTGAGTAGAGATTGAAAGATTCCTGATTTTGGTGATAGGAAGTGTAAAAACTCTGCATGCTCCTTCCAAACCCAGTGAGGATTCTTGTCGGGTCCAGTCGCAGTTCTTTTGAGAGCACTAGTTAAGGTGGCTGAACACAGTTCTGGCAGTTTGTGAGTGTGAGTCATTTGCCCAATCATGGCAAGAGAAAGGTAGCAGCTCACAAACTGAAACTTGGAAAGTGAAAAATATACTGATGAAAGATTTTGATTGACAGGTAAAATTTAACATTTTTGTAGTTT
This sequence comes from Porites rus, assembly GCA_964035705.1. Lineage (NCBI taxonomy): Eukaryota > Metazoa > Cnidaria > Anthozoa > Scleractinia > Poritidae > Porites > Porites rus. The sequence continues at coordinate 11,565,494 of OZ038004.1, read as the reverse complement.
CCATGGCAACATAAACGATTGAATACAACCTTAAAATTTCACTTTTGCTCAGTTTAAATAAAATTCGCTCATTAGATTTTCCTATGAATTTGCACACAGCTTACTATACTTAATCATTACCATTTGAAACTTATTTGACCAAATTTTAACAGACTGGTTTTTAGACAATCAATAATAATCATTAACTGTGTCACAAAATTCATCTGCTCAACTTTCATTTTAAAGTTCTCATCATTTAAAATACGATAAAAGTAAAAATTCTGCCAAATATCACAAAATTTTAATGAGCAGATTTTAAGAAATCATCTTCCGTATACCATTGCATTTTTCGCCGCCATGTTTGTTTGTCTAACTTAAAACACTCGCCATCACACGAGTTACTGCTGACTGCCTGCAAAACTGTGTTCAGCCACCTTAAGTAAATTCCAGATCTCCACTTCACTACTGATGTGACCGGAGTTGGTTCTATGTACATTTCACCTGAATGAGTAGAGCTTAGCGAAGTAATTCAAGTCCATCACACAGCTGTTATCCTGATGGTGTAGATTACCAAGTTGTGATGAGTTTTTTCCTTATAATCCTCAAATCTATAAAATAAATGCTGCATTCTTCTGGTTGGGTTCGGCATTTATTGGAGAAAAGTGTTACCGTTAACTGTTTAATGAAAGGATTTTTGATACAAAGCTGACCTTTAAACTTTCCTGATTTGTTTCATTCATTGCTAAGTTGGACAGCACTTGTGCTGCCTTGATATTGATGGCTTTGTTTGGATGCAGCAAAAGAGACACCAGTTGGGGTAAGCCTCCACACTCACGAATAGCATTCTGTAAATTGAACACCACCATATAATCAGGTCTCTTGCATTTATCTTGTAGAATCTATTGTTCATGTAATATATCAAAATCGACATGCAGTGTTTCATCCTATGTCCAGACACCAAGAAGTGGGTGGAAAAACGAGGCGCAGCTGAGTTTTTTAAGACCGACTTTGAGGTGTGTGTGTGGATATCAGAAGAAACACTGAGTGGAGTTTTGGATATAGCTTCTCAAATGAACAATGATTCTTGGAGAAATTCAAAGACAAAGTTCAAAAATTTTTGTGGTAATTAGTATCCTACATCTAAGCCACTGTCATGGTTGTGATTTTCTTTGTTTTCTCTTTATGAATTATTAACGAGTTTGAGAAGATTGTTTTCATGGTTGCAAATGGATGTCTGCTCCAGAGGGTTTTTGGAGAGCAAACAGAAAATAAGGACATAAAGGGACAAGGTGTAATCTATCAAAAGAAAGAGAGATAAAATGGGCTGGGGTTAAGTGTGGTAATGTACCAGTCATTTCCAAAACTGTCCATGCCTTCCCCTGTCAAACCCCTGGGCATTTGACTTTTTTGAAAAATTCTGGTCAAATTCCCGGTTATGTTGGCAGTTTAGATGGTCAAATCGCAGGCACGGCTAGCGCTTCAAAAAGCATCAAATCCCATACTCACCAATGACTATTCAAAAATTTTCCCACAACCAAAATATCTCAGATCTTGGAGAGCTGTCTTATGGCTATGGAGGTTCCAATAATGTTGTTCATTTCCACACATAACTCCCCCAGGGGAGGGGATGGGCGGTTTTGGAATGGACTGGTACAACAAAAAACCAGAAAAAGCAATGAAGGAGGGAGAGGCGGAGGTAAATAGGCCACAGAGCCAGGCACAGTAAAGAGCAGCAAAAGAGGGATAGAATGCATTAAATATCAGGGAAAGGTACCCATTAAGTGTAGTATTTCTCCAGGGGCGGTCGAGTATATAGGAAACACAATATTTTACCTGGTTTGTTGTAAAAGCAGAACAATTCAGAAGTGCCCCAAGAAGTTTCTCTAACGTGCAATCTTCCACTTTTTCCAACAATTCTAGCAACTTGTATATCGTCCCTTTTGTAAACTCGCCATGCCCGTTTTTTTGCAAAATTTCCGCCAGTTCCAAGTCCACTGTAACGGAACTAGGGGTCTTTTCCCCGTCACGATTTTTGTATACGTCTATAAAACCTCCCTTTTTCCTCCCTCTTCTATAGTTTATAAGATAATAAAGGCTAAATGAAACTGCAAGAGCTGCGAACGTCGAAAAAAACGCCAATAAAAGCACCCTTCTACCTCTCACAGAAAACGCCATGTTATATTCACTTGATACGTTATGTAACTTAAACGTAGTTTCCTGCTACTTCTAACCAAGCCTTAACGATGAAGGGGCGGCGTCTAAGGCAAACATGGAGCCCGCTTTGGCAAACTTTGATGAAAGTTTTGAAGATGGAGATGATTTCGATGATTCAAAGCTTCCATCTTCTGGCTATGAATATCTCAGGAGAGTTCAGTAAGTATAGACCTTTCAACTTAAAATCTAAGGCCGCTGCCGATAAGCTGCCGGCCGCTCTGCTGAGCGAGAGAAGAACTTAGAACCCACAAACAAGCCTTATAAGCTTATGAATATGTTTTAATAGAATTATTTTTTTTATAAGCTTAACTTATATTCTTAATAGTTCTATTTTGTCTGTATTTAATTTAGGACTTCACTGTTTTTATTCATTTATTTATCAATTTAATTTAATTCATTTAGTCTTAGCTCATTTAATTTAATTAACTTTATTCAACTACAGATGTAGTTTAGCTCAGTTTATTTGTGTAACAGTAAATAGCTTGGTCTGATGCTCGGTGTAAGCTAGAAGCTTTGAAACTGATGACTGATGTAAGACAAAGGAAACAAATAGGTCAACACCATAGAACCTACCAAACCAAAATAAGTGCGAAACAAAGAAAAACTTCACAGGTTCATATGCTGAGGTAAACCCGCTTGCTTAGTAGGAGATCCACATCAGCTTTAGCTACCTTTGTAACCCAGCAAACTATGTATGTATGCATGCATGTAGACCGCAGGTTGAAAGTTGGCTGGACAGAAAGACAAGTCAACCTGTGTTGAAGCAAGTGCATGTGCTTGCCACTTAGATTGGGAAAATGTTTCAACTGTGCATGTTTGCCAATTTTGTTTGGAAGAATGTCCTAGTAACTG
>OZ038004.1:11507449-11557449 GCA_964035705.1 Porites rus | reverse complement strand
GGTGTACTGTGAATCAGTGAGCCGATTGATTTTGGCAATAAGGTTTTCTTGAGGGTGCCGTATTCAGCGACCCGGGAATCTGACTTGACGGGCTTTAAAGGAGCAGTGTCACAAAATGTATGAGAATTCAAAGGGAGGGAACTTCCAACAAATTGAGTGAAATAGAAAAATAACCTCTCAAAATGTTAAAAGAAGGAATGAATAACGCAGCATATACAAAAGGAGGCACGGATGGATAGACTTGATTGAAACGGATTGCAATTGTGGTTTTCGAAAAGTTTTGTTCTTGCCCAACAATTTTTCAAAGTTAATTTATGTTGTGAAGCTCTGAAAGGTTTCAGCCCAGGAGTATTTCATAAGGTGGTTGAGCATGGTTGTCCGGGTGAACATAGTCCTGAATAGGACTGTTGTTGACCGTGTCTGACGTTTCGACAACCTGTGCGCGGTAGTCATCTTGAGAGTCAAAGTGAGTTGTATCACGTCAATATTGATGGTATTAAATTTGGCTATTAACAGCGTACAAGACGAGACTGACTACCTAAACAAAGTTTTTTGACACAACAACTCACTCTGACTCTGACGATGACTACGGCACAGCTTGTCGAAACGTCAGTCACTGCCAACAACAACGGTCCTATTCAGTACTTTGCTCAACTGGACGATCATGCTCAACGTACTTATTAATTTATCTTGTTTGACATGAAGCTGTGCTTTTGTCATTCACAAGCGATTTTTTCAATTTCCATGAAAATTATAGCAAACAAGGAAGCGCAACAAGCATTATTAACAGAATCAACTCCGTGACGACCATGTAGACACTTAACAAACTCAAGCCACTTTTGTGTAATTTTATACTTGTATGCATGTGCATATATAAAAGTTGAATAGCTTAATTCTTATAGCATTTTGATGCAAAGCATTATAATGATGTTTTTCAAAACAGACAAAAGAATGGCAAAAGTACTCCGAAAGAAACAAGTTCATGTGAAAACGTTTCCCTACCAAGCTCAAGTCAGGTAACTAACTAATCATACTAAATATAAATGAGATGTGGGAAGTATTAATGTAAACTGGTTTCCCAGTTGCTTATCATTAACTTTTTGACTCGACAGTCATCAGCCTCAAATCTTTTACTCATTTTTTTTTACTGATATTCAGTACTTGATGTGTCCACTCAAATGAATCTTTTTCAGCAGGAATATGACAAAGCTACATTGTAACTATCTCTGAATTTTTTCTGATATTTTAGTCTAACAATGAAATATTATTTTTGTTCTGCAGGAATTGGATGGAACCCTACCCTTACTAAGTGTACTTCAGGGCATTAACCAGGTATTTTAGAAATAATTGCATCTGTTGAAATAAATAACTTTTTTCACAATACGCAAAAGATCATCCATGCGCAATTACGGCGAAAATTTCTTCACTGCCCGTTATATTGATCACAGAACCGGTGACGGTTATTCAAAACTTGGATAGCGCTAATCCACTGGAGAAATCGCTGTCCAGCGGTTAGGTATTAGGAAAGCATTTATCCTGTGGATAGCGTTATACGTCTTTTGAACTACTGGGACCAGAAGGTAAAGTTGTAGTTGGATGTTAGCATGGATCAGAAGACTTAATCACACCTGTCAGTCCACTAGAGAAATTACTAATGCGACATATTCGCTGGCGAGCCTTTGCGAGCCAGCACACTTTTCGCTTCCTTTTGTAGATACCGAGGCACAGATTACGTGCAACAAAAGAAACAGTATAACCAAACATTAAAGCCGCCAGGAGAACTCTATTGTTTGGTTCCTTTGTGTCTTTGTAATGAAGGCACCTGCAGAAAGACCCCACTATTTTCTACTATAGTGGGAAAAAGCCAAAATTTGTCAGATGTAAGATCAGAAGCATGCGCAGTCGATTGGTTTTTATATTATGCGGGGTATTCACTCCTGATGAATCTCGAGGAAGACGAGAGATTTATATGTGTTTCGCTGATATGCTTGTGATTCGCGAATAATGAAAGTGCGAAGATATCGATAAAGTCCTCCTCTATGGAGATAGTTTCTTCTCTTTGCATTCAGCAGAATGAAGTGCTAAGCCAAAATACTTCTATTTCGGAGTTAACTACCGACTCTAGGGTGGGAAGGTGTTAGGGTAGGAATGGAGGAAGAGGGTAAATGCTGCACCCCCCCCCCCCCGGCATCGGCCCCTGTCAACCCTACAGCAGTTTTCATTTCCTGCGTAGTGGAGTAGTGTCACTTTCAAACCTAAAACCAATTGTTTGATTTAGAGTCGGAAACCACCGGCATGTAAAAAGCCTTTGGAAAGCCCTGGGTGGGGCCGATGCCCGAGCCCCGGATCGTGCACGCGCTCTACCACCGTACCGACAAGAAGCGCGAATGCTCCTTAGTTTTCTTAAATTACTTTAAACAAAAAATATTCATTTCTGTATTCTTGGATTTACTTCACATTGCAGGCAACTTTGTTGCAAGTTTTGGAATATCATGTAGCTTGGTTGGAAGAAATTGGCTTTTCTCATCACCAGGTAAGATGAATCAAAATTGGATCTCCCATCCCATGTTTCGTGCCTATTACCTCTATAGAAGCGAACCTACTATTGCTTAGATTTCGAGTTGTACTCACTGTAAGAAATCCAAAACTCGCAAAGGGCTTCAAAATTGCTCCAGAAGCGAACAGACAGTAAAAGACGCAAAGATGAGTCCTTATCTTTTATCAAGCGAAATTTAGAATGTATTTGTTTTTGTTCTCATAGATTTTTTTTTGTGAAATCCAAATTCCAACAAGCTTGAGCTGTCTGTGGTTTATTGTAGCCAGAGCTATCTAAAGGACGGCCGATAGAGATCTGGGGACGGCACATTAACTAACAAAATGGAGTTTAAAATCTGGCTTAGGACACTTTGTTTTAGTCTAGTTGTTGTTCCCGCAGGGGCGCTGGTTTTACGCTCTTCTTGTTTGCATGGAAAAACCTCTTCTCCCAGAAACCACATCTTTACTGCGCACACTCGCCAGGCTCTGTGCAACATTGAGAGCATCACTGGTAAGTCTGTGCCTTTTGATCCTACTGGTAATCCTGTGCGTTCGAGTCTAACTCTTAACCTCGATTATAGCCGGTGTAGTGGGCCCTTGAGAATTTTGGGACGAATATAGGAGGGGAAGGTGCGAGGGAGTGTCTCCAGACCCTGTGAATTGAAAGTGTCTTATCACTGTGTAGGAAACGGGTAAAGTAATTTGTAACGCATACTTGAGGTAATCCTGTTTGATGATCTGATTAAAGAAGCATATACAGCCAGAACTTTTTTTAAAATTTAGTTTATGAATTTCTTGACTACTTTGTAACATTAGAGCCTCATTTCAATCAGCGGTGTAATATTGAGCGAGTGAATCAAAGGCTCCGAAACTGCGACTAACGGGAAGTGTGACGCCATAAAAAAAAAATCGAAATTATGGAATTTTTCGGGGTATTATGAAAGAAAAACATCTAAAAGGCCTGCTTGCTAAAAATTAGCATTCCAGGGCAAATTGTCTTTGAGATATAAACCCAGTTACACTCTGATGACTCCATACAAATCCTTCTAAATTTGACTCAGTTCATAACATTAGGACCCGACGTGACCGTCCGTCCACCCCCTACTTTTAAGCCCATGTCACAAATGTCACATTTCAAGCACCCACGCGTTTTGGCGGTAAATCGCATTGCCACTCGGACTTCCAGAGAGACAAAAAAATAACAGCAAAGCCGAGTCTTTAGTCTACATTTTCGTGGATAACAGAGAAAGAGCTAGAACGAGAGATACAAAACAAAGGAGACGAATTTCACTGGAACAACAACATGAAAGTTATATATCGGCGGGGACAAGATGAGAAATGCTAGCGACCAGCGAGGTGAAAACGAGCGGCAATGGAAAAAAAAAAGCAAAAAGGAACACAAAAAACAAAATATTTTGTGAGCACATGCGACACTGTCTTTATTAAAGGGTGTAACTCAGAGGAAGTTTCATACTGTAGTCGTACAAAACAACGGCAAAGAAATTGAAAAAACTGTTCTGGACGTGCAAAGTTTTTTTGCCGTTCTCGTTGCGTCGCCGTTTAGCATTACACCATCTTATTTTTCTGCTCCGCTATGAATGAAGATGTCAGGGCATTATAAGACGCTTTAGAAAACCTAAACACACGACCGAAAGAGCACATCAAGAAGGAGTTCATTAGATATTTTGTCGAAAAGTTCTGAAAATTCTGAGCTTAAGCCAAAATATAAGCTCTGAACTTTTCAGTGCGGAGAGTTCTCGATCGATAGGATGAACTTGTCAAAAACCCAAGATTGTGGGCGTAAATTGTCACCCATTATATTTTTGGGTAATCAAATTGTATACTCGTGAAATTAGGGAATAAATTCACTTGCCTTTTGTCTAAATACTTATAATTTAGGTTCGGTTCATTATTAGAATTTTGACCAAATGCACGTGAAATTATTCCCTAATTTCACTCGTCACCATTTGATTACACATACTTATTGCTCATTTGCGTTAAAAGTCCGCATTACCAGATGGGTTGTTATGTTTTTACGCTGTTAATTCCAGTAATGCCTTTAATTGACTAGACGTTTATAGTCTAAAATAGAGTCAACGTACTTTTGTTACAAAATCCCTTTAATTAGTTAATCACGTCATTGACTCATTTTCAATTTAGTTTATCACTTTAATTGGTTTTTGAATCCTTGTCCTATTTTTTTCAAAAAAACTGTTTCATTATCGAATCATTCCACTCAGTGCTGTAACTTATATAATTGGCTTCTAATAATACCCCCTATTTGTTAATGATTTCAATGCCTTTATGCTGTAGTTATGCCTTTAATTATTCAGTGACTCGTTTTCAGTTATTTGCGGTTGATTTGTTTATGCAATGTCCTATTGTTTAAGTTATTCCATTGATTAGAAAATGATATGAATGCCCGGTTACCATAGTAACTGTTGTTACATACCTTTCTTTAATTAGTTATTGACGTCAATAAATCATTTTAACTTCAGTGCCGTTAGTTGGTTGGGGAATATCTTATTGCGAAAAAGAGACCAACCACGAATCTGCACAGGGAGCCTTGTTTGTAAAATCCCTTGCTTGAATGTATTTGTGCAGTTGATTCACTTACCCATTCATTTGTTTGTAGCCATATTTGGGATGCCACATATATGACTGTCCCTGAAATATAGATAAATAAGCAAGTTTAATGAGCAACACCCCGCACAAGCGCCGCCCTTACGTTTTTGAAAGCGGGAAAAAATCTTTTAAACCACAGCGTTGGGTTTTGTTTCCCTCCGTTTCGTTCGTGTATTTCTTACATTAAACCAAATATTCCTGCGATTAACCATGCCCATACCAAAAGGAATATCTAAATCAATCTATCCTCTTCACCCCCGCGAGAAATCTAAGAACTACAGGAAGTATCACCAAAAGCTTTTTGCGCAAACAGGTAATACTGGATAGTTCGGGTGGACAGTGTAAGCAATGATTGGTTATTGGTTGCCTTGGAGACCATCGACCAGCGAACGATACCTGTTCTTCCTGCAGTGTTTGGAGTGGCCAATCATTCGTGCGTTAATGGGACGAAAGGCTGCACGTTCCTCGGCCTGCACGCGTTGCCCAAAACAGTGTTATATAACATAACTGGTACTTTTAGAAGATTAACATAACTCCTTTGCTTGTTATTGGTCAGGCGGTGGAATCAAAGATTTTAATGGGATTATTTAGAACAAGTGAAGTCAGTTTTATATCAATACCAAGTAAGGTGCTCCCTGAACATGAGTCTAGAAATCAATCTTGAGGATTTCCCAAACTTGCTTTCCGTTTTCGAGGAAATTGAACGGAGAGAATTGCGGAGATCATTTCCCAGTGTTGATCCTGAACTGGAAAACCTCCTCAATCGAGAAAGGAAACCAAGAGCCTTTACAACGCTGGAAGGAAAGCCAGAAGGGCCTAACACTGGTCGCGAGTTGTCTAAGCAAGATGGAAGGCAAAGAACCTCTTCAGCAAAAAAAATACCAACGGCATTAGGTGACAAAGCAGCCGAGGGAAAATTAAACAAGTCAAACAGAGGAACAGAAACTTCAGGGAAACACAAACGCCTCAGCCGATGCGCCAGTGTACCAGTCCGTCACACGTTGGACGTATCACAATCGCGTTTTCGAATTCACAGCGAGCCGCTGTATCTTCCTGTTGATCGTGACACGCTGTTAACAGATAGGCGATTTACTAACGCTGCCAGGAACTTAAGTGACGAAGAACTGGCTGAGTTGTACGAAGATATTTTAAAGCCTTTGGATTTCTATGCCATGTTGCATGAAAGGAGAAAGCAGTCGTAAGGAAAGGAATAAGGTATTATATAATAGAAACTGTACAGAACAGGATGCGTAATCGTGGAAAGGAAATGAAAAGTATAAATAATAAGTGGCCACTTGTTGTCTTTTCAAATTTAAAAAAGCCTTCTTTTTACCTGGTGATTAGGTCATTGCATAATGTTGTCATTCGGCGACAACTACCTCAGAGATGTTTTACTGCTATTTCAACCTTCCTGGGCCTTGATAATTTTCTCTGGTAGTTTTCATTATGAAGTCACGGTCGCCATATTGGTGTACAAAGCAATGAAATGGCGACCATACACGTATACAGAAAAAATCCTCAGGGGACTGAATTTTTTTCTCATGTTAAAATTTTCTTTTGTTCCAAGAAATTTGAATAGCTGCTGACCGCCCGTGACGTCATGGCGGCCATGTTGGTGGTCCTCTGGGAACAAGACTCCATGAATTTTCATGTAAATTCTTTGAAACAATTTTTGTAGTATTGAACACCGACATGGCCGCCATGTCAAGTGGCTGTAAACCAAGAATAGTCAATGACGTCATTACGAAAAGGTACTTTGGTGCGTTGGCGCAATTTCTCTTGTTATTGTAGGAGTCTAAATCTCGGTACTTATTCCAGGTTAGCCGACATTGAAAAGGTATTGAACATATTGAGACATGTAACGATTACAAATATTACGATAAATAACCAGGTGTTAAGATTACATGGAGTAAAAACTAATTCCGGTCCTCCGATCTCTCGTAAACTAAGGCAAATGAGGTATTGTTATGGTTTAAATTACAGCTCTTCGCAGAACTGAATAATAGCAGTGAGACTTGAACGCAAAATGAGAACTTGAATTTGTGCCTTTCTTTTAAACCTTGTTTTCCTGAATATTATCACCTCTCTCTCGACCAATCATAAATAACGCTTTTACACCCAATCGATACCAGAATTTGCTATTCACTATTCTCCTTACCTACCCGGAATTAGGAATTTCCGGGATGGCTCGGGGTGAGCCCCTTTGTTTTTAGATAGTTATGTTTCGCCGCAAATTGTAAATAAAGTGTGTTACTGTTCATTGAAAGAGATGTCCGGCCATAATTGTTAAAGAAGAAGAAATACTGAATAAAGTGCTTAATCGCTTTAAAGATGTTTGCATTTCTGGGTGGAAGTGTCGCGATAAAAATACGTAATCATTATCAAGAATTTCGCTCTTGGCAGTTATTCAGTTTGCTGTTAGCTTTTTCCATAAAAATAATAATAACCAAAAAAAAAGCAAACAAACAAACAACAACGCCAGCAACTGCTAAAACTCGAGAACCTTCTGTCAGCCATCTTGCGACGTAAACAGCCTGCTTAACCAATCAAGAGCGGGTAAAAAAAGTCAAGTAGTTTGGTCATATCGATTACAAAAATTAAGAAAGACAATGTTCTCCTCGTTTGCCAATCAGCTCTGAGTAACATTACCGGCTTTTGTTATTAAGTTTGTAAACGTATAGAGTGTTTTCACATGACGTCACGGCGGCCATATTGGTGTCCCAAAACAATGAAACGGCGGCCATGTTGGTGTCCGAAACGAGTCCTGTGGGAGTTGAACTCCTTTATTATGCAAACGCTTTCTTTTGTTCCAATAAATTTGCATAGATGCTGGCCACGTGAGTGAAAACACTCTATACAAACTTACGCGTTTACTAGTTAACAATATAAACGGTCAGTTATCATCATTAACGTTTGCTTGTGGACAGCTGGAAACGCAATGTACGCCGTAAAAATAAAACAGGTTACGTTTGACTTGTCTTATCATATTGGTTGCCCTGTGGTCTGGGCGTATGTGCGATCACGTGGTAATCAGAAGTTCACGCCAGATTTTCTTACCCATAGTGCCCCGGACGCGAGGCTTCTGTTAATGACAGTTATTAATTATTGAACAAATTTGAGCTAATATTGTGATTTGTCAATGGTGAGTATATCAATTCTTTTGGAGATACCGAAGGCAGGGGCAAATGATTGATCTGAGCGACAGTGAAAAATCACGGTCTCGAAGGAGGGTCGATTCCTGCCAGGTAACGGGACTACCTTTTCCACAGTTCTCTGTTTTTTCCAAAAATTTTCACTGGACCGACCCATGTACCATATACGTTGCAAGTGAACTTTCTGGAAACATTTTGAAAATGGTAAAAAAACCATGAGATGATCAATATTACTCAAAGACAGGCTATTTGTGGAGCAAAACAATCCAGTCATTTTCTTCTGCATATGTTGTAGACAGTTATCTCCAGGTGACGCAATGATATCTAGACCAATCAAGAATTTGGAAAAAAACAAATTGAATGATAATGGAGAATATTAGATGCTAATCCCCCTTTGAGGGTGTGGTTTTCGGTAACTGTTAACTGAACGGTATGCAAATGTAATTCACTTGCCCAGTAATTGACATTGAGTTACAGCGTACGGTTTGAGAAAAGCGATAATTTAATTAAGTTAATTTGCAAAAGATGAGTCTGGTTCTTGATATCAAGAATTTCCCAAATTTATCATCTGTTCTCGCGGAGATTGAAAAGAAAGGACGTCGACCTGAAAATTTCACGGCAGTAAATTCAGAATTTGAACAACTACATCAACATGAAAAGAAACCGGCATCCTTTACAGCGATGGACGGAAACTCAAGAGCATTCATCACCACAGATTCTCAGTTGGCAAATTTTGACGAAGAAGTACGAAAACCAAGATCCTCTACAGTTACAGGCGATATGAGAACCTTCATCGAGATTGATCCCGAGGATGTAAATTTATACAGTGTAGAGAGAAAACCAAGGTCCTCTTCAATGATGGAGCGAGGCACCGTAGTGGATGCCAAAGCAAGCGGTAGAGGAGGGCAACATAACCAGTTTAGATTGGGGCGACGCGGTAGTGATCCAACTGGGCAGACGTTGAAGACAGCCGGTTCGCGAGTACGAATTCACAGTGCGCCACCGTGTCTGTCTGTTGATCGTGAAACGTTGTTAGCAGATAGGCGATTCACGGACGCCGCCAAGAACCTGAGCGATGAACAACTGGCGTTGTTGTACGAAGATATTGTAAAGCCTTTGGATTTCTATGCCATGTTGCATGAAAGGAGAAAGCAGTTTTGAGATAAGGTATCGCCTTGAAGTTTGGGGGACACTTGATTTAAAGAGATTGACGGCAACGGTGTTTAATTTTGCTCTCTCGAGAGGATTGAACTCTCTGCTTTTTTTGTAAATTTCATAAATGAATTTAGTTTTTGCCTTTTTGTAATTAATGTGGTGTTCAGTTCAAAGGTTTTTTAGAAGAACATCACTTGTACCATGTTGTACCGAGTGGGGATCTAAAGAAAGCGTTAGTGGCACTAATTTCGTAATATAATCTTGGTTAGGTTATTTGCTTCTGTTCAGGTTTAACCTTTATTTCATACGTACGTTAATCTTTTAGGAAGTTTTCTTCTTGTTTAATTTGTTTCTTAAAGAAACGAGTGCAACTCTTATCTGAAACGCCAAGCCATTTATTGTATTTTGTCGACTAAAAAGATCAGTTTTCGCAGAAAAACCTCATATATAGTGAGGGAACCAGTAATTCACCAAGCTCTTCCATGCATTGTGTCCATTGTGCTTTACCGATAATACTTATTACTATTATTGGTAGCGAACTGAAATCAAACGTAGAGTCAAGGCTGAAATGGGGAATACTACAAAGATATCTGCAGGAGGGCGTGTTCCCTGGTACTCGCCTTGGTAACAACACCTCATTTTATTGAGATCACTCGAGCAAAAAGGGGTTAGTCAGGGTGGGGGATGTCTTTTGTAGGTCTGTATAAGCTGTAAATCTAGTCCACTCAAATCCATCTAATTGTGCAAACACATAAGCGCATTGAGTTTGTTGCTTGCTATTCCCTTGTTTACATGTGTATTTAAGTATAATTACTTAGTGGGCAGATTGTATTTTTTCTGTTTTGTTTTTAAATTTATCTTTTTTGACTGCATTGTAGTGAGTTTGAAACAAAGAATGAGATGTAAATATAGTCATCTGTATCCTATTCCTTGGCCTATCTTGTTAATGTCATCTAAATGGAATATTGAATGAGTACGTAGTGTTATATCCACAATAGCAATAAATTAAATTTGGATTATATGGAAGCAAGCGGATATAACAGAGGATTAAGCCGGATTCGAAAAAAAATTAATGAGTAAAAATAAGACCACGAATGTCAAGTACAGGTAATAGACTGAAGAAAGGTCTTATTTAACTGCGTTTGGTTACTTTGCTGTAACGGGCCTTCTAGATAGTTGATTGAACCCACAGCTGTCGATCAGTACCAACGGGGTCCGGTACCACTTATCGTAGTTATACACCTTATTTGTACTGAAACCAGCCATTAGCGCCTCATTTTGAACTGAATCGTCCCCATCAAGAACCCATCAACCTTCCTTGGCGAACTCGCTCTTAATTTTTTGGCACTGCTGCGTTTAAATATAGCCGGAATGGAACAGCTGTTACAGTTTAATTTAAAATGCACTTTATTCAGGGGCACCCAACGAGAATATAGTTCAAAACCACTTAAACATAGTATTGTTAAACGTATTTTAGTATTTAAACGGTAGATATAGGCATATTTTTATCCCCTAAAAAGTTTTCATCTGTTCGGATTTCCCAGCTGAAAGTCTAGTGATCCGAAAATTATAGGGATCAAAACTTACCTTTTCGAAAATTTCAGCCAGAAAAAAGGATCCCGAAAATTCTAGGTGACCTTTCTAGGGTAAAAATCCGTTAAAAATAGGCAATTATACCATTTTTTAGATGTCCGAAAATCCTAGGAGAGGCAGGCAAGCAAGAAATTTTACAACAAATGTTCCGAAAATTCTAGATCTCAAATCGTCTTCCGAACAGATATTTTTCCAAAAATTGTCGTTGGATGCCCCTGTTTATTGCATTGAACTGAATTGAGTTTCCATGTATTTAGAACAAAACTACTCGAACTGGGGACACACTATATTTTACGTCTCCTACTGGAGACGTGACCGCCATTTTACGTGGTCATCCGAGCCACGCGAAGGTTTACCCGTAAACAGGGCAAAGGAAGTACCTTCATTTCTCAGTTGTTTTGAGACCCTGGGTACTTGGTTCGGCGCCAGGAATCAAATCCGCGACCTTCCGCTCTGCAGCCACGCTTTCTACCGACTGAGTTAATCATGCCGCGGTTTTAACACTATAATTATTGAAATTATGAATATATGAAAACCATATATGTGAACCGCGGAGTGAAGAATTATTTGAAGGAAGATCATCGCAGTTATATACGCAACTTATGCAGTTGCGAAAAGAAATTCCGTACAAGCATGAATTTTTTTTCATGCTTTCTTTTCGCAACTGCATAAGTTGCGTATATAACTGCGATGATCTTCCTTCATATAACACTATAATTATTGTTATTATCTCAGGAATCTCCTTACCATGATCTGGTTTCCCCGCTTAATTTGCTCATCACGCTAGTTTCCAGGTTGGTGAAACAGATACCCAAGTTATTTTTTCTTACTTTCTAGTTTTACCCGTTTTGTTGTCTAGTTTAGTACTTGGGTTCCTAAGAGACGAACGGAGAGCATATATGATATGTTAGCTCAGGGGCACCCAACGAGAATATAGTTCAAAACCACTTAAACATAGCATTGTTAAACGTATTTTAGTATTTAAACGGTAGATATAGGCATATTTTTATCCCCTAAAAAGTTTTCATCTGTTCGGATTTCCTAGCTGAAAGTCTAGTGATCCGAAAATTATAGGGATCAAAACTTACCTTTTCGAAAATTTCAGCCAGAAAAAAGGATCCCGAAAATTCTAGGTGACCTTTTTAGGGTAAAAATCCATTAAAAACGGGCAATTATACCATTTTTTAGATGTTCGAAAATCCTAGGAGAGGCAGGCAAGCAAGAAATTTTACGACAAATGTTCCGAAAATTCTAGATCTCAAATCGTCTTCCGAACAGATACTTTCCGAAAATTGACGTTGGTTGTCCCTGTTAGCTTAAATCGCGCTGACCAGATTGATGCGCGTGATGGGAGCAAGGGTGGCGCGGCAGTCAGTGTTGAGAGCACTCGCCCATCACCAGTGGGGCTCGAGCTCAAATCCCTGTGTCAACGCCAGATGTGGGTTGAATTTGTTGTTGTTTGTTCTCTCCTTTGTTCCAGGCCCCAGTTGATCAAAAGGTGGATAGTGCTATCCACCGGATAAATCTCTTATATATATCCAGTGGATAGCGCAATTGGTTTCCCTAACAGTTATCCGTTGGATAGTAATATTTATCCGTTAGATAGCGCTATACAACTTCTAAATAACTGGGGCCAGAGGTTTTTCTCCGGGTACTTCGGTTTTTCCCTGTCCTCAAAAACCAACATTTCTTAATGAATGGTAGACGAAGAACCAATTTGTGGATATGCTTCCTCTAAATTGTTATTTAATTAAGTTGAATAAGTAAATCTAATAACCCTATAAACCTAAAATGCTGCGCCGAGTACACGGAAGGTAATAGGTAGCCTGCGTAGCAGGCGTCGAAAGGGGTAGGGGTAGGGGATAGGGGATAAGGAGGAAGGGAAAAAGGGGAGGGGGATTGGGGAGAGAGGGAGGAGAGCTCCCTCCCCCCTTCCCCCCTCTGCCCTCCCCCTTCCCCTTTTTGCGCCTGCCACGCAGGCTAGCATCTCCCGGGCGCTGTAACGGACAACAGCTTAATCCTACAGACGTTGACTTAAGTCATGTCAAGTGAACTCTTGCTATTACGGACTCTTGCTGTTAAGGACAATAACTCGTGCCGGGAGTAAAGGAAGTTGGCTGCGACCGGTAATAACAAAGTTTTCTTTTTCTTTTTTCTCAGGTACTTTGGGCAAAGTGACTTAGCTGATCCTGGATAATTATTTTACATCTAGAGACAGCCATGTAAGCGGTGAGATAAAGCGACACACAAGCTTCCGTTTGTCTTGCTCTTTTATTTAAATGCGGATTGTACGCATTGTCGACCCCGCGAAGATCTTCAGAAAGTGTATGAGGTGTTAACAAGAAGGCTTTTCACACGAGGACGCGAAACAGTGGGAGTTTTCAGGTGTTGCTGGTAAATACTAAAGGTTGCAATCTACTATAAGGACAATGGAAGGGGCGGGATAACAGAATTATCTGCGAGTCTGTTATGTAGTTGTTGTGGTTCATAAAGTTCGCGCTATCCGGGATAGCATCCCCGCAAACTTTCCTGTTCAAGCTAAGTATCCGAAACTCGTGTTCTCAGAGCCTTTTGGAACTCTCGCTTAGATTACGTGTACTTTTGTTGTCTTTATGTAACCCGTATCAGATCTTCAACGGACGGTGAACTCGGCGGCGCGTTACAAACGAAGATGCCAGAATAGTGACGGTTATGCTAAATAAAACTGGTGGGGGGGGGGGGGGGTGGTAAAGGGCTCTCATTTCTAATAATTTTTACTTCTCTCAATTCCGCACGTTCTACGCCGGCAACAGGTCATTTTATGGTCGTGTGCTCAGTTCTCTAGGTCCTCCAGCGTTTGAATCGAATCAAGGCAGGCGTTGTTCACGGCCTTGTTAACATGAATATATATAACATGATTTGCACAATGACTCGTTCCCAGTCTTCTCTCAGGCCCCTATTAATAATTGGGACTTTTAAGATTCAACGACGCGAAGGCAAAGAGAACGTCGCTTAAAAAGTGAATTTGCGTTCTTTCAGTTTTTATCGCAATTGTTCCTACCCACTTCCCTTATCAAATGTAGGCGTGCCCTCCTGGAGTCGAATTCCAAGGGACCATATCCAAGTTCAGAAAGAGAAATAGAATTTCGTCGTTGCTTGTTTACGTACTCCATGAAACGCGAAATTAGTCATTTTCACGTCGCAGTCGTGAAAAAACGGGTAAAGAAATGCACAAACGAGCGTGATGCACGTGCAAAGTTGTTGTTTTGGTTATAAAACCTATTGTTTTTTTGACGTTTTCGTCGCCGTCCGCGTCGTTGGATTTTAAAGTCCCTAATTAACAAGAAAAGCGCGGTCGGCCTCCCATTGATTCTTTCGCCGAGAGGCCGCAATAGTCTCTCGTGGCCGTTCCGTGACCGATTACAAAACACTAAGAGACGACTGGGGACGAGTCAGATTTGCACAGCTACGACGGCAAAAGCAACGAGAACGGCAAGATAGCAATCTTTGCTTGTTCATCACGCTTTTTTATACGTTTCACTGCCGTCGTTGCGCGACTGCGAAGTAAAACGTCTTTTAAAACTTCACGTTTAATGGGGGACGTGAGGAAAAGACAACGATTTTCTATTTATCTTTCTGAACCTTTAGAATTCAGTTCTAGAAAAATTCGCCAGCATTTACAAATTGAACAAGGTGGAATAATTACCATGGAGTTTGAAACAGCTCAAATTCACTTTTTAAGTAAACGAGAGTGATGTTATGAGTAGGAGGGGTTGGCTTTCTAAGTAAAATTGTTAGACTACGAGAAGTCTCTCTTTTTTTCTTGGTCCGTCGAGCAAAACGCTCGAGACACGCAAATGACCACGCGCGTGACTGAAGGCGCGAGACGGGAGAGGCACTCCCCTTAATAAATCTGAAGAAAAAGAGAGACTGCACGCAGTCTAAAAATTGAAATGAAAATTTCACAGCTCAGAAGAAGTTTTATTGACAACTAAGACGTTTAAAGCGAACGTACGTTAAAATAAAAAATAAGAAGTAATGTTAACGTAATAGTGCTGGATAGGATCAGCCGTCAACATTAGTCTGAAAACAGTGAAATAATACTTATAATAAAAAATGATCAATGGACTAGAAAAAATGATCAATGGACAAAAGAAACAGACTTGACTTTTCGATCATTTGAAAGGTGTAAAATATTGTAGAGGCTTTGTCATTTTTTGGAATAAAAAAATCTGAAACTGCTGTAAAATGAAAGTGCGTTGATGGATAAAAGATTTAATCACGTAACGTAAAGTTAAACAGTTCTTGAGCACAGACACTTGGGTTGTTTCCAGTGTTGAGACAAGAGATTCTGTCTTATTTTGCAATAATATAACTGTATAACTGTGCATTCTATTCTAATGTGTGGATTTTCCTCCATCACTGCTGGTTTTCCTAAAACTGATCATTCCTCTTAGTAACTTGAGTGAATCTCTCCTGCTTTGCTTTGTGCTGACACTGTCAATGCTGGTCTCGTCATTTTTCTTGACTCCTTTGGAGCATTCAACTCTGTTCACTTGCTTTTTGCTTTGGCTTTTGTTAAGTTCCTTAGAGCTTCCTTCCTTATTTGCGCTCTTGCTATTTCCGGTTGTTTTGGTACTTCCGGTTTTGTTGACTTGTTTTGTACTTTCGCCTTTGTCTTCTTGTTTGACTTTGTTCACTCTCTTGGGACTTTCTTCCTTCTTCGAGTCTTTATCAGCTCCAGCTTTGTTTATTTCTATTTTGCTTCTGTCTTTGCTAAGTTGTTTATTGGTTGATCCTCTTTTTACCCAGCTGACAATTTTCAATTCCCGATGCTCACTTCCGCTTTCTGCCACTTTACTCTCCCCTCTCTCTTTTGCTTGTTTTTTAGCAATGCGGGAACTTCTTCGCGGGTCCCCTTTGCTTGTATTCCCTTCACTTCCTTTCCTTTCATTCTTGCTCGACTCATTTCCGGGGTCGGCAGGCTGGCGATTTACCACCTTTTCCTTCAGGCTCAGAGCTGATCCTTTGTTTCTTGTTCTTTGTCGTAGGTTGCTCTGGTTTTCTGATCGCGGTATTTTCGGAAGGGGTTGGGAGGGTGGAATATCTTCTGGGGCAGGGAGTGGAGGTAGAGTTAATGAAGTTACATTGTTGGTCAGTGTCATTTGGTCATATTTCAAAGCTGGGCAAGCACATGCTCCTTGGCACCCGTTGCTACAGTATGTTATTGTTATGTCCGGGTCTGGTTTAGGCTTCTCTCTTTCTTTAGGCTCATTATTTATTTCCTGGAGAAGGAACAACAAATGTACATATCAGATCAGAATAATTTGCTCGAGTAAGTGAGGTTGTGTGCAATTAAGAGTACAGGTGCACGTACCAAGAAAATACTGTTTTGCGCTTGCTCGTTTTATGTGACTAAAATGCAAGCCTTCGAAACGTCTTTTTCTCAATCTTTTAACAAATCAACCTATCAATTTTTCAGCATTTTTTTGTTTTACCAGTCAATAGATCCTTCTCTTGGAAAGTTCCTGTTTTCATAAGAAAAACTGTCAGAAACGTTCACAATGAAATGGTCAATTCAGGTTGGCAATTTGACTATGCATGGCTGTTTAAGGCAATTCTAGCGCTCGCGGCTACAGCTTAGCAATTTGTCTGCGCGCGCGATTGTCATTTTTTTTTTAACTTCTCCTTAAATATGAAATTTCTCATTTTCCGCGGAATTTGCCCATTGTCATCGGAAATTAGTTTTCAGAACAAGTTAAGTTGTCTTTTTAGACGTATTGGTTTAATTGATGACTATAAAATGGAGTTTGTGAATAAAAATTTAAACGTCGCATGTTACGAAGGCTAAGCGTAACCGTTTTTTAGTTCTATAGAATACAACGCCGTATTTTATTTTCACCCAGGCAGGTCAATAATAGTAACAAAATATTTGATTAATAAAAGTGACTGTATGTACGACCCACCTCGATCATAGCTCTTTGGCTCGGTGGCTCTACCTGTTGACCAGGCACCAAATTTCGTTTGGATGAAGTAGGCTTTCGCCTCGCTCGTAGGCATAACGACAGGAACAAAATTAACAACCCCCCCACGCACCCTATTGCTGCCAACAGCCATAGCTCAATTTCGTCCAGTAAAATGGACAGGGACATCCTGATGGTCACATCTTTGGTTTAAATATCATTTCTTCTGCACACTGACGAACAGCGTCACGTAGCGTCATAATGGTGATCGGTTTCACGCGTGCAACTGCACTTTGGAAGCGCGGGGCTTGGTAACAATTGAGACCTGCTGCAGCTACTTGAACAGGTAATAAAGCGATAATAACTTGAAGAAGGACATGAAAATATATGTTATTGATTGATTTTATACTTAGGTTAGTGTTAATTTGTTTTTCATTAGGTCTTCTGTTTTAGTGATTACAGATCTGGGTAATGACGCGTCATAAGCATGGAATTTCTGCGCTCGTTTCTCAGACGTCATTTCTCGAGGAAACCAGTGGTGGGGTCGCGGAATGTCGGCTGTTTGCTAAACCAGTACGTACGACTTTTGCAGTACGACAGCGTACCTCAGCCTGAGATTTCAATAGGCCATTTCCCAGTTCGCCCGGGCCTCGGTATCAAAACGAAGTTAAGTGCTCAGCCTTTGATATGCAAATGATTTTTCATTCTCATGCAAACAAAACTCGTTTTTGCATTTGGCCTCATTTTGAAAGTGAGGGTTTTGAAACTCGGGAGTGGCCTATTTGCTACCATAAACATTTGTCCTCACGCGCGTCTTACAGAGTAGTCAGAGTACGTTTTACGCATCGTCGCGAAATATAAACTACTCTCTAGCTTTGTACTCTATAACTTTTTAAGACTATGGCGGTAGCGAATTGTAAAATCAGTTAAAAAAAAAAAAAATCGGAAACCAACGCTTTTTAAGGGAGAGAAGGGCTGGGTAGGTAAATTTTGTTTTTGACCTTTTCCAAAGTCGTTTTTTGCAGTTCACTGGCCGGTTTTGTTTATGGCTCGTGGTCTGGATGCCTTTTTCTATAGTTTTACCGCTATAATAAACCATAGGTTTTTGATCAATTACCGTAAAATTCCGAAAATAAGCCGCTCCATGTATAAGCCCCTCCAAAAATAAGCCCCCAAAAATCGTAACGCAAAAAACGCCCCGTTAAATCGCCCTTCCGAATATAAGCCCTGCGGGGGACTTGTACTTGGAATTTGCCCTCGAATACAAAGTAAAACAAAGCAAAAGTGGTAAATTTCCTTCCCACTACAAGCTAGCCTAATCGATTTTGAAACGCAAACTTCCCTACGTACATATATAAGCCCCTCCGAATATAGGCCATCCCTGAAAAAGGCCTTTGAAAAAATACAAGCCCAGGGGCTTACTTTCGGAATCTTACAGGAGTTCGGGCGTAATATCTCAGTTAGCTATAGTTTAGCTATAGCCTTGGACGTTGTGGTCGGAAAGGTAAAATCACCTCCATGACAGCGGTGATTCTACCTCTCAAATGCCGGGTTCTCGGTCCGTACAGTATGACACGCTGTGTCATGATGATTTAAGGCACTTGAACTGAACAAGAAAAGCGAGGATCTATACGTTACAACTTACTGTACGAACCAAGAGAGATAAGAACCGAACCAAGAGAGATAAGAATCTCTCTGAGGTGGATCGGGTGCGCGGAAAATGAAGAGGGCCGTGGTAGAATATGGTCCACAGAATTGACCAATAACAGCGCGCTTACCAGGAGATTGATTTTTGTCACGTTCGCTGAGCGGAAGGGTTCACTAAAGTGATGACGCCATAAAAATGAAATTTCTGAAATTATGGGATTTGTCAGGATATTCTGAAAGAACAATGTCCAAGAGGCCTATTTGCCAAAAATGAGCATTTCGCGGCAAATTGTCTCTGAGATGTTAGCTGGTTATACTCAGAAAACTCCATACAAACCCTTCTAATTTTGTTTTGGGTCGACCCCAAAAGAATTTAGAAAGGTTTGAATGGAGTTTTCTAAGCATAACTGGGCTACGATCTCAGGGAAAATTTGCCCCGAAATGCTCATTTTTGGCAAGGAGGCCTCTTGGACATTTTTCTTTCAGAATATCCTGACAAATCCAAAAATTTCAGAAATTTCATTTTTATGACGCCATCACTTTAGTACTCTATGGTCCTATGACTGGTTTCGCCAGTCTACATCATGTGCAACAAGATCGCACAGAACAGGCACGACGAACCGTTCTTTAAGATGAACACTCCTCGCTGTGAAGTGACCACGTCTACAAATTTGGGACAAATAAGAGCTTCCTCTCCGCCGACTCGAGAGCTTACTTGCACGTTAATTTGTGGCCAAAAATCCAAGCATTCTCAAGATGAAGACTTGGACTTTCTACAGGAGGCCCAAGTATCAAAGACTGAACCGACGATAAGGAGGAACCACAGGGCAGATATGCTCTTTCTAAGGCTTGGTTACTGGTTTAGAGGCCTGGTTACAGCAGTATGCCTGGTACCGTGGATTCAAGGGCGAAATTTCGGCCAACATCATGCGAGCATAATTTTCGGCATAATGGTACGATTTTTAGGGTGACGCTAAAAAGCATAACGGTCAAATTTACGAGCATAATGTGTCTAACCCTAAAAGTTACCACAGCCAACAAGAAATAACATTACAATCAAGCCAACTCATTGGCAGCCTTTTGACGGTCTTTAATGTCACACATGCCAGTGTCAGTTACTACCTTACATAGGAAGTTGTTGAGGTACAACCATAATATCTTAATACCACTGTACTGTTAAAATATTTTTCATTCCACAAGTTCAGTTTTGCATTTGCAAATCGGAAATCCAGCCGATTATGACGGTACAAGCAAGACATCCGATCCATTCGGATGGCCGTAACCTTATAAGATGGACTTTGGAATGTTGAGTCACCGCAAGTCATCGGAGAGTTCGGATCATTCGAATTCGTGGACTTACTTTAAAATGATCTCGAATTTTATTCGATTTTTCAGCAATCACGATTTCACACCACATCTCAAGTTATACTTTTTCAGAAACAATGAAAGAAAACGCTCTTCAAGAAACACGACTCTCTTTAAATTAACTGAAATCAATTGTTTGTGTCCCCAATTAGTTGTGAAAACTTAATACATTGACCCATTAATAAAGCTGCTACTTACTATTAACAGAGAAATCTAATGTTTTCGGATGCTACGAAGCTCTTTGAACGAGTTCTTTTTCTAGATGAATCACTCAGACAACTTCCCACCCCCAAAATTGATAGAGACCCTCTTGGTACGGAATGATTTCCAGTTCTTCCCTGTTTGCAGAGTATTTTCCATCTCCTACGGAGTATTTTTCGTGCGAACGAACACTCAGTTGGCTGAGTGTTTGTGTTCGCCATCTTTGATTTTGGAAAAAGACAAAGATTGAGGAAAGTAGAACGAAACAAAGGGGTGGAAGAAGGCGTCCCCTGCGGTATATTCGGGAGTTTGTAAGATACCAGGAGGGCGACACTGGCGAAAACGTCACTAAACAGTGACTTCGCCTTATTTGGAAACTTCAGCGCGCGTGATTATCGCAACTTGCTCACTTTGCCAAATATAGGCGAACTCTCTTGGAGTTGAATTGACAACAAAAATGTCAAAAAGAGAAAGATAAATTCGTCGTTTGTTTATGTTCTGCACACAAAAAAAAGTGTACTGCACGTCCACGTCCGGTTTTTAGTGCGGTCTTTGTCGCGTAAAATACCATTTTTACTAATTTCAAAAGTTTGTATTGACCGTTATCAAGGTAATATAAATTTTGCCAAAGCAACATTTTACTAAACGTCAATCGCATTCCAAGCACTCAAAGGCGATCAGCCTTGAAACCAAGACCTTTCTTGTTCACTTGGTACGGACTGTCGGCAAAAATAACTCAGTAAATCAGGCTAAGATATTTTTGGTTTGGTTTTTGGTTCTGATTATTAAATGTAGGTATCCAAAGTTGCGTTGAGTCAGAGTCATTTAGAACCAGACTTCAACTGACTGCACAAAGGAAATGTCACTGCTTTGCCTTGTGATTGGCAGAAAATAACCCTGCCTCTTTCTTAGCCAATGGCGACGCTCGCTGTCGCTTGTTTTCTCTCCCTTTATTTCAGCATCCGGTATTCGCTGCGAGAGCCGATTGGTTCATTTGAATATCCGTGTCTGGTGTGATGGGCGTAGACAACTTTAAATTTGTCGCTATGACGCTCAATGCAAACCGTTGTAATAAGGAAGTGTCCAGTTTTGCAGACATATAGTAAAACGGGATTGTTTATACCGAGGGTGAAAATTAAGTCGCAAATCGAGTCCTGGCCACCCACTCACACGTCAATCGACCTTATTTCTGAAGATGGAGGTGCTATTGCGATTTGTCTCCTTCTAAATGTCGTCAACTCTACCACGGATTGCTTCATTTAAACTCCTGTTCTCTTATCACAGCTCTTGAGTTTCCTTTCTTTTTCCCAGTTCAGGCTGTTAGAAGGTGATAAGATCAACAAGATTGCCTTTTGGCTGTGTCATGTGCTCTGGGAAGAAAGACACCAGTGTATCGAACAGCTGCAACAGGAAAAAGAAGAGAACTTTTTAGGGTCGGTAATGAATTTTTGCAGTTAATTTTAAGTTGTGTCGATAGAAACCTATAAACACTGCTTTTTTGTTGTTACTTTTTTTGCCTTTTTAAAAGTTGCAGTGCCAGGAATATGATTGATCAAAACAATCCATTAGGATGTACGTTTTTCAGATTCGCGGATTTTTTCGGCTAGAAACCAGTCTCGATATGATTAATTCACACTTGGCTCCGAGGCTTGGAAGGAAAAAAAAATACAAACAAACAAATAAAGAAATCAGCTTCAGGTTCAGGGATGAAATATGAACGGCTCCACGTATGAACTGAAATAAGACTGATGATAGACCTTTTGACCAGGCCATTTCCGAATTGCCCTAAGCCTCAGCTTCAAAGCGACGCTAAGTGCGAAACCATTGATATGAAAATTCTCATGTAATATTCTCATGCATATAGAGCTCATTTTCACAAGGAAGGTTTTACACTTAGCCCCTCGTTTTGAAAGTGAGCGTTTACGAACACGGAAATCGTCTATACTGCGGCCTTATTGAAGTAAACGAATTTCTATAATGGGATGCCCAAGACGGCACGGGTGTATATATTTCCATAAAACCCGTTCACTTCAAAGTTTGTTCCACAAAGGACTCCAATGAGAGAAAGGGTAATTCTTTTATTTTTGTAAAATTATTTGCCGAAGCTACCAACGACAAATTAAAGTATAGTTCTAACAAAAAGCAGCAGAACCATGAGAGACGTCTTCTTTCGGTGTTCAAGGGTTAATTTTATTTGACACTACGATTTTTCTCAGTGGATTCAAGCGCGGATTGTACTGCTGTACACCCTTTGGAGCATTTTCTGTATTGATCTGTAGCCCGCGAAAAGGCTCGCAGTCTTCCCTACATGCACTGCTAGAAGAGATGCGATAGGGCAGACTAGTATGAGACAGGTAAGCAGCGTAAACGACTTCGTATGTATGCTAAAACACTGCTGCAGGGTAGGTCTGTCACGGTTTCCCATCTGCTCTTCGCCTTTTTTCTCACTAGTGACCAAGAGAGAATCAAAAACAGGGTAAATGTTTAGTCCTTACCTGAGTTCGTCCTGTAAAACCATCACTGGGAGGCGACAGAGGCTCTGAAAGAAAATGGGAGAAAGAAGGGGAACAAATTCGAGCAATCACAAACACCACATTCCATTATCTTGCATTTCCCGAGGTTAATTTACTATAAATTAGGGGATGGTCACATGTTAGGCCAATCTCACTACGAAAGCGAGAGAATTTTTCTATAGGGCATGTACCTTGTAGTGAATCCATCATCGATTTTAGTCAAAAATGAAGGAAAACTTTGAACAATTCGATAATCGATAATGCATCCGCATAGTCGATTACCATAAAATTTACTTTGTGAAAAGTTCACTGGACGTACAAATGAAAACACTGAAATATCTGCTGGTCTAGTTTCCTGACTCGTATAACCGCAAACTTTATAGTCCGTTGAATATACCTTAGATATGCTTTTCTGACAACACCCATAACAGTAAGTTTCATATCTTGAACAATGCTTTTTCAGTGCTATAAACAAAACAGCATTTGAAAATTTGTTGCGAGGTGAACCTCAGCTCCTTTCAGGATCCTCTCTAACCCTCAGAGTCACATCCTGTTTACACAAGACGGTAACGTGGAGAAGATGTATTCGATTATACTTGAAAATTAAACAGTTTGGACAAAACTTATTTCGCTACTTCCGATAATGGATCATGTAACGTTTACCAGTTCTAGCTGAACACTACAATGAATCATGTACCTGAATCCGTTATATCTATAGAGGCTGGATGTGAAAACAGGCTGGATGCAAGAAGGCGGAACTGGAAAGTAACAAGCATGACCTTATTAATACACCTCTTCAAAATGACAGAAACACCGTCGCATGAAAATCGCAATCTACAGCAGAACGTCATCGTAACGACACTAAGTACAAGGCAGATAAATTTCTTTGGGCCAATAATCAGTGGTTTCGGCACCTTGTTGACTATTTTGGTTTTACGGTTTGTATAATAAGCAGAAAAATTTAAGTAAATAATTTATTTACTTATTTATTTTCCGGTATCCTGGGAACTATCGGTAAATGAAGCCAACTTCACTTCTCTAGCTACAGTGGAGGTTAGAAGTGTTAAGACACACAAAGAGATGTTTGTTAAACTGGGTAATTAAACGCTCCCGCTCTCACAAATAATGTTGAACTTTGAGCAAGATAGGTGTTCCCTGGGTATCATCTTTACCGCGTGACCTCAGAGAGGAACATTTCCAAACTGGGAGCCAAGTCAATGAATTGACAATTTAAAAAAAATAAAATTTTACCCAAAATAGAAAGAGGGAGCTTAATACCTCTTGGCTTTCCTCTATGTCATCGTGAGCAACTGTCTCTGAAAGTTCATTCTACAGAAAAAAAAATTTTATTGTAACCTTTTAAGAAAGAGCAACACTCAATCATCACTCAATTATTGCAGCATGGTACTGTTTAATTCTTTGCCTGAGACGCCACCACTGCTTCCCCCGTGAAATGACGTCTGAGAAAGGAGCGCAGAAATTCCATACTGCATGATGGCGTGCCACTAACCAGATCTGGCAAGTGTTTTTACTTGGTTGAAAATTTGCTTCATCCAATCGGAACGTGAACGACTACCCAGATCCCAGATCTTGATCCGGGTAGTGACGCGTCATCTTATGGAATTACTGCGCTCGTTCGTCACACGTCATTTCGCGGGCAAGACAGTGGTATCGTCGTGAAATATCGGCTGCCCGGGGAGGGAGGGAGGCAGGGAGGAAGGGGGGAGGGGGCCTCTCTGGTTATCTGATTCCTCGTGAGGAAGAGAATGGGTAAAACGATCTACTAAACATTCACAAAATACGAGTAGTGATGAAGGATAAAGCAAATGATGTTTTACCTGCAAGTAACGGAGAGCTTCAAACGGATCACGAGATGCCATTTCACGAAATCTACAACAGACGACCATTATACGTCACAAATGTGATAGCGTTCCATATAATTAAGTTGAGACTAAAATAATAAAAATCATTGCGATGAAAACACTAATAGACGACAAGGTACCTTTGCTTGCGTATTAAATATCGACATCTTCGTAACAAGTGCTCCCTTGAAGGTCTTGATAACTGCGACACAAAAATATAATGGATATAGACCTTCCTGAACTCAACATTGTCCCAAAAAATAGCGCTTCAAGTCCATTTTCTATTGCAAACATCATTTGATTTGAAGTAAGTTCAGCCGAGTCTCTACAAGTATGGTGCGGCCACCCTCAGGAAAGAAAAAAGGTCCTTAAAAAAGGTTGGCCGCTTAGAGAGGTTCTGTCGACAGTGATTTCCCACCGGACACTTTAATCAGCCGCGACTATGGTAACTGGCCGCTAAACAGTGGATGGCATCTTAACAGAAGTTCGGCTGTAATGGCCAACGCATCCAGGCAGGTATCATCATTCTTGTGTGTCCGGTTGAGTACTGAAGCCGGCAAAACGATCTTTTTTTCGTTGTTCAGACGCCATTTGTGGATTAGGAAGAGAACCTCCATGCGTAATTCTAGGGAAGTCTACATATCAACATGGTAGAATTTTTGTGATACACTTACTGCACCTTTAAAAAAGGCTATGTAACAAGCATAAATCGTAAAGCCGGAAAGATAGAGAGCATTACGTACATATATACCTTTAAAGACCAGAAGTCATCCAGCCTCATCTTGGGTAGGCTGGATTTACCAGGATTGCCTCCAAACAGATAATGAACCTTATGAAGGTGATCATAAACCAGCTGATGAGCAAACCGTGGACACGGCTCAACATTTTGCATCTTCGTCCAATACTGCTGGCCCATGTTTTCATTCTTGTAAACGCAAGACCTGCACAGCAGAAGAACGTGTGAGCAGTATCGACAAGCTCGTCAACACTGAACCGTGGGATTGTAGAAAATAAACAGACGCCTTTAACTCCTTTTCGTTCTCATTGAAATAAGCCAAATTCATATCAAGACCCCGGTCATATTCTGGGAGCCCACTGTTTGAAAGCCTGCCTGCTTTAGCCATCCTGCACATCACTATCCATTTGAGACTGGAATTAACACCAGCTAAAGAGATGATTCTGTGGACTGCTGGTGGGACATTGAGAAGTCAGCTGACCTAACTTCAACATCAGTATCAGTTGTGGAAAGCTAGTTTTGACTTATTTGCGTCCGTTTGAATTCGTAATGATCTCAGTGCCACTGCACGTTTCAGGGCTATTATAACAACTTGCATTCACGAGTTAATAACACCCACCAAATTTTACGCTCCAGATTGAAAACCCAAAAAGAATTCCTAACTGTCTCTTCACGTTTCTCTTTATCCTTGCTCAGACCCTACAAAGGAAAACAAGAAACGTTTGCCTTTTAAAGAGAAGAAAAGAAAATTAGAAACTCTACATACAGGCAACAGCTGTACTGTCACAGTACTCTCCTTAAACTTCTAAACAGACCTCAGATTAAACGCCCCCTGCCGGCTGGTAATGGACCTTAAATTAGACGGTGAAGTGACAAGTTTTTCAGCCCCACGGAAAACCCTGGAAAAGGATTCAAAAAGGGATGGGTATCGAATTTCTCCAGATATTAAAGATCATAACTAAATCAAACGTGTCGCGAGAATTATGGAAATGATGAGACAAACCTGTCTTCTTTTGAAGAATCCCAGGTATTTGAACGTTTGTAAGATTAGAATATACCACAGAATCGGGAAAGACAGTACTTACAGATAATACATGGATTTCATTTAGTTCTGGATCGATTGTTGCCCTCTGAGTAAAGCCTTGAGCTGGTACTGGCGGAGAGAACACACGCATTAACTCGTTATCCTTTAAAACGGCCTGGGGCCAGTTTTTTTGAAAGCCCCGGTAACCTTAAACCAGAAGCCATATAGCTGAAACCTAGGGAACAGCACTACAGGCCCTGATTGCAAGCCAGTCCGTTTAATTTCATCAACTACGTTCATAATTACTATAACCTCAACCTTTAATGTAAACATAGCACAGCTGTCTGGACAGGCAGCAGGTAGTAGCAGTAGCAGGAGAAGCAGTTTATATAATTATAAAAAATAGTAGTAGGGATAGTAGTCGATGACATAAAGGTTATTATGCCTCTAATGAAGGCAAGCCTTAACAATATTATTGTGAAAGGTTTCCAAATCTTTACAATTGATTCCTACTGCTTGGGTGTAGATGTACTCTACCTTGGTTGTTTCCATCTAATACCAGTGATATTTCCTGTGTGTCCACATGATACGTGATAAAGTCACTACACAATCAACAAATAATAGTAAAATAAAGAAGTTAGGGACTGCCACCCTAGATTTGTGAGCAAATGATACTTATTAGAAAATTCATGGAATATTTGTTTGAAACACATGCCTGGAAACAGCTCAACTTTGATAAAATTATGGTTACCCTATAAATAGCTTAGAATTGTAGCAATTGAATGAAATGTTTTCGGATGGGGAAGGTGTCGGAAGGCATGGCATATGAAGCAACAGTTCAAAGAAGCTGTCTTCATGCCTAAAGATGCAGCTCTTTGTATCCATTTCATAGACATTCAAAATTTCTTTAATTTTTATTATGGTGTTTGCTGGGACAGTTTTTTTTAAAAAAGTTGCAGCCCAGGGAATCACAAGCTTATTCGTCGCACAATGTAGGGCCAGTACTCAAATGAAAAAGTCTGGTTTGGCAGTGACACGTTTCATTTGCAGTAGGTCATCCTCTCAAATAAGCTCCCTCCCTCTAATAAGCACCCCCTTTTTAGGGGAAGAAAGTTAATAAGCCCCCCTCCCAACTCCTCGGAAAAGCGTTGGGCCGAGAATTGAGTCCTGAGGTACGCCATGTGTGATAGTGAGTGGTTTTGACAATGAAGTTGCAACACGAGTGAACTGTTGTCTGTCTGTAAGGTAACTTTCGAACCATAGAAGAGTTTTGTTGGAGGTACCCAAATTCTGTAATTTACAAAGTTGAATGACTGTATTTTATAAGGGTTGAATGACGTAGGCTGTTGAAGGCTTTGCTTACGTCAATAAGCACCATTGCCGTAATTTGCTTTTTAACCACTGCACTGAAGATGTGATCGCTTACTAGCAAGCTCAATGTTTCCGTCGAGTGGTGCTTCCGGTTTCCACTTTGGTGACAAGTGAGACGGTTTTTTTAAGTAGTTGTTAAATTGAGCTAGGGCGATTCTCTCAGCTACTTTGGAGAGCACAGGCAGAAGAGAGATAGGCCGATTATTATTTTGAACTTCGTGATCTCCATCTTTAAGGTGAAGACCACTTCACCTTTCTTCCAGGCTCATGGAAAAATCGAGCAAGTAAAGGAGTGGTTGATTATGCCAGTTATTGTCTGCAAAGTGTACTCGAGACAATCCTGTATACTGAGATGGTCATCTTGTCATAACCTGGCGCCTTGTTAATTCCTTTAAGTGTGAACATAGCATTGGGGCTTAAATTACCTTAGAAACTCTCTTCCTCTTTGTCCAGCAAAGATATAAAGAAGCCTTTTATCCTGCAAGGATACATCAAATGAAAACATGCATTATTTGAAAATGTTCAGAAGAAATAGTGAAGTTTATAATGACACTTAGTGTTACTCAGTACTTACAGAATGGAACAACATGGAATGGCCTATTCTGGACCGGAGCTCAGCGCAATCATCCCTGGAAATTATTGATAAATGTCAAGATAACCAGCAAACTACCAGTAAAATGTATTACCTACATTACAAGTTAAAATACTCAAAAAGACAGATTAGACAAATGTAAAAGAATGAAAACTACACTTCAGAGAAATAACATTAATTTGAATTGCTACACTCAAGCGTTCAATATTAATATTATTTTGCAGGCTAAGAATGTCAATTAACTTACAGGGCATAAAAAGTAGTTTTACAAGAAAATAAGAGTTTCAGAAGTTGGAATCACACGGCACAGCAATGTTATACAAACAGGAATAAAACTGTTTACAAACTTAGGATGTTTGAAAATCAGCTTAATTAAGCGACTCAAGATTCCATTCAAAGGATTTTGCATACTTTAGCCTTGTCCAGGTGTTTGTAGGGCAGTGATACGAGTATAATCCACTAAAAACTGGCTCCTGTGCCCTCTCATCTCCACTCACACTAGAAGAAAAAGAGACACAAAAACAATTAATAAAATAAGGCATTTTAAAATAAGATAACTTACGTTACTACCCTGACGTACCGAATTATTTTTTCTTGCAAGGACAAATATCTTAATCAGACTTCATTTTATGTTGCACTTTACTTCTTGATTTTTGAGAGCTCTGAATTGTAATTACAGTGAAACGTTTATTAAGCGGACACCTTCGACCTACCCAAGTGTCCGTTTAATAGAGGGTGGCCGCTTAATAGAGGTTGTAAAAGTTGCGCAATGTTTGTTAACGCCGATTAACATTCAACGGTTACTCTGTATTGTGATAAAGTCCCATATTGTTAAGGAAGTTAACGAAGCTGTGCTGTACTTTTTGCAAGACTTTAAGATGAACTTTGATCGCGGATGGCAATCATACGGCCGGATATCGGTCTAATTTACAGTTTTTTGACAGCTAAATGTATTGATCGTATTTCAAGGACATAATCCAATACTACTATTGTCAATTCAGTCCGGTGTCCACTTAATAGAGGTTTTTTACGATACAAATTAGCCAAATGCAATTTATTTTGGCGTCCGCTTAATAGAGGTGTCCGCTGAATAGGGGTTCGTTATAAAGGGAAATATAAGACTGCTTAATAGAGGTTTCACTGTACAGAGAACGAGCATGAGAAGATGTTATAATCCGTTTACTAACTCAAGATATCATAACATATTAATTTATTTAATAACTTGAAAGCCGCAACATAATGTCCGACCATGGTTAAGGTTTTATTTCACATGCGCAAACTTTGGTCCAAAACTGTCCAATGGCCGACGGTAATTTGCAAGGTACATGTACATTTTTTTCTACGGTTTGAGAGAGCCACACACTTGAAATTCTGGGGCTTCTGACATACCAATAAATAATAATACACCAAACATTATTTGTTTATTAACTAAATTCAATTCAACAAACTCGAGATAAATATTGTTACTCAATTTAAGGCTGTTACACTGAACAACAGTACTACAAGCAATAACAACAAAAATATTCAAGAGATGATGGTACAATTGGAGTGATTGGCAGTTTCATGAAGTAAACATTTACCATTTAGGCCCTAAAATAACCGGGTTATTTCATGAACAATGTAAGCGTGTCAGTTCCAACAATTTTTAAATTGATAAAAGCTCTACTGGTAAAAAATGCAGTTTGGTTGAGAGATTTCCTCTCACAAGACAATCATGAATAACTTTGGTTCCTGTAGGTAGGGTGGATGTTACTTGTTCCCACATTATCAGGTGCTATATATATATATATATATATATATATATATCATGCCCCATACAACAAGTGCCTTAAGCTTACAGAAACGGTAAACCTTTGACTGACACGTTAGGTTATTCTCGTGAAAGGCCATAATGTATATAGCTCTACCTCGTTAATACACGGCCACCAAATACATAAATAGTGCTCTTCTCTACATCCATACACATCTGCAAAAAAAATGACAGGCTCCTCAGGAATCAAGGTCCAATGTAACAATGACAATCATCTGCACTTGAAGTTATGTGAGTGTGTTAGTGAATGAAAACAGTATTTATACAAGGTAGTTTTATCAAATAAATTTACAATAAAGTATCTGTTCTTCTTAAAAGCCGCCCTTAACAAATGAAAATATGTCTTTACCTAAAACTTAACTAAGAAGAGATCGCAAGATAATATAAACTAAGAAAGACGAAAATTTATGACCTGATCTTAGCTTTTAGCTTCCCGGGGTCAATTCAATAAAACTTTTACATGTTTAATTTACAAGTGTAGCCATTGTTTTAAAGTCTGAGAACAATAGCTACACTTGTAAAAGTTTCATTATATTGACCCCTGCATCCCATGCATACGGTAACTTTGTTCGATAGAGAGAATTGCATCCATTCTTGATTTTTTCCAACAAAACAAGGAAACTGTTTGTTGACGGCAATTGAGTGTGAGCAGAAACTAAGTAAGCTGGAAGCTACAATCGGCGACAAAATTAGTTGAGACAACTAGCCCTAAAGGCCTCTCTAACATCTTACCAACTTAAAAAAGAGAAAATAAAGCTTTCCCTCCCCTACCCACTCCATGCAATGTTCTGTCACTGTTTGAGCTACCTGAAGAACAAACCAACTTTGAATGGAGGGGAGAGGGGAGGAGTGTGCATTATTTTGTTCCCTGAGGTTATCGCATTTGTGGACAATGTCTCAACAATTTTGTTGCCCACTGGGTTTAATTTAAGTTTCTGGGAAACTGCTCACCTACCCCTCCCATAAGCCATCATTTTGCCCAAAGTGAGACATAAGTGCTAATGTTAGCTGAGGGGAGGGGTAGGTGGGCAGTTTCCCAGAAACCTAAATTGGTCCACCGATTGTAGCTTCATGTAGATATCCTTAAAGTTTATCTAGTCTCAAGTGCTCAAAAAAGTATTTCATTGACACAAAAATCTCAAAAAATTTAATCACAATTCATGACTAATAATTACCTGATGGTCAAAGATGAGAGGAGGGCCTCCTTCAGTAGAGGTATCCTGACTGATAAGAGTCCACTGATTTGAAGTTATATCATAAACATAAAAATCATTCTACAGAGAGACAAAAGATCAAAACTCTGACTCATACTGGAAAAATGCGGAATGATATGTAAATCCTTAGTGCTCCCTAAGTAAGTGCTCTTATTCATTTCTCTCAGGGTTCATACAAAAAATTCCAACCATTTTTCAGGGACTTTTCAAGGATTTTTCAAGGACCACATTAGATTTTCAAGGACCATGACCTACTAGGAATATAATTTCACAGATTGTGTAAAAATGCACATTTCCAGTCTATCTCAAGCTCTAAGGCTTGAACTGTTTGCTTCACCAACTTCTCTACATTTTTCAGTTCACTTCTCTTAAATTAATAGTTAATTATTGCATAAAACATTGAAGACTTTGTGTAAATGACCTTTAAATGCTCTGAGTTATGATTCACACTCTGTCTTGGACAACCAACAATCATTAAAAAACACTTTCCATGCCACTAAATTCAAAGTTGAAGAAAATTCAAGGACTTTTCAAGGCCTTGCACAAAAATTTAAGGACTTTTCAAGGAAAAATGGAATTCAGGGACTTTTCATGGACTTCCCCTAAAATTAAAGGACTTTTCAAGTCTGTGCGAACCCTGTCTCTTTCTGTTATGAAAATTTATTACTTATTGTGAACTTTACAAGCAGGTGTAAATTCAGGCTTTTTTTAGTAACTTCTTTATTCTTAAGAGGATATGGAGGGTGTGTTCAATTATTGATCACATACTGGGACAAGAATATGCTACGTATCAGAAAAATTTTTTTCAAGGAGATTTCTAGATGTCACAATGCAATGAATCCCAAAATAAGTGATTTCTATGTTTCTTATTGTCCTATGCTTATGGTTTCAAACCATCAGCAGCAGCACTCCCATCTCTAAACTCACATCAAGACCACCCCCCCCCCACCCCTCCTTCATTTGCCTCCTGCCCCAAACGCAAAATATTAAAGAACATATTATGCAGGCACCTACTTCAAAACTGCCAGATTTGGGAAGAACATGGGTGACCCCTTCTCACCCTTCGTAGCTGTACTGATTCCCATTATCTTCGCCTAACTATCTGTATCTGTTTGTGGCATCATTCAATGAGTTACTTTTAATAAGTCTCATTGTGAAGGGATGCACACTTGTTTTCAGTAATAAAGTACGTTGTATGTTTACACTGTATAATCAAGATACATGCTGATTATACTACCTTAAGTGGTGTTGAACTTCTCATTTCAGAGTCAAGATATCTTCCCAAGGTATATATCAACTTCTTTTTACCATCCAAACACATCTTATGGCAGGACCTTGCACATGGCCCACCATCCTGCTCAGTATTGCGTGACAAACAAGTCCACAGCCCAGATTCCACACTGAATGCCCAAAAGTCTGATAGGTCTACCATTCCATCCCAGCCCCCAATCAGATAAATGACTTGAGTTTCCATGTCAATTAACATCTGATGTCCTCCCCTCATACCTGGACGTGAACTCACAGGGTCCGCATCTGCACAAGAGTAGAAATAACAGCTAATAAAAGACAATCACGAAAGCCCATTCCTGAGCTACCCAAGCCTCTGGATATTAGAACAATGTCTTGGAGAAAATAAAATATCTCAATTTCCTTTGTCTGCTGGTCTTAGTTGTTCATAAATTGGGGCTAGGAGACAAAGAAAATTGAGAACCACCCTAGGTTAAAATATTTTACAACCTGAATAATAATAATTATAACGTAGCTGCAAAATTCACCTAATCAAATTCAATAATGCGAGCGTGCTACATATTCCCATTGAGCACGCTGATGACGTCAGTTAACTATTCCTCTAGTTGTTGTGAGCTTAGCAATTCTCCCAAGACATCTCCCAAGTGCATCCATAACTCAGCAGTGCACGATGAAGCGTTTGCCATTCGTTTTTTAAGGTAATTTAAGAGAAAACTTTTGAATTTGTCAACCGATAGCAGGGAAAAGAGGTGAGTGTTGTTGTTGCAGTTGTTGTCATCTCTGTGAGCTGTGTGGGCTATGAACAGTTGTTTCTCTTAAAAATACTTTTCAGAGATAATAGTTTTCTGGCACCTCAAAACGCATTTTACAATATTTTTTGGAGTACACTTTCTCTCAGTTTCTGGATAAAAACATAAGCTTAACTGCGAGGGGAAAAAAATAGTCACGTAAGTAGTCATTGACATGTTCTGCTTTGAGCGCGTGCTATAATAATAATATTTTAAGTTAACTGCTACATTGATCACTTTGGTGATGTTATAAAAAATAATTGGTTCATACTTCAGCAGTGCATATGTTGAGATATTGAGCACATGGGAAGTTTAGAGAGCATTCAAGAGGCTAGAGTTGCTCTCGGCTGCCCCTCAAGCAACTCTTATGCCTCTTTCGTGCTCTCCAAACTTCCCATATACCGTATTTATTCGAATACGCTCCAATTAAACTTCGTATTAGCACCCACCTCGATAAAGCGCCCATCCTAAAGGCAGAAAAAGTTAATAAGCGCCCACCCCCTCCTCTTCCCAATCAAACTCAAACAAGTGCTCACCCCCACCCCACACACTTGAGTGAATAAATTCTAATAACAGACTTTCCTGAGGTCGGAGTTTCCTTCAGAGTATTTTACAGAAACCTTGCTTTGTTACCTCTTCGCGTTTTGATATTAGCATTTATTGTTTTGTTGCAAAATAAACATACTTCACTTGCTGAAAATGGTGAAAATTTAACAAGCGCCCAGCCTCAAATAAGAGCCTACCTCCAATAAGCGCCCACTGTCAAGGTCCAAAAATTTAATAAGCCCCCAGGGCAGTAAATCGAATAAATACCGTACTCAATATCTCAACATACAAATGCTGATGCGTGAACTAATTGTTAAATTTAAAATAATTATTAAATACATAAAAATAGAAATAACAAGATATAAAACATTAAACTCTAATAATATTATATTAAACCATCATTAATAAATGTCCTAAAAAGATAGGTCTTTTTTTTTTTAAAGTACAAACACTGTTTGATTTACGAAGGCCAAAGTGAATACTGTTCCACAGCCTAGCGGCACATGTGAAAAATGCGTTATCACCATATGGTTAAGTATTGGATTTTTGTTGCAAAAGAAGTCTTAAAGAATTTGAACGAAGTGCCCTGGAATGATTCTGGTACTGAAGCAATTCTACCAAATACCAAGACCATTTTGGCATTTAGAGCTTTCAAAACTAGCAAAAGTAACTTGAACACAACACGGTAGGAAATCGGGAGCCAATAAAGTTTTACCAGAAGTGGACTTAGGTCCGGTTCAGATAGCGAACTTTTCATGAGCTGAACCATAGTTAATTGAGTGGAATGGTTATGAAACCCGTCAGACTCCTTTGTTATATGTTTTTGTGGACCTGAAAGTGCACAATGTTAAAAGAATCCCTATCATTTTGATTGTATTGACCAATAAAAATGTTGCATTAATTTATTCCGTAACAATTTGCCAACAGAAAACAAAGGATTGTGCACTTTCACGGTGCTTTGAACATAAACTGCAGTACCATTGTTTTTATCATTGATGTTTGCCGCTTTTCATAATCAGTCTCCTCTAATAACTATGGCTGAACCTAATACATTGAATTAAGTACATCTTTTTGTCTAGCCCACCTGGGAATTTCGCCTTTGGGGTGACTTTGGAACGGCTTTGATTCAGACGCCGAACTTTTCATGTACTTAACCTAATGCACAAATGATATTATTACAACGTATTTTGTAAGCAGTTTGAGCAAAATGGGCATTTTTCGCCTTTTGAAATTAGTTCAGCTGCAATTAAGATTGGCGTCTGAATCAATTCAGCCGGTCTGAATGATTTGGGTCGACCTCAATTCGAATTAGGTTCAGCTAATGAAAAGTTCGGCATCTGAACCAGGCCTTAATGATCAAAGTTACCAGCACCAGTTACAAAACGAGCTGCCATGTTCTGTAGCAGTTGAATTAAGTTTCCTCTGCTGACAATTGGGTAATCCATAAAAAAGAGAGTTACAGTAATCCAATTTAGAAGTTAAAAGCGTCTTCAACTGTGGCAGCTGATCTTTGTTAAGATACTTTCTGATCTTAAACAAGTTTCTAAAATGGCAGACTAACGCTCTCCAAAGATCCATCTATGTTTTACACATAAAACTATGATGGTCAAAGGACACATGACTATCTAGAACTTCACTTTTATGTTTGTTCAACTTTAGATCATTTGTGATTCAACAACAAATATCACCAACACAGCTTTCAATCTGGTTTTTGACCAAAGATGCATCATTTGTTTTAAAAACAACATAAAGCACAGCATAAAGATGATATCAATTATTGACATAATTACAGCTCTAAATAACATCACTGAGAAGATATTTATAAATGAGGTTAAATACAGGTCCCAAAACAGACCCTTGCAGCACACCAACTGACAGGACATGCTTACAGTCGACTCCTGATGACGCGAACCCTCGCTAACTTTAACCTTG
This sequence comes from Porites rus, assembly GCA_964035705.1. Classification (NCBI taxonomy): domain Eukaryota; kingdom Metazoa; phylum Cnidaria; class Anthozoa; order Scleractinia; family Poritidae; genus Porites; species Porites rus. The sequence continues at coordinate 11,521,598 of OZ038004.1, read as the reverse complement.
CACTAACTCGAACCAAAATCAATTTCCCCTTGATTTCCTTCATACGTTTACTGTAATTTTCTCGGTAACTCGAATCCTCAGTAACTCGAACCTCCAGCTAACTCAAAGTAAATTTTGTTTCTCCTCAGTTCATTTCAATATGTCCAATTTTACCCAGAATATCTCAAACCATGTTTTGAGCACTTAAAAAGTCAGGGAAAAACAGTATACCAATGTCTGAACATTGAATTTTGAATTTCCCACCCACTGACATGTTGTAGGCATAAAGTTTACTAGTGAAGGCTGATGTTGTTTGTCACAAAGAACAGCTTTTACGTCTCAAAACAGTAAAACACATGCTCTATTTGGGCTATATTTTGTTACATTACATTCTGATTTAGAGAAGTCTCTTTCAATTTTCAGTTAACATTTCTACAAGTCAGAGTAGATGTGACTATTAAACATGTTCACTGTAGTAAACAATGGTTTTTTTTCTTACTTCTGGCTATTTTCTTCGAGCTCCCGATAACTTAAACTGAAATGAAAATGAAAGGTAATCTTGGAAATGGACAATTAGAGCTGATCATATAAATTTCATATTTAAACACGTCAACATGGAGCTGTGCTCCAGTAGAGCTTGTTGGCCCATGGCACCTTGCAGTGTACTTTAGCTAAATTGTATAAAAATCGTATGCCAAGCACCCTGGAATTATTTCACACTCAGAGCAAATTTTTTTAAGAGCACAGCCGTGCATAATTAACTACAGTGCACAATAAATTGCACCATATTAAATTTAGTCTAGCTATAGCCTTCTATATTAGCATACATGTTATTCTCTTCACTGATCTCAGAACATTTCTAACAGTACAATATATATGTACATGTTTGGAGAAACCAGTAAACAATTATGATTATAATAATTACAATTAATAATAATTAATAATTTTGTTTTAATATTTTATTCATTCAATATTTTATTCAAGGACAGCACAAGGGTTAATTTCCAAATTTTATTGATGAGTGGAGTCAGCGTGACTTCTTCACAAATTTTGGAGTCATTTTGCAATATTTGGAGTCAAGTATCAGACTTTCCAGCACGTGGTCCTGGCATGTATACACTATCGTGAGGGATACACAAAGTAGCTGTGGTGGTCCGCTGACCTGGAGAGCTCAAATCCATGATGGCAGTCATTGAGTAAATTTTGATCGTAATTTACCCTTTCCTGTTTTGTCGTGCAGTCTAATTCTTTAATTTCAATGATTTAATTAAGGTTTACAATGCTTACAATTAACATAAATTGTATTTGTTGCGAAAAATGTAAGGACAAAACGGTTCTGGAGTGGAAGTGGCTCCCTGTTTGTTACCGAAAATTTTAGGAGTTGAAGTGACTCCCTCGGTAACCTCAGTGATAAAAAAAATTACGCCAAGTTTGGCATATTTGCGAACCCTGGATAGCACCAACAAGGTCATATAATAAATAACTTAATAACCTCATCCTTTCAGTCATTACAGGGACCTCGGCTCACTCTCAGTTAACAAGTGGTATGTGGCACTCATTTTTCCAAGGAAAACAAGTTCACAACTGCCAGTGATCTCATTAATAATAATAATTATTATTATTATTATTATTGTTATTATTATTATTATTATTATGATTCGTGACATTTCAGGAATTTAATAATAAAATCAACTGGTCACAATGGAAGTTAAACTTGTTTAAGTATACTTGCATACAGGTACATTTTTACAAAAACTTGTCACAGGCAATTGAATATTTGCATTAAAATGCAACAATAGTAAACTGATTTTTCCTTGTATCATTAATAAACCAATACAACAATATCAATAATTAATGTGTCAAAAAGGCGATGACATTTCTTACTTGACCATCTTCATCCTACAGCTGTATTTCTGTTATAAATAAATTATTATTACAATTCTCTCTGATTGGTATAGTCAGAGCTAATAAAAGACACATGAAGGCTTACTTTGAGCAAGAGGGATGATAGCAGTCCACTTGGGTTTGTACTCCTGTTGGCTAATATAATGGTTAAAAATAGCATCTGTGGAATAATAAAAAAATTAATAATGAAAAAGTGAAGAGAATTGGCTCAGATTTTATAACCCATCAGCAGAAATACCCAGATAATAACTTGACAAATCCATAAATTGTTATAATCAGAACTACATGTATCTCTTTATCAGAAGTCACTTTATATTTAATGCTTTTTTTGCCTGCCACAGAGTACATTTATATAAATTTTTGAGTTCTTTGACTAGCACCACTTTTATAATTGACAATCATTTTGTGAAGGAAACATGACAAAAACATACAAAATGTCATGAAAAATATTGTTCATCATGGCTAATGTGTAAAGTGTGATGACAAAAGGGAGACAAACAATGACCAAAACCTTATAAACAAACAAATGTATAAAAAATGGATATTAAAGAGCTATAAGTTATGAGTCCATTACAAGGCAACAACAGACTGTGACACAACTGATGTAAGTTGGAATATTATTTGTCAACAATTGCCTCTTTTTATTTTTTCACAATAATCAATTGAACATTGTTCATAATTGTATGATTATCACATTGGAGTGATCAACTTCTCCCTGCACGTCCTGGAATTCAGGTGCATAAAAGAATTTCTTAAAATACAGAGATATGATACCTGTAATGCAAGCCTACCTTTTGAAGCTTCCTCTATAATTTTTTCACATCCATCAAAGTCATTATTTATAACCTGCAGAATTGGAAGGAGTACAAATCATGATCAATTTGAGTCAAGTTTATTTTTTACAGCCCTGATTTACCATTGTAACTACATGTATAACGGAGAGGAGACACAGATCAGAACCTTCTGCATTCTGTACCCTGCTCTCATACATCCTGTACTTAGTTTTTCATTTGACAGTAACCCTTTTTTGCATTGCTCCCAGATTCAGATTCAGATTTGTTTCTATTTGGCGCTATTAACAAATATTATAACAGTCTGAGTTATACAGTGACATTACAATAAATTAATACAGAGAGAATAAATAACACAAATGGTAAGAAGTATAATGTGTGCAGTGACCAGTTGAGAGAGTAGCTAGTAACAGCTATCAAGGTGGTCACTACCATTTGCAATTCACTGGCGTAGACAAGCACATACAGTAAAATTAGAAAAAGAAATAGAAAAAAAATTAAGCCCGAAAAGGCCTTTTATCTTAAAACTTACATTTACTTTTCATACAAAGACAATACAATGTAATAGAAAATAGAAATTAATACAGCATGGGCAGAATTCACTATAAAATGCAGTCAAATTAAACTTCACACATAGAATGGGTATTAACTGAGACGGGGTACAGTTGGTACTGCTTGTAGAAGTGTTTAAAAGATAAATGAAGCTTTTTAAATGCTGAGGGAAAAGTTTCCCAAATGTTTGATGCCACAAAACAAAAAAGGTGTAGCTTCATGTATTAAATATTACATATCTGGTCTATGAAAGTTGTAGTTCAAATATTGACAAATGTGGTGTCATATCAGTGTATCTCAGAAGCTACAGTAAGGGTTTTGAGAGAAGACAAATGAAGTTAGAGTTCAATATGTTCCCAATTCTAAATGACACATGCATGCCTATGGATTTATCAAAGGGTTGAAAATTTACAGTATAGTTAACCTTTTTTCTTCACAGCCAGAGTGGGAATTTTTGTTCACTTTCAAGTGATATTTATAAAATTACTTTTTGTCTTGAACCATAGGGAGAGCTGCTCACTGTTTGGTACTCATTTTTCATACAGTTAAGTGTTATAACACACTGAAAAATAAATCATTAAAAGGAAGTTGGCATTTAATATTTCTCTCCTACTTCTCACCCACTTCCTGTATCTCCTCCACACCTGTATCCCATACCCCTCTAGCCTCCTGTTCTACTAAGATCCTTTTTCTGTTCCCCAACTCCACATGTAACAACTATCATGGTGTACAACAAAATTGTGGCTGAAACAGTATGAAGATGGATCTACTGTCCACAGGCTGAGAATTCCAAGGACTTAGCTACTGTTCACTGTATCTACTGTTCACAGGCTGAGAATTCCAAGGACCTGGCTAGTAAATATCACCAGAAAGGTCTGCTACATCCAAAGAAACTAAGTGTAGTTTACACACATATTAAGTTTCATTTACTTTTTAAAGGTGCTAACCAGTTTTTGATGAAGTTCTGTCAGCATGGGATGTTCAAGGGCAATTTTTGTCCTCTTTTGTAGAGACTCAAATGCTTCAGTGTAGTTGTGCTGTCGAAAGTGTTTCAGGCAAAGACGTATTGCCTCTCTCTCTCGATACTAGAGCAAGATAAGCATCAAAGTAAATATTATTATGTTGTAAATTAACAAGTAAAGAAAAGTACTTGCAAATTTACTATTTTCAAGGTTTGCATGGATCCTTTTTTGAACAAAAAATTCAAGGACTTTTCAAGGAGTTTCCAGGACATTTCCCACTGGTCAAGGACTCCATTCAGAGCAAAAAAGAGCCTTGAGTCTAAGTCTTTTTTTAGTTCTTCAACAGCAATATGAGCAATTTCATCCTGAAGGTTTCTTTGTGTTTGCTGAGTTGGATAAAGTAAGCACTGAAATTCAAGGACTTTCCAGCCCCAACCGCAATTTTCAAGACCTTCAAGGCGATTTTTATTTTAAAATTCAATTGCAAGCAATGACTTTCAAGGACTTTCACGAAGCATACGAACCCTGTATTTCCCTCGGAGCCATAGCAATAGAAAATGTTTTCTGTGTTTGTATAGCCTGATATAAACACCAGAGGGGTTGGGAGAATTTGAGACAGTTATGCAAACCCGAGACAAAGTCAGGGGTTTGCATAACCATCAAGAATTCTCCCAACCCCTCTCGTATTTATATTATCAGGCTATGCAAAGACAGGAAAAAAGTTTTTTATTGCTTTTATAAAATAACTTTCCCAAGAAAAAATGCAAAACTCTTTGTTATGGCACTGATTAAAAGAGAAATTCTTACCAGTCACAAAGTCTTGCACAATAATTGAAGTCTTGCACACATAATCAGTTCTTTTTTTGCCAAAAGATGTTTTCCAAAATAGGCAGGTACAAAAGTCAGACCGGATCAACTTGGACCGCCAGTCCAGGTCGGATCAACTCGGACCAACTCGGATCGAATAAAAAAATAAAAATAAAATAAAATTGGACTTGGATCAACTCGGAGCAATCAAACAAATTAAATTAAATCAGCAAAACAGAAAGTTTAACCCATTTGGAGGGTAAAAAAGGCCAGATCATCCTTTTTTCTCCGGGGCTTTCAGGCACCACTTCGTTTTACTAGTGTCAGTTCCTCTTGGATCATGTTATAAACTCATGGTTGTGGTTGCGTTACACGATGCGCTCTGCTTCACAGATATGGATGACCTCAAGGAGGGTAAAATCTCGACCATCTTTCTCAATGAATTTGCTTCATTCCAAGAAAATGATAGTTTCAGTTGCCTAGAATATATCTTTTCTTATTTTTTTTATTTTATTGTAGCTTTTTGTCACAAAGCAAAGAAGTTGAGGTGAGCATGATCATAAGTTATACACATAATTTTTGATTAATAAGCGTCCTGAGTTATTTATGAGAAAAGCATCAAAAGCCTGGTCAGTTAATCGCATTTAGATAGTTATCGAAGAGTGTTTGTTTGTTTGTTTGTTCCTGTTTGTTTGTTTTTTTCTGCGGGACTTCTGAAACTTAATTTTCATGATACACTAGTGAGCAGCACACATACAAATTTCCAGTGAACATTTTCAACTTGGAAGGAGGAGAAACCATGCTCGCCCGGGACAAAGGAAATTTCCATGCCCCAGGCAAGAATCTAACTCGTGACCCTCCAGTTCAGTGGTTGGAAAGTCCGATAAACATGTAGTATTGGGAGGGTCGTGAGTTCAATTCTCACCCGGGGTATGAAAATTTTCGTTGTCCCGGGCAATTGCAGGGATGATTTCTCCTCCTTCCAAGTTGAAAATGTTCACTGGAAGTGTAAGTGTGCTGCTCACTAGTGTATCATTAAAATTAATAAAAATAAAAATAAAATTAATTTACGCAACCACGAGTTCGTGAGAAAAAAACAAAATGGCGGGTGAAAGTTAAGTGATACCGACTGATTTTATTTTTGTTTTTATAATCCAAGTTGTTTTTTTTTAATGAACCCAGTTGATCCGAGTCCAATGTTATTTTATTTTTATTTTTTTATTCGAGCCGAGTTGGTCCGAGTCGATCCGAGTTGATCCGACCCAGACTGGCGGTCCGAGTTGATCCGGTCTGACTTTTGTACCTGCCTTTTCCAAAATACAGATTTTTCTCTCTTAAAATGTCAGGTTAAGCAAAAAAAAATTGACACAGAGTGTCACAAGTTTAAGCCAACGAAGGCATCGGCAAATAAAGTAAACTTGTCAAGTTTTGAACTCAAAAACTTTTTCAAATTTGTGCTTGTGTGATAATTTAGACAGCGAAAAGCAAAACATCTTGACGTCCCAACCATGTTTACATTCTTTCATGCAAACACTTCTCTCGGCCAATCAGAGCATGCGTACTATCTTAGTTATTTTATAAATTACTGTATTCATTAACAACAGTCATACTTAAGCATAACATACAACTGTACATGTGCTTACAGTGTTAAACCAGGCAAGACTTGGTTCCACAATATCTGGATCATTCATTCCTTGCAGCTCAACAAACCAGATACTAAAATTAAAACTGGGTCCATGTGACATGATAGGAACTGGAATAAAAAAGAAAGAATGAATGATCTTCCATAAATTGCTTGAACATAGCCTGTATTAATGTACCAAAGGTGAGCCTGGCAATGCCAATTGCAAACATTGAACAACTAAATGAACTAAGTGTTGCACACTTATTATGCACATACCAGTAAATCACAATAGTATTGTGAAGCATCTGATGATAAAAATGAAAATGTTGCCAAAAAGAAGTAAAACAATTTAAATAAGTATTGCCTTTCTACTTTTCTTATAAATTATCAACTGCATTATATGGGGGCAATGTGGCCAAGAGAGTGTTGGATATATTACAAGTCAAAATTAAACTCAAGTTAAAATTTTTTATCCTAGGTTGATTCTCTTTTTCCTTTGACTCCTAGCCCTAATTCATGAATAGTTGGGGATATCAGACAAATGAAATTGAGAATCAACCTAGGTTAAAAAATTTTAACCTGAATTTACCTTTGACCTGTAACAGATAGACAGTACACAGGTCCTAAGTCTAGCTTCCTTCACCACTGGCTGTTACGTACCTCATCTAAAAAGTTACTTCTTGGCAGACTGGAGTTCAACTCCTTAAAGCCAATCAAAATTTTGAGAATGATTTTCTTTCTGTCAGTGACATGCAGGGATTCCAAACAGATTGACAAACAGACTGTGGCAATTTAAGAGGAGAGCTTGAAAGTAAAATAGGACTAACTGCACCTCCTCCATAAACAACTAGGTATTTAAATTTATAATATTAACCTTGGGCATCAGTTGTTCAAATATTGGATAATGGTATCCACTGGAAAAAAACACCATCCAGTGGGTACGTATTTGACAAGGCAATTGCATTGTCCACTGGACGGACATTTTATCCAGTGGATAGTGTTATCCAAGTTTTGAACAACTGAGGACAGATGCTTCTCATATACAGGCGTGCACTGCTTTTACAGAACATACAGAACATTTTACTTTGCGTTATTTTCCTCACTTATACATTGTCCATGACTGTGCTCACATGGTGGGTAGGTCCTCCTAAAATGTTCTACAATTGGTATAGGATTTAATGGAGCCGAAACCAATTGTGGAATTGCACGCAGTTTAGGCATCCTACTGATGAACAGTTGCGACACGTAGATATAATTTATATTTTTTTGCAACTAAGATAATTTGCAGTCTGTCTACTTTGAATACATGTTCATTTCTTTCACCAATACTTACCAATTTTAATATAATTACATGGAAACATTTTTCCATCCAATTCATGCTTCAGATTAAATGTCTCCTTTATATGATCATTTCTGAGCCCACTGCAAAATTACAAATTTTATTAGAATGCATTTCAAGAAATTTTTCTCAAGGATTCGCTTTAAAAGGAACCCCTATTCAATGTTTCACATCTCATACACAGGAGTACATGTAAGTGTCAGATTCTCTCTAACAATAACCAGTGTAAACGTAGTTTGAGAGCACCTGCCAATTCTTGGCAAAAACGGTGTTCCTGTACAATTTGACATTTTCATGGCATGCTGTGAAACATATCAAACAAATCTGTTGTAGAGCGAGGTTGCATGTAGTTTGGTACATTTCTTGAGCCTTGTGAAATGTTGGCCACAATTTCAGTGTGCAAAGAAAGTCAGTTTTATAGCTACTCATTTAGGCAAAGCTGTAGCTAGCATGTACTAGCCCAGAAGTCATTTCAACTAGCCTGAAAACTATTTTGATGAGGAGGATTGATTACAGTTCTTCTGAAATTAATTTGAATTCCCCCAAAAAAATTCACCTAAAAAAACTTCACTTGCCTGTCAGGCAACTTAAGAACACAATTTACTAGCCTGGTAACAAAATACACTAGTCTTGGGCTATCGGAGACTTCTTTCATTATACGCTGATTGTTTGTAGGAAATCAAAATGTTAAAGAATGCATGTTGTAGTTTCCGACTGTCTGGTCCACACTTAACCATTGTACATTGTACAACAATTATTGTGTATACAAAACTCCAAAGGAAATTTTTGAATTTCAAAAACAAAACATTTTAAAGTGGATTTTGAGCAGTCTTGGAAAAAACAGTTAACTTAAGTAATACTCAGTGTATACAGTACCTATGTAACAACTCAGTCATGTGATCATCATTTAATCCACCATAAATCTTGAATTTTCTGAGATTGCAGACATGGGTCTTCTCATACTTGCCAAATGTTACAGTCATCACAACTGCTGGTTTATCCAGCTTAAGTATCAGAAACTGAACAAAATAACAAAACCTTGTTAATATGTGAGTGACAAACTGAAATTTGAATAACATGCTTAAAGACAGTAAGATTTCCGCACCTCAAAAACAGCTTGCTTATATGAATAGAGTCGAACATCTATGCATATTTATTAATATGTATATTGGGCTGTGGAGTGCGTGGAAATCTAGTCTCCCACGCAGCCGTTTTGTGCCGTCATGTAATGCTCCTCCCCAACAAACGGCAGCTCACATTCGAACCACATTCCTTTCCAATAATTACTATTGTTTTATTTGTTAACCCACAGCAATGACCAATCATTTATCAGTAGACTGAACACAAAGAATGAGTCCCTGTGATTTCCGGTTGCACCTGAGGTGTCAGCCGTGACGGGCTGGATTCTGTTTTGCTTTTATAATAACTGAATCAAAGAGTGAGGGTTTCTGCAGGCAAAAACAAAAAAACACATTTGGCCCTAAAATGGGCGACTTTAAACTGTATAACACTAGCCTGCATAGCAGGCACTTGGAAGTAGTGGGCACAAGAAAAAACGGGTGCGCGAGAAGGAGACACGCGAGGGGAGAGGAAGCGCCTGCACGGAAGGCCCCCGAAAATCGTTTCCTGCCCCCTCTCTAATTACTTGGCAGCCGTTGTGTGATCTGTCAAAAGTTTTGACAGAAAACGACTGACCTCGCACAAACAAAGCAAGCCGCCAAAAAGCGTTGTACATTTTATCTTCGGTCTAAATATATCTGTTATAAAGATCAGCTGGGTTATCTGATTATAGAGCGATGGAGCAATAAACTGATGGTTAACACACAGCTTTAAATCGTTTTTTAACATGGGCACAATAAATAGGAAATAACAAAGTAAAAACTGGGTATCTTTTAAAGAATGCATGCTGTGTATTATAAAAACTAAAAATATTGTTCTGGTCAGATACCAACGATCACAGCGTACATGGAAAATGACCATATTGCTTTTACTGCGCTAACTAGCAGCCGTTTTTGGAGCAGACATGTCTTACTAAGGGGACCTAAACCTCAGAACACAAACTGTACCGACATGTTTTCTACTGCAGTAACGAGACATAAACAACAGACCTCAGGTCGCCTCCAAACGGCGAATAATACTATAGTGAAATGTTTTTTTCAAATTCATGCCCCTGGTAAGTGTTTCATTTCATCAATCATGTCCAAGTTTTGATGGTATACATTCCATCGATAGCACAAGCCGCCAAGTTCTCCTGAGCAAAGAATATTTCCTCTGATCTTCATTGCAACGATTCGACAAATCTTTTGTCTCTCGCCACTTCTGTTGATGCGTATCCGATGTCAATTCTTTCCATCATGAATACCGTTTGAACACTCCAACTTTTCTTTCACATTAGAGCCACATAGTCCCATTAAACCAGATTGAAGTGACCTCCGAGACCCGAACTTCGATTGTATACAATTTAGTGGTTTCAGGACCCAGTGGTGTATAAAATAATGCAAGATCTTCACTAGGTTGTCCATGTACTATTGATTGACAGTTTTCTCGCCCCGCGCGGTTAATTTTTCCCTCACGAGCCTCTCGACCAATTGGAAATATCCGCACTCACAGAGTGCGAGTTGAAACGATTTTCGGGGGCCTTCCGTGCAGGCGCTCCCTCACCCCTTGCGTGTCTCCCTCGTGTGCGCCCGTTCTCTCTTTTGCCCGCTACTTCCAAGCGCCTGCTACGCAGGCTAGTATAACACTTGGTATAAAAGCTGGATCAGTAAATTTCCCATTGAGGAAAATTTTTTTTTGGCAAGAAACAGCTAATTGTTATCATATTATCAGCATTGGCCATCATGTGGTGTGACAAGTTCAAGTTCAAGTTCAAGTTCATTTATTCACACTTATTTAATTACAATACAACACATTTGCAATACATCACATGTAGATACAGACCAGGTAAGGTCAGATAAAGCACACGTATGTGCATAAGCATTTCTAAACAATCATTGGAACGGCAAAAAGCACAAATACTGCTTTAAGTGGACATCAGTTTCAATTCTTACACTGGATAAGTAGTCAAATTGCAGCAATTTCGAGTCTGTTTTATTCAAAACAAAAAGTAATGTACGTAATGAGACAAATATAAAAATGGCTTTCTGGGAGACAACTTGGCACCAAACATGATACGATAGAATGCAGGCTATGATTGGAAGGCATGTAAAAAGACTATCTGACGCAAAACCGTTCTAGAAAAATAGAACCATTGCTGTGATTGGCTCAAATTGGGAAGGGATTGTGGTTTAAATGTGAGCGGCCATTTGTTGGGGAGGAGCGTAGTGTACATGACCAAAACGGCTGTGAGGGAGACTAGTGGAAATCTAACCCTCAAAGAATACTAGGGGGACCAGGTAAGAAAATATTTGGCTTCCATTACAGTAACAAGGACCATGAACTATTCCTCATAATCGGCAATTTTCTCTTTCACCATAGGCCAATCCATGAAAATGTACACCCACGCAGCCTAAACGAATGTCAAGACATCTTTATAATTGTTTTTAGTCCAGGCGGATGGTGCTTTAAAATTGTTATGCTTAGCTTGTTGGGTGCACTCTTTGTTTCTCTGCATATCTAACACTTAAAAGTCTTGAAGTTTTGTTAGCAATGAAGGGAGTATTTAGAGGACGGAACTAGTAGTTTAAATGTAATAAAATTGCACCTGAGGTGGAGAGTTACTGTCTGAGGACCAACGTGATGACTGGTCATTAGGTTTATCCACGAGAATATTCCTGTACAAAATGCAAAATACCTCCAACATTACCACCTGACACCAAAGAAAGATGCCAGCAAACTAAAGAACAAAGCATACAAGAGGTCTTACGTTGGTAGATAATTGGAGGAATGGCTGGAACACTTGTGAATGGAATACGTTAAAACACGAGGTGAGACGCTCCCTGAAGCCGCCATTTTGGCGTACTTCAACGATTGCGCAGCGCAGCTACTTGAGACGCACGCACAACATCATGGGACATACGCCTCGCTCCCGCCCAGTCCCCATTCATCAAAGATGGCGGCCGGTCTGGCGGTCGTGAGGGGTCGAGGTCTTCTTGGTATTTGGAGTGGCGGGATTCAACCTTCCTCTGTTGTAGACGTAAGAAGTTTCTTATTTTTCTGACTTTCTTTTAAGAGATGTGATAATGTTTGAAATTATACTAAGATGTTTATGTTGATGCATGTGTTATCATCAAGTGATGGGCTGAGCGGTCGTGTACAAAGTTTAAAATTAATGATAATCTGATTGCCCACAAATAAGCTTGAGCTGAAGTAACAAACAGCCCTCCGAGCAGATAGTGCCTTCCTTTGCCAATAATAAACAAAGATATGAGTGAAAACCCCTTTTGTTAATTTTTGTCAAGCAAAATCTAAAAGCAGAACGTATTAAAGCTTTTATCCTTTGTGGGAGAGTATCTGTGTGGTGTGGTGGGTTACCAAGCTAAAATATCCAATTTCTTTGCCCAGAAATACCAGTATGCCTTAACTGTATACCTGCCAACTCTCACGCCTTAGGCGTGAGTCTCACGCCTGCGGGTGGAAAACTTCGATCTCACGCGCCCGCTCACGCCTGCGGACCAACTTCTCACGCCTGATTGAAAAATGTGAGTTGTTGCCGTCTTGCTTGACACAATTTCCAAAAATATGTTAACTCAGACCCATGTAAGGAACGAAAACCATGTGTAAAATGAATAAATGACAATACCTTCCTCGCGATCTCTGATTTTGTGGATAAGCGTTTTCTCAATAACTTCACCTTCGGCAGACTTCGGACGTCTTCGGAAGACTTCGGACGTCTTCGGAAGACTTCGGACTTCTTCGGGAATCTTCGGAAGACTTCGGAATTCTTCGGGAATCTTCGGAAATGATCCTGTCGTTTTCAAAAATCCCAGCACTCCCAGGATAAAAATCTCATGCCTACATCTCAGAAAAAGTTGGCAGGTATATAACTGCAAACTTGTTGATCATAGTAATAACTCAGATTACATTCTAATGCCAAATACTAGTATTACCAAAAACCCCTGGATAAGACTGATACTACTGATCTCTTAATCATATTCCTGTATCGACCTTTACATCCCCTATGGGAGATTATACAGTAATAATTCATTTAGGCTGAAAATGATGGTCGGTGAGAGGGAACTGAAGGACAGGTGTTTACTGAAGATCTAAGTAAGCTTTACCTTGTGCTTTCATTTCTTGCTTCACAAACCCTAAGATTTCAAGTTGCCAGGTAAATACTACAAGAAGACAGGGAATTAAGCAGCTAGGGATTTCTTTTGGTTGTATTCTTCTTCTATTTTCCTATGGACGAAGTAGCTGGGACTCACATTCATGGAAGCCAGAGGAAATCCCCAGCCCCCCGCTCTTATACTCAATGACAGTCCTGCAAGCCTGTATGATGAGCACCATGGTTTCTTTATTCAGAGCTTTTGCACATTGACCAGTTGTTTCACCTAGGAGTCATTTTGCTAATGTCTTGTTCACTAACGTCTTATGTTGTTCTGTTTAAGAAGCGAAACGAGCGCTGCCCATATGCATACCTCATTCTTTCAGCCATGAAGCAAAAAAATTCAATATGCATGTAACACCTGTTTGTTTCATACACCGATCAGGCAAAAGCAGATAGGGAACTAACCCAACACATAAGCTAAACAACTTACGACCAGGGTTCAAAATAAAATCACAGCTCTTAGCCTGAATCTGTAAACTCTTTTTATCAAGGCTTATTTTTTCCCGGCTGTCAATAATGAACACATCCCATCAATAGTCAACACCAGAAAAAGAAAGCTCTCTTTTTTGGTGTTTGTTCAAGCATAAAATATGTGACTGTCTTGACAAACCTTCACACTTCTTTACTCACAACCTAGGGCAGAGCACAAACATGGAAAATAATCTGTCAAGCAGTATGCATACAAAACTGAATTTAATTTGAACTAGTGAAAAGGCTTCACAAACGGCATTAAACAAGTTTTTGTGCAAAATAAATCGTTATTACTTGTACCTGTGCAGAAACATAAGGGCAGCAATTAATGCAACAGTTTGTTTGTCTAGACAAAATTGCATGTTTCACCCTTGAATGAATAACTGTGTAAATTTAGTTGTTCTTGGTGAACAAGAATTCTCTTTTTCAACTTTTGCAGCATGTGTTAAG
>OZ038004.1:11487449-11502449 GCA_964035705.1 Porites rus | reverse complement strand
ACAATTAGGCCACCCCTTGCGGAGAAAAAAACATGGAGGCCGTTTTGGAAAGCTTTGCAAAAAATTTCGGGAGTAACTCTCAGATTTCTCCTTCAAGACTTGCTTGAAGCGGTGGAAAAAATGACAAATTCCCCACTCCCGAGCAGGATATTGGTGACGAAGAACGCACGACTTAGCACATGCCAGGAGGGATGGGGTGAGGATGGACACGCATTGACTTTCCCTTATCTTAATAACATAAAACGCCACTCTGCAAAATCTGTCATCCCTAAAACCCTTTGTAGAGTAGATGGGAATGACACATTTGAAGCGGAAATGCATTTGTAATGTTTTTAGAAAAGGTTCCTTGAGAAAGCGCTGGCACAATATTTTCTTGTGCTTTCTACGTGTATTGTTTTATATATTTATCTACTTGTTTGTTCATTTATTTGTTCTACGTTTACATCTTGTCTGTTCTGTGTATTGGGTTTCCCACTTAAAACTTTCGGTTTTCATGGGCTTTCGGGTCTTGTGACTGCACTCCCGTGACACTGTAATCCCTTGAGAATGTTTTCATGATATCCAATGAAAATAATAATACTAGACCGAGAGCGGTCGTCCTTCTTTGCTCAGAGCCACACACAGCGAGCAAAAAAATAAAATTATGCAAATTAATAGCAAAAATGGAGGAGAGATTGGGGCTTTGCTCGGGCTCCGCCCTTGTTTCTCGCGGCTTCGCCATTCGCCCCTCGCGCGTGCCCTCGTTTTTCGTGCTCGCATTCTATCGTGTCTCAAAAGAAAATAAGAGACTGCTCGCAGTCTATAATAATGTAGAGCATCATCATGAAAATAAACTATTTACGCAACTGTAGTTTCCCATCTAACGTACGTCTACTCAGCAGCTGTGAATTTAGAGTAAACAACAGCTTTGTTTCCCAGAATGTCATTTAAATAGAAACGCTCAAATTCCTCTTTTTCAGAAGGGAAATCATCAGTCGAGCTTTTGGCGTTATCGATTATCAAAAGAAGTTTCGCTTTCTCTGTCAGCAGTTTCCAAAACTTTGAACTTCCGCGTGAACTGAATTCGCGTAGAATTTCCTTTGTGCAGAACGACATCAGGATAACATCCGCTTCACTAAATTCGTTCAGAAAAGCTTCGTTTACCTCAAGGTGTTCAAAATCGAAGCCTAAACTGAGTAAATAATTCATCCATCCCAGCTCAACATCATATCCGGTCATTCGAGGCGATAGCTTCCCACGCGAGCTAAACGGAAAAGCTTCCGCCAAAAATGCTTTGAAGCCGTAAAGATCACAACCTGGGCCACATCCAAAGCTCGCCACCATCTTGATACTCTTAAAGTAGTTTCTTGGAACAAAGCCTTCTTCCATTACTTTTGCGAGAGCTTTTTTGGTAAGGTTAACTCGAGCGTCAAAAAGTTGCATTGTGTAGTAAGCTCGAAAGTTCTGGCTGGCATAACACATCGATCTCCAATTCCAATTGTTTTTAACTCCTTGGATATAAAGAACTTTGCCTTCACCTGGATTGTTAAGTTGTGCGTCCGCAAGCGTTGCTATAACTTCAGCTCCACTTGGTTTATTCTCTTGTTCTTTGGTCTCGATTATCATTTGTTTCTTTCTAACACAAGCCATCTTTGAAAGACCTCTCGTATGTGTGTCTTGACAGTGAAAAGTCTATTCTATTCTCATATCTTGTCATTGAACAAACAACTGATATCGTTGCTCTTTTATACCTTTGTTCCGCTCTACAAAGTTGTTCGTGACACTTTCTGCGTTTGACTTCCGCTTTCTGATGTAAATATGTGACCAGGGAAACTCTGTAACTCCCATATATGTTGCTCTTAAATGACCGATATTGTCCTAAGGCGACACCTGATACAACAGTTTACCACAAAAGGATGTCATAACATCATAATGATATTCTGTGGAACATTGAGCGCTAATAATTACCTTTTAAGACTAAATGATTTCAAAATAAATATCAAAACTGATCAAAAAATGAAGCATCTTTATATCATATTTGAACCATTTTGAACAGTCTTATCTGATAATGATAATTTTTTTTTTAAATCATTAATTCTTAATTGTTCGATTTTTTTTGAAGAGCATGATATTGCATAGTACGGACACGGTACATACCTTTGTCGGTTCTAATTTTATTCGCAAGAGTCATCATTCTCACAACATCAATATAACTGATAAGACTGAAATCAAAATGAATGAACCCCCGAATTCAACAGGCTGTAACGCCATTACATAACATCCGTTAAGTTGTAATCCCGTAAGCGTCTTTATCCAAATTTAATCTCTGTTTTTGGATTGACTTTTATAGCTCAGTCTCTTGTTAGATAAACAGGAAGTTCTAAACGCTATTTAGTCCGTGCGCTTAATCGACTTAAAGCGACGCGGAATGCATCACTCTAGTATGTTATACGTTACGCATGCCGTCCTTTACAAGCTCGTATCCGTGCCTAACACTAGAGTCTTTCATCCTGCCTCCTGTTAATCATGGTAGAAGTCTCGAGAAAAAATGAGCTCGAAAACTGCAATCGCAATCGGAAAACCAGAGTCTTTACTTGGTGGCAAACTGGGCCAGAGGCGTCAATTACTGGGTTGTTCATGTTTACATGTATATCACGCTCGCCAGGTCGGGCTCTGCTCGCGTTTATTGTGATAATGATATATTTCCTCAACGACTGTAAAAACACCAAAGATAACTATCTCGGTTTTTCGCTGACTATTTGCAAAAATAATTTTTATTTTATTGTCTGTTTGCGCTACTGCGTATTAAATCTTTTATAACGCCTTCGACACGGGCAGCGTAGATGCACATAGTATAGACTAGACTAATTAGACGTAGCATAGACTAATTAACTTGACTCTTTTGGATTTTAATCGATTTTTTTAAATTCATTTACTAGTATTATCAGCTTAATGGAAAGCTGCGATATTAGCTCTGCTATATTTTGGGAAGAAACGTAACAGTGCTGAACCCATAAAACCACACTAACGTCTAGCTTGTTCACATCTAAGACGCATGCATGAGCACAAACAATGATATTCAAGGTGTATGTTGTCTGCGTTTATGCTTAAAACAAGGCTTTATATATTCTACGTGAGCACACGCCTTTCCCGGCTTTTCTCTTTTTATACCCAGCGATTCCGGAAAGTTCCTTTTATTTTATTTTTTTTTTTTGCTGAACATTTGCAAAAGTAGATGGTATTTTATTGCCTGTTTGTGCTTACTATGTACAGTGCCACCTCCATTAAGCGAACCCACAATTAAGCGGACACTAAGCCGCGTCCCGAAATTAACGTCTTATATTTCCCTTTATAACGAACCCCTATTCAGCGGATACCTCTATTAAGCGGACGAGGACACTAAAATAAATTGTATTAGGCTAATTTCTATTGTTAAAAACCTCTATTAAGCGGACACCGGACTGAATTGACAATAGTAGTCAGGGGCACCCAACGGCAATTTTCGGGAAAATATCTGTTCGGAAGACGATTTGAGAACTAGAATTTTCGGAACATTTGTTGTAAAATTTCTTGCTTGCCCGCCTCTCCTAGGATTTTCGAACATCTACAAAATGGTATAATTACCCATTTTAAACGGATATTTACCCTAAAAAAGGCCACCTAGAGTTTTCGGGAGCCTTTTCCTGGCTGAAATTTTCGAAAAGGTAAGTTTTGATCCTTATAATTTTCGGATCACTAGACTTTCAGCTAGGAAATCCGAACAGATGAAAAGTTTTTAGGGGATAAAAATATGCCTATATCTACCGTTTAAATACTAAAATACGTTCAACAATGCTATGTTAAGTGGTTTTGAACTATATCCTCGTTGGGTGCCCCTGAGTAGTATTGGATTACGCCCTTGAAATACGTACTGTAGTCAATTAATGAAGATGAATCAATACATTTAGCTGTCAAAAGTTCACCTAAAAGTCTTGTACAAAGTACAGCACAGCTTCCTTAGCTTCCTCAACAACATGGAACTTTATCACAGTACAGAGTAACCGTTGAACGAACATTGGGCAATTTTTACAAACCTCTATTAAGCGGACACCCTCTTTTAAGTGGACACTTGGGAAGGTCCCGAAGGTGTCCGCTTAATAGAGGTTTCACTGTATGAAAGATACCGTAAAATTCCGAAAATAAGCCCCTCCAAATATAAGCCCACCAAACAGGTAACGCAAAAAACCCTCCGTTAAATCGCCCCTCCAAATATAAGCCCCCAGGGGCTTGTACCTGGAAAATTGCCCTCAAATATAAAGTAAAACAAAGCAAAAACGGTAAATTTACTTCCAACTATAAGGCCAGGCCAATCGATTTTGAAACGCAAATTTCCGTCCACAGATAAGCCCTTCCAAAAATAAGCCCCTCAAAAAGGGCCATGGAAAAATATAAGCCCCGGGCTTATTTTCGGAATTTTACGGTATAATATTTTAGTAAAATCCAACTAGTGGTCTATTATCAATTCTGCTCAGTTGTTGGTTGAGCTACAACTAGGCTATATGTTATAGCCCACGCGCAGGCTTTGAAAACCAAAACAATGGCGACTGAATGGTAAGCTAGCTAAAGCTGTTTTGTCTCGATATTTTTTACCAACTAGTTGGATTTTAATTTACTAAAACAATTATTCCTCTCGCCCTCATGGCCTCTGATGAGTCAATAGCCCATTTGGCCTTCGACCTCATGGGTCATTGACTCATATAGCCGATTCCCATTCGGGCTTGAGGAATAATTTTTAAAAATCTTGTTTCACGCCTTCGACACGGACTTGAATCTTAGAATCTTGATCGATTTTAGTTTTAATTTATGAACTAGTATTAATCAGCCAGGTAGAAAGTGCGATATTACAGAGATTTAGAGGCCCGGTTACATCGACCGGCAAACGTCAGCCTGATTCAAGTTGAAAATTTTCCCGAAAAAAGAAAATGAGCAGATGAAAACAGAGCGAACTAATTATTTTGGATAAAACTTGTGTGAAACTCAACTAGCATTAGGTAACATCGGCTGAAGTCAGATTGTTTCTTTCAGTAAAATTACATGAAGAACAACTTAAGTCCAACTTTACTGTGTAATATAAAATGAAATAGAAAAAATCCACTGTAATGCTTTGAACCCGGGTCACTTGCTTTATAGCCTACATCCATATCCACTACACCATCACCAATAATTTTTAAAATAAATATGTTCTTATGCCGTACCCTATTACAATATTTGAAATCTAATCGTTTTCAGTTCAGTGCTTAACCCTAATCACTACAGATCAGTGCTTAACTCTCTACTGTGTTCTCTCCATAACGGGCGCTCTGTAGGTTTGGTTTCTTCAGCTTCAGGTACATTCCAGTCTCGTTCCATTATGAAAATAATGCGTTGTGTAAAATTCATAAAGTGTCCAATCTGGCTTCACTCGATGTTATCTAACGCTAACCGTAATAAACAGTAAACGACAAGTAAAGGGAAAACTTGGTCACGTGGTACATATTCACGTGATTCTAAATCTCA
Organism: Porites rus; assembly: GCA_964035705.1. Lineage (NCBI taxonomy): Eukaryota > Metazoa > Cnidaria > Anthozoa > Scleractinia > Poritidae > Porites > Porites rus. The sequence continues at coordinate 11,496,935 of OZ038004.1, read as the reverse complement.
CGAACCAATTACTATAGAAATAGCTTCTGCTACAGCGGGTCGGTTCCGTGGAACATTATATTTGCCCACTGATGTATAAAGACAAGCAAAATCTTTGACTGGCTTTCGGAAACTGTTAACTTCTAGCTCGAACACGGCATTCATGGAAAACAGGCTTTAATTTTATAAATTAATTTTATTTATTTATTTAGTATTTCAACATTCATCTTTGTAAGTGGCGTTAACTCTATATTTTGTAACTTTTTTGGGATATTGTATATTGTATATTTAGCCTGATGTTTTTTACCGTCTATAAATAAAAGTGATGATGATGATCTCTCTATTAGCTCTGCTATATTTTGGGAACAAATGTAACAGTCCTGAAATCAAACTTACGCGATCCAGTAGCTTGCTTACACCTAAGACGCATGCATGAGCAAAGGCAATGATATTCAAGGGTTTATATATCCTGCCACATTATTGTGACATATGATTTTAGGGTAGAAAATAAGTGATAATTGGCAAAATCATTTTGTAGTAGATGTTTTCTAGCTACTTTGTCAGAAGGAATCTTATCTTCCTCAGCATAGCTAGCTGAGCTGAGAAACGTTTTGGATAGTTTATCAAGATGATGTCCCAGGAGAGCCGTTTATTGTCTTTGAGTAAGCCTAACGATTTTACCACTTCAGAAAAGTCTATAACGAGGGTTTCACAACACACTGGTTGTAAAGGACCTATAAATTGCTTTCTAGAGATAAGATCACATTTCCTAAGGTGTATAGTCTGAGTCTATCTAATTCATACCACGAACAGATATTAGAGCGAAGAGTATTTAGTAATTGAGAAACCTATCGTATCGCCAATCACAAAAGCAGTGGTATCATCTGCATAAACTGATGTAGTTCTACAGTTGAAACATTGTCAGCAAAATCGTTTAAATAAATCGGAAACGCACTTGGGCCCAGAAGGAAACCCTGCAGAACACCATACAACACGTATTGGAGTTTTGATTTTACCCGATTTAGTTCCACAAATTGTTGATGGTTTTCAAGATAGCTAGAGGCAAGAGTCCTATTATGGCTCTTGCTAGAGGCTGCTAGTTAGAAACTGCAAAAGGTCCCTATAATAACCGCTAGCTTACAGCTTATATCTCAAAACTTCGTTTTTCTTTTTGTTACTGGATCGAAAGCCTTACGAAAGTCTTTGAAGATAACTCCTACGACTTTCCCATTATGGATATTTAACTTCCAAGTTTCACTTAAATATATCAGGAAAGATTCAAAAAGGCATAGTTAGTGGAGAAGACTGGTTATGAAGGCCGGCAAACATCAAAGTTGAAAACAATAGTGCTGTAGTTTATGTTGGAAGTTCTCTGACCTTACACAATCCTTTGTTTTTTGTTCACAAATTGTGACTGAATAAATAATGCGATGTTTCTATTGGTCAGCAACCTCAAATGATAGGAATACTACTGAACGTTGGGCACGGTCAGGTCCAAAAGACCGCCTCGGTAACACCTAACAAAAACATATAACAAAGGAGTCTAACGGGTTTCATAACCATCTACTTTAATAACTATGAAAAAAAGAAAGAAATGCACAACAAAGTAACAAACCAGTCAAAAACATTTTACCAACGATAAAAGTTTATTTAGCCATTTATTTTACGAGTTACAACAGATCATGATTTATCAACTTAAGTTTATGGTTTACCGTACTTTGAGTTTTAATTTACCAGATTTACGTCTTATCAACTTGCCCAACTGCATGGTTGCCTTGAATCTCTACGGTTACTTATTTTCTTTCATATCATGAGTATAATCAACATTCCAATGATCGCCATTAGGTTTCTGTTGCCCTGCGTTGACGTTAATATTGTGTTCGTCTCGGTTGTTTTTGTACTTCACATTCCAATGGCTACCGTCTCGCTTCTGCTGTCCAACGTTGACTTCAAAACTATGACCCCTGGGACGGTTGTTTCCATTGGCAATCCCTCCAGAACCACGATGTATGGGAACATTGCAGCCGCCTGGAGCTGTAATGAAATATGAAATACTTTACTCCATCTTTCATGGCCTTATGTACCTAGTACGACGCGTCAACGCCACCCGGCCTACCAGACATCAGTGAATAAGCCTTGCCTGAATAATGGAGGGACTTGTGCCAGTTGTGTATCTACCCATCCATGCCCATCTACTGAAGATTGACAAGCCATTCCCCAGCTTTACACGTTTTCATTTCAAAGGTTTTCAGTCAAATATATTCCAAAATAGATCTGTTTCAATAATCTTTTTAAATGGATAATCAGCTATACTTAGGAAGAAAATTGTATATGCAAATAATAATTCCTGGGTGCAATAGACCTTTTTAGCTTGTATTTTTTATTTTCACAATGAAGGGTTCGGGGGAGTTTGCCCCTTTGTCTCTTCATAAATTATGCGTACATATAAAGAAACAGTTCTCGCGGACATAACCTACATTTGGAAAACTGAAACGGCGGCTATTGTTGGCGAAGAGCGCAAGTGAAGTTCACAAAACTAAATTAATTATTTAGGTTGTCAGTCGAACCTTTCAATGCCAGCGATCGAACAGTTATTAGGTTTACCCCGGCGGAGTTGGTAGAAACGGGAAGTGTGTGTAAATTTTTCATTACATAAGATAGGGCTTGGTGTTTGATGCACGGATGTTGATCCTTTGGATCTTCATTTTTCGCGAATGCATGTGAGATATATTTATTAATCATAATTCGGTCACTAAACTCACCAAATCCTTCAGTTTGGTCGACGTTTTGCATCAGAACCAATGCCATGATAATCACAATACCAGTGAATTTCTTCATTTTTCTCCTGCAATCGATAATCTAAAATAGGCCATGCAGACTGAATATTAGGGTGTACCAAGTAATCGGCTCCTGGGTGTACCCGTGAAATTTTAATAAATTACTGCTACGTTCACAAGGCACCGGACGAATTTTCGACCGGTTGAAAAATTTAGACCAGACACTTTGTTCACAAGGGACCGATCAATATTTTTGCTCTGTTAAAACGGAACTAAATTTTCTTACGTGTAAGGTGGTTCCGTGTGAACGGGACACCTTAACGCACGAATTTTCGACTCGTCGAAAATTCGTCCGGTACTGTGAAGCCTCAAATGATGTAAAAAAGATGTCTCATCTGCAAGGCACATGGCAGAAGAGTGAAAAGAACTCATATCATTTCCCCCCTAGGAATCCGCAAATAAAATTCCGCGAAAGTGACCGGTTAAACCTTTCATCTTTCTATCAAATTCCGATTAATGCCCTCCACCCTCCGCCCCTCATCACCCCCTTGAAAGTAGTCATCCATCGACTCTTCAAAATGACCGTGAAAGCCAATAAAAGCCATTGTGCATGTTTTACTTAACTTTTCAAGTAGTACAGCACTGATGTAGCAGCCCGTATAAGTACTACAGGAACATCCCTTCCGGGAAAAAAACCGTGAAAGCCCTTTTCAATAATTTTTTTTTTCAATTTTGACTGAAAACTCTTCAAACCGAAAGTCGACATGGTCGAGGTATCTCGGTCGTTACGCCTGCTTTTAGGGAAGAAATCGTTTAGTTTCGTTGTTATTTTCAATCATCAAAAAGGAAGAAAGAAACAAGACTAGCTTGAACTGAAAGCATTGGAAACTTCCAAAACCCTACAAACAATATCAGTCGTAAAAACTGTGTACCAACTGCTCTTTGATTCAGTACAAATTTGGAAACGCGTATATTGAAATAAACGAAAACAAAGAGATACAAGTTAATCATTTCTACAAGTTTGGGAAAGTGCAGCTGCGCAAAAATAAATTGAAGTTCTGATGGAAATTGAACGAAAAAATGCATTTCCTTTTAATAGTTTCCGGGAAGCACTGAAGACTTTAATTTTCATCGTATTATTTTTACCATAAAAGCGACAAAGATTTTTTCTCAGAAAATAAAGGCTCATTAATAAATTATAGGGCCAAATATTTCTCTCCATTTTTTTTGTATCCAAAAATAATCTCTTGTGCGGATTCGCTTGCTCTGCTAACAGAGAATGAGTGGGAAACAAGTTTCACGGGTTTGCGTTTGCCTGCAGTCGAGATAAGCCGCCACTCATAGTATGAACTGATTTTGCACTTGCCGAAGCTAAAGACCTCTTTTACAGACTTTACATGGTGGAAACAACACTGTCCCTCAACAGAAATTTTAAAGAAAGTTTTCCAACATTTCACCAGAGCCACTCAGGGCTCAACTTAATGTTTTCGGAGGCCACTACAGCGGGGATAATACTATAAATTCATGTGAACAGAACCAGCCCTTCAATGTTTGACATGTTTATACTTACAAGTCACCTCAGTACCGCCAGTAGCCTGTGAGTTTGGACCTCCAACTCGGAGAGAAGACTGTACAACGATCCTTCTTACAGAGAACGAGTATTTATACGCTTTCCAGGTTGATTCCAAAAATAGATCTTTTTCTGACAATGTTGCAGAGGTTAAAGTACAACTATGTTTTCAGCAGAAGGAAAAAGTCAGTGATTGTATTCTAGGAGCCTGGTGGCTGTTGACAGCTCTCTTTCACTTTCCACATGTGGTCTTGACGTGAAATTATTCCCGGAAGTGAAGCAGTGAAACTGCTGATACATGATTTGATTATTCTGTAACGTCTGGATCAATGGCCACAATTCCATAAACAGGAAGAATAAAGCTGTGGGAGCTCACGACCAAGAACGAAAATGAAACGCTGGAACAATTTAAGAAAACAAAAGCGCTCTTTGTCGAAGTATTCCGTTCAGGCGTCTTTTCCCAGAAAATCGTACTAGCCCCATTTCATCGCTTATTATAGCATAGCGCGCGTGCTTGCCCTATATTAGTCCTATTGAGCAGCTGTGAACAAAATCTTTATTTACGCACGCCCGTGCGTAAATAAGATGACATGAGCATTTTTTTTTTTTACTTGGCTGCAGAGTTGCCGTCCTGTTAAACTGCAGTGCAGTTTTCCTTCTCTTTAAAATATGGAAGAAACCAGCGAAGAACTGCTGAACTGCCCAATTTTTCTATCGACATTGACCTTTTAGGTCCTGATCCAACAAGCAGCAAAAATAAAGCCGAAAAAAACTCGCAAGTTGCGCGTTTCGCAAATTTGTCGGAAGACCAGCTGCAGCAAATTTTGGCCGAAAGACCGATTCACAGGGCACGCTAAGCATGAACAAATTCTTAATTTTATTGATTATAAGTTTTGATGTTATCTGTCTTATCTGGCCTTAAATTGACGTTTTCACCCTTTCCCCTCAGAGGGCCTATTCACAAGCTAAAAATGATCTTGAGACCAGAATAATGACAAGACGCTACGGAGCGTACACTTCGGCGTCGTGTTTGTGGAACTGATTATTGCGGAGGAATAGTAAGAAGTGAAATATGGTAAGAGTAAGGTGTTAATTTGTGAAATTATGGGATTTGTCAGGATATTCTGAAAAGAGCAACATCCAAGAGGCCTACTTGTCAAAAACTAGCATTTCGGCACAAATTGTCTCTGAGATATTAGCCCAGTTATGCTGTGATGACTTCATACAAATCCTTGTAAATTTGACTTGGGTCTAAACGTTTAGACCTAAGTCAAATATGAGGTTACTGGCGGTGAATAAGAAGTCTAACAAAACAAACAGTGAAAAAACAATAGGCCATTTTACAGTTATGGATGGAGGCGAGGCTGGAGTTGACCTTGTTTTGATACAAACCTTCTTGTTTTATTATGTAAATCAAGTTATTCTTATGCTAACTAGTATTTTTCAAGGACAATTTCCATAACAAAGCAAAGGAGGTTTGTATCAAAACAAGGTCACCGTCAGTCTCACATTCACTCAAAGGCTAGGGTACTAAGTCCACAACTGTAAAATGGTCTATTCTCAGTTTTTCTTAGTCTCATCAGGCTTCAAAAACAGCATAGCAGTCTCATGTACTGATTAAAGATATCTAAGGCATGGGTAAGGAGTCAATTACGTTAAGCATGGAATTGGCTAAAACTTTATGTTACGAGTTCGAATGCTTTGAGGATAATTATAAACTGACTATCAGCACGGATTAACACAAGGAAGTTTAATACCAAAGGAACATAGCCTTTACATAGCTTTAAAACACATCATCTGCCAACACAAACTTGACTTGAACTTGAGTAAAACTAATCAGTCTCTGCCAATAATAACAAACTCTCACTTGAACTTCAGATATCTTACGGCTTCCGCCAACTTGTAAACACAGAACTTGAAAATCGACCCTCGCCACACTTGACTAAACACAGCAGTCCAGCTCGTGGGAAAAAACTTAGTTCGTCGAAAGAACTCGCTTGGAACTTGTTAGCCTGTGAACAGGCCTTTAGTCGAGCGGGCTATTTCACGCCCAAACAGAGAGCCTGTTGACAGGCTAGGAACTTGTATACCGTTTGACATAAGGTTCTAGAAAATACTAAACAGGCGAATAGTAGTAGCTTTTCAACATATTTTATGATTTCAGTAACTGATGCAAATCTGCTGACTCATATTGAAATGTAACCATGCCGTAATTAATTATTCATGAATAATCCAAAAACGTAGAGAACGTTCGAGAAAGTCACGCAACGCATGAAAGCAATTTTACTACGTAACCCTCAACAAAGACAAAATGTCTTTGTGCAGCATTTTGTAACTTTAAATTCATCATAAAACAGTTCGAAAAGAGGGCTCACTCGTGAAATGTTTTTTAATACTCGAGGAGAAATTTCGTGTCTCTGCGCGGCCACGTAATATCCTCTATTTATTCCTCGAGTATGGTGGCCCATTATTAATGCCTGTTTTATTTAAGGAAATTGAAAACATATTTTAAAAAAGACCAAAATAAATAAATAAATTATATACATAAATATAAAAACACACAAAAAAATTTATTAAAATAAATTTGAATTTAAAAAAAATAAAGAAACAAAATGAAAATGTAAATAAATTTCAACCAAAAAAAAAAAGAAAAGAAAATTTAAATTAAAAAAAAAAAATAATAATAGTAAAAAAAAAAAAATGAAATCGAAAACAATAGTTGAAAAAAAAAAAACAACATATTAAAATCCCTAAGTAGAAATGCAAATTGATTTTTATTTTGCTATGATAACGCTGGGCCGAACTGAAATCACAATAAATTTCTTTTCTCAAAATGAAATGTCGTAAAGTGACCCATCGTTATCATAGCCTGCGACACGTTACATCAGAGTCATCGGAGTCATCTCAAAACAGCGGCAAGCACTGTACCTGGCCTGGAAGGTTCCTCGCGCATGTGAGCTGCAAGCTAGTGCTTTCACCGGCTCATAACCTGCCTCATACATTACACCCATCTAAAGTCCTTTTATCGAGATGAATAAAAGGCAAACTGTATGGAACCGTTTACAAGAGGAAATGAAGGCGAAAAGGAAGCGACCGGATCCTCGCGGAAAGGGCAAGAGCAAGAAATCTGGTTCCTCTCCGCATGAGTTAATCGTGCAACGTTTGGCTTCAGAGCCAGACAACAAACAGACATTTCGTCCCGTACAGCCTAGAGAATTTGTGGCATTCCCTTATGAGGATCTCACGCTGACAAACTCACTAAGATACACAAGCCTTCCCCGTTCGGCAGACCGATAGTATCAGGGTGTGATGGCCCAACGGAGAAACTATCATCATTTGTCGACAAACTCCTTCAGCCGATAGCACAACAACAAAAGTCATATCTTAAAGATACTACTGACTTCGTCAATTTCATAGAAAATACGAAAGTCCCAGCGGATGTCATACTTGTTTCAATGGACGTTACGAGCTTGTATACAAATATACCGCAAGAGGAGAAATTGACACGGTATGCAGAGCATACGAAATATTCTATAGAAACGAACCTCCTATCCCTACACAACTACTAGAACGAGCGCTCAGGCTAATTCTCCAAGAAAATTCTTTCCAGTTTAAATATGGAAAAAAACTACCTTCAAACACATGGTACGGCCATGGACACGAAAATGGCAGTCGCCTTTTCTAATATATTCATGAACAAGGTAGAGACGGAAATCCTTAGCCAAAGCCTTTTTAAACCTCTCGTTTGGAAACGTTACATAGATGACATCTTCTCGCTCTGGACTACAAACAGAGACAGAATAGAACATTTCATTGAACAAGCAAACAATCATCACCCTACGATCAAATTTACGGCTGAAATTTCCGATAAAGAAACAACATTCCTGGACACCTACATCTACAAAGGGGAAAGATTCGAAAGAGACGCAATTTTTGATGTGCATACTCATTTCAAACCAACTGAGACATTTCAGTATACCCACTTTGCTTCCTGTCACCCGAAAGGAGTTAAAAAAGGCTTCATTAAAGGGGAAGCCCTCCGACTCCTCAGAACAAACTCTTCCGAACTAATATTCGAAGAGAAAATTAGAAATTTCAAAGCGCATCTGCTACAGAGTGGTTACCCAGAGGATCTTATTAACACAACCCTCTCAGAGGTGAACTTCAAAGACAGGAAACTAGCCCTTCAACAGAAACCAAAGGCAAACCAATGAATCTTGCCTTTTGTCACACAATACCAACCATCAGTGCTAAACCTAAAGCAAATTCTCATGAAAAACTGGCATTTAATAGAACAACAACCATTACTGAGCGAAATCTACAAAAAACCGCCCCTCGTATCTTATAAAAGAGGGCGGTCACTCAAAGACATACTCGTGAGAGCCAAACTATAAAAAGGTTATTTTGAACACGCGCTGGGGAGTCGTGTAGGCCTGTCAACCCCATTTTACACGAAGAAAGATAGAGGCCCTGGTAACGAGGGGTTCTCCACTGACCTTACGTGTCGCAGGCTATGATAACGATGGGTCACTTTACGACATTTCATTTTGAGAAAAGAAATTTATTGTGATTTTAGTTCGGCCCACCGTTATCATAGCAAAATAAAAATCTATTTGCATTTCTACTAAGGGATTTTAATATGTTGTTTTTTTTTTCAACTATTATTTTCGATTTCATTTTTTTTTTTTTTACAATTATTATTATTATTATTTTTTTTTAATTTAAATTTTCTTTTCTTTTTTTTTTGGTTGAAATTTATTTACATTTTCATTTTGTTTCTTTATTTTTTTTAAATTCAAATTTATTTTAATTAATTTTTTTGTGTGTTTTTATATTTATGTATATAATTTATTTATTTATTTTGGTCTTTTTTAAAATATGTTTTCAATTTCCTTAAATAAAACAGTTAGTTTTTCTATGATAATAATGGGCCACCATACTCGAGATCACTTCGATTTCTTTGATTTATTCTTTAACTTTTTCGAGGAAGAAAGAATTATTATTTTGGCTTTCCCGAGGTTTGGACCGACTCACCTGTGTGACCCGTCAGATCAGAGGAGACTCTAAGTTGAGGGATTAGCCGATTGCGCTACTACGGCCCAGGATAGTTTGGAATATGAAAATAGTTATGAAATGATGCACTAGTTTCGGGACAAGATT
>OZ038004.1:11479337-11487249 GCA_964035705.1 Porites rus | reverse complement strand
ATCCGAACACTAGTTGTAGTGTTTGAATTGTTGGAAGAAATGGTCGCATGGGGACGTAGGAATGGTATGTTTAACGAAAAATTTCAAATTTTGCCCCTTGAATTGAAAGTGAAGTTCATTTGAATGCTTTCGTATGTATCTCTGACGGTTTTAGATCTACCTGCTCGATTTATATCTGCTGCGCTTCATGTTGACAAGTCCCTCAAAATGGCGGCAAAACTTGGAGATTGCCGAAAATTAGGTAAGTTCACGGAGTTATAAAGTTTTAGTAAAGGTCGGGCCGCAAAGTTTTTTCTGTAGTTACCTTTTCTATGGCACCTACTTCCTAGCTATATTAGTTGGATCAGTTAAGAACGCCTCGCTTTTTCAAAAATGTACCTTGAATTTGATCGGTTTTCGCGTGTGTGACTTAAGCTAACCGTTAGGGTGTCGTTCAAGTCTTCCTGTTTGCTTGATTGAAACGTGATGTTCACGAAAGTCGCCTCGATGGATAAGATAGAGTTAATATACATGGCTTTGCTATTTGTTTTCTGCTGAGTCCCGTAGTTTGTTGTAAATTGTCCGCCAAAGTTGCCTCAAATTAACGTCTTGAAAAGTGTAACGACAGGCCTTCGCTCGAGTGAAATTTAATTTCCGTAAATTGGTAAAACTCTGAAAAATAAAGAGATCCGATCAAACGGATTGTGGTTTTAGTATAGGTACATGAATGTCTTACAAAACACAAGAAATGAGCTAAATCTGTGTCTCAAGCAAAATCGACCGGACCGCTCTTACAGAGACACTCTCTTAAAAGCATTTCAGTTTTAATTCTTTTTGTCTATAAGTTTATGATTGGAAGCTCTAAAAATAACAGAGAAAATTATCCGAGAAAATGCTTTTGAACACAAGAAAAAGAAACCCGGATTAAATTTAACCCCGGGTTAAGCGCTAATCGGCCTTCGAGCAACTGGGCCCAGGACTATATAAGTTACACTGAGTATGCTATACTACCTCCACCAGGGCTTCCAAATCACAACGTTCTGCGGTTTCTTTCAAAATTACTTTCAAGCTGCTTTCGCTACTTTGACCAAGTGGGTGCGATCTATGGCTTCCAGGTTTGATCGAGAACTGAACTTCCGCAGCTCCCTGAAGGAAAGCAAAACTCTCGCCTTAATGGACTAGTCAAATAGCACAGCGGGTTGGTGGGTGGGGGGATGACAAGGAGCATTTGGAAATGTGGTGCCTGAAAAACACATGGCCCACCCCTCCTCTTGGCAGAAATCTTACTGACTCACCCCTGAATGAAGGTTGGAAAATCACTACCCACCCGCCTACCCCCTAGTAAACGTAAATTTGGTTAACTCAAAATAGAAGATACAATAACATCACCAATTCAAAGACTCATATATTATCTGAGTTTAACGAAATGCAGAGTAGGTAGGTAATACTTTATTTAAAAATTCTAGATTACATATTGAGAAACACTCGGCTGGTTTCATTGAGGGCGTAAAAACCGTATAACAAATTGTTAAACTAATACAATGCTACTACTTGATTTAAAAGTAGTAGTAGTAGTAGCAGTAGCAGTAGCAGTAGCAGTAGCAGTAGCAGTAGCAGTAGCAGTAGTAGTAGTAGTAGTAGTAGTAGTAATAGTAGTAAAATATGTTGTGTTTATGTGCTGCGCAATTAAAATTTTGATTGCAAACTGACCTCGGACGCGAAAATTCAGCCAGCTGTAACAGGCAGGGAAGACAGCTGCTTTTGACTTTTCTCACCATGGTCACGCGTTGGTCATGCTCTACGTCCAATTTTTATGCTCTGATTGGTCAAAATTTGACAGGTGAGTTCATGCGGAAAATTTATGCAGCATCTTGAATCTTGTTTACTATGACGGCTGAAGCTGATGGAGTTTTGTGTCAACTTGTGATGTTTTTAACTGTCTTTTTCCACTGGATGTACAAAATGAAATTCAGCTGCTATCAGGAGTCTTCTGTTATTCATGGCTAGTTTGTTTATTGGGTTTTTGGTTGAGAAATACGTCGCTTGTCAAACTCGGAAATTCGATTTCGAATGGCATCGTTTTCGTTTTCACCTTGCTTGATGCGTAAGAGGGTTGCAAAGTCTGAAGCGATACTGGCCTTACTTGATACCTTTCAGGAGCTGCATCTCGAATTGTAAGCCAGAGTAATCATTGTATTTGATGTTTCTTTTATGGTATCTAATTTAATGAAGTCGAGCGTAGTTTATGCGGGTATTTAGTTTATCAGGGGCACCCAACGTCAATTTTCGGAAAATATCTGTTCTGAAGACGATTTGAGATCTAGAATTTTTGGAACATTTGTTGTAAAATTTCTTGCTTGCCTGCCTCTCCTAGGATTTTCGAACTTTTAAAAAATGGTATAATTGCCCATTTTTAACGGATTTTTACCCTTAAAAGGTTTTCGGGAGCCTTTTTTTCTGGCTGAAATTTTCGAAAAGGTAAGTTTTGATCCCTGTTACTTTCGGATCACTAGACTTTCAGCTAGGGAATGCAAACAGATGGAAAATTTTTAGGGAGTTAAAATATGCCAATATCTACCGTTTAAATACTAAAATACGTTTAACAATGCTCTGTTCAAGTGGTTTTGAACAATATTCTCGTTGGGTGCCCCTGGTTTATGCACGTTTGTAAGATTTGAGACAATGATCTGACCGAGTATCAGGTCTGATATAAGCTTACAGAACTTTAAAAAGCCCTTAGACAGTTTCTCACCGCAAATAGAAAGAAAACGTTCCAATATTTAGTTATAATTCTGGCTGTAAAAGAAAGCTTTGAGCGATTTTCTTGCCTCGAGCTCGTCTTTGAAAAAGGCAAACAACGGGAAGCCGGCTTAAAACATAAACTTAAGCTTGAAGCTTGAAGACTCCGGATTTTTAGGGACTGTCACTTTAATACTTGTCTTCCTGAATGAAAATTATTGTCTCTGTATATTTTTCACCGAATAATAATAATAATAATAATAATAATAATAATAATAATAAGAATAATAATAAAAATAACGTCTTTATTAAAAAGCATCCGATAAAATTAAATATCTGATGTTACAGTAAAAATATATATTGATAGAAAAAAAAAAAAAGTTACAATGATCAAGACGAATAAAAAAGATCAAATTGATTAAAAATACATATGGGGTATTTACACAGCTAGATTATATGTAAAAATTAATCTATTGAAAAAGCTATCTTTGAAACGTTCAGTGTTAATGCTGGGCCTGACAATGGATTTCCTTCGAAGGTTTGCAATACAGTCTTTGTACCTTGGGAGCAAGCTTTTTAATGGATGGTCATCGCGTTTGAAGTTATAAAAAAGGCGTCTGTCGCCTTTCTCCAAAAGTTCATATATGTTGTAGTTGACCGACGTATAACGCCTCTTATAGCATCTTTTTAAAAACCTTTGTATAACAGTAAGTTCGGAAACACTTGCAGCACAAACTGAAAGACCGTATAATAACTTAGGGATCACAATTGAATTAAAGAGGTGGTCTATTTCATCTTGTGTATATCCTTCTTTACGTAGGCTTCTGATGACAAATAAACACTTGTTGGCTTCATGGAGCTTGGCCTTGGCATGCAAGCCAAACTTACAATTACCTTGAATTGTGACGCCTAATAAAGAAATGTTATTATATTGTTTGATATTGTGAGACATTGGGTAGACTATTGAATTGCCTCTCTTACGTATAATTAGCTCCTTACATTTACTAGTGTTACAATGCATGTCATTTGCAACAGTCCAATCCATAAACTTGGACAAGGCAATGTCAGATATATCCGGGGAATCTTTAGTAATCGTGACTAAGACGGTTGAATCGTCTGCATATTTAAACAAGGATATATCTTTGTACCCATCTATCTCTAGGTCATTCAAAAATATGTTGAAAAGATATGGGCCACTGACACTTCCCTGTGTTGTTCCCTTGTTAACAATTTTCCACTGACATGTCAAATTATTAAAAATCACCCTTTGTTTTCTACCTTCGAGAAAGTTGGCATACCATTTAACAATGAATGAATCAAGTGGACTATGTTTCAGCTTTTCAACTAGAAGATTGTGTTTAACGTTATCAAAGGCTTTAAAGAAATCCATCGTGAACATTCTCACCGCTAAGGTGTCCCGTTTATCCAATGCCGCAAGAAATGTATGTTGCATTTTCAACAGAGCGTTAACACAACTTCCACCTGAACGGTACGCAAATTGAGAATTATTCAGATATTCCTCCAGGCACCTCTTGTTAAAAATGTTATACACTGTTCTTTCAAACGTTCTGGCAATAACTGGAGTAACATTGATTCCTCTAAAGTCCGCATATTCGACTGGTGTCTCGACTTTTGGGAGTAGATTGATGTTAGCCTCCTTCCAACGACTTGGCCAGATCTGCCGAGCAAGAGATAAGTTCCATAAATTCTCAATCACTGGGGTAAATATCTCAGCATAATCTTTCCATATCCAGAAAGGAATCCCATCAGGTCCGGTGGCAGTACGCTTTATTCGCGATAAGGCAAAAAACACTTGAAATGTAGATAGTTGTGGAGCAGGGTGTTCACATCAATCTCGGCAGGAACTGGTTTAGAATATTCTCTATCAAAGCAAATGTCGCCGAAATAATCATTTAAACCAATGATGAAATCTTTATCTGGATCGGAGCTGCACTTGTCTTTACGCATGGACAGTCGATCAACTTTCCTCCACCAGGCTCGCGATCCAAGTTTCCCAGACGCTAAAGCTCGGCGATTTTCAGCTATTAGTCGTCCTATCTTCTCCGTCAGTTCAGTTAGGTCTCTCCCGCCACCTTTTCGAGATCTTGTTTTTTTCTTCTTCAGGAGCGATTTCACTAAGGGACTCATATTTATATTTCTTTTATTGATTGTTAGTAGTCTCCCTTGTAAGTTTAATCGCTGTGCCGATTGTTTTCAATCGTTCAGTGAACATCGCTTGCAGGAGTACTCAAAATGCCGCGTTAAACCATTAATTTTGGGAATTTTTTTTAACGTTTAGATTAAAGCCCGTGCGTCCATCGTCCTGAATATTAGTCAGGTGGCTAAAGGCTCAGATCTATACAGAGCGGACAAAAGCACCAAACTTTGCTTGGTTGTAGCTCAGGGCGAGTTATTCATATTAGGATCGGTGCCCACAGCTACCTCTTCAGGATTTGCAGCAACTGCTCGCTGAAGTTCCTTCCATGATGGGTGCCCTGTGCTGAAAATTGTAATCCCTTGTTTGTTGCAATTTTTGATGAAAGTCACATACAAAGTAGATGGAAAAAGAAACTGTATTAATACTATTATTACTGAAAGCAATGACTGAAACAAGTCAACGTAATGATATAGCAAAATGATATACCATGGTGGGTGCCCTGTGCTAAAATATCAATTGCTTGTTTTTTTTTGCCATTATTTAGATGAAAATCACATGAAAGAAATGAAAATGAGAAAAGAAATTGTATTATTATTGGCTTCAATGACAAAAAACAAGTCATCTAAAAGGAAAATCCAAGAAAGATGTTTTCAGATGCGTACTCAGTCCAAAAAGGTCTTTCAAGATAGCAGCTTGAAGGTGTCTTTTTATGGACTGTATGTAAGTATCTGCTACAATAAATTGCCGCTTTTTAGGGGCAGTTGTGTACAATTTGAATCACGACCGGTTTAAGTGAAGTTCTAAGCTCTTCTTGGGGATAAATGTGTTATCGAAAGCCACATTTTCGCTTCATATATTTTGTGCCGATTATGAATGCCTATACTGAGTTTATTTTCTTACTGGTTAGTTAAAGGTTTCCGAAGCTGCGCTGTTTTCTACACACCAGGAAGGATACCTTGACTGGGATCGTTGTCATATTTGCCATTAGAATCAACAAAAGAAGATCTGACCGAATCTGAGAAGTCCATTGGTTTAACGGTACAAGCATTTATAGATTGAATACTCCTTGAAAATGTACTAGAATTCAGGAAAAAGAACTGTTTTCCGCTTGCAATTAAGTTTGCTTTTTCTAACTTGGATGTAAGGTGACAGGATTGATGCCACTTTGCATTTGGTTACTACTGTAGTGATTTCAATATCAAACTTAATTGCAACAAGAACACAGTCCTCTTTCTTGAATTCTAGTAAATTGTCAAGGAGCGATAAATAATTGTACCATTAAACCAATGGTTTTCTCAGATCTTCTCTTTTCGATTCTCACCCTTGGTAAATATGACAACAATGCCAACTAATTTCCATCTTGGTGTGTGGAAACGAGCTGAAATTCAATCACGATAAGACTGAAATCGTGCTTATCTTGTCGATGAACCGTTTTTGTCCACCCTTTAGCGACTACATTGTGGGTAATGCAAGACTAAGACCCACTGCCAACAAAGCCTGGGAGTAGTATTTAATGAAAACGGGCTGTTTGACGTACACGTCTCAACATTCGCAGATTATCGTTTAACCAGCTCAGGAACTTATCAAAGGTAAGAAAGTGTGTCATACAGGAGTCTATCGAAATTTCTGTGCATGCTTTTATTACATCTATTATACTACTACATGAGAAATTGTTCTGCAATTTGATTGGCTTAGAGCAGTGGTATTTCAGCTTAATTTGAAACACTTTCATGTGAAAATTTTGCAGTTAGTAGTATAAACAAATAATAGCATGATTTGTATGTGATATTTGGCATAACCACTTGTGATATTTCAAAATTGTCTCAAATTTCACTCGCCTAACGGCTCAGGAAATTACATAATTGTAACAATTTCGAAATATCACTCCTGGTATTTACTCCTAATATCACTACTAATCATGCTATTACCTCTACAAATAGACTATTAAAATTAAATTGCAATTCACTGCCCCCAGGATCGTTACTCGGACTCGTACACTTTGTGAACACATTATTTATTTGAGGCTTCACTGGATTTCTGTTAGTTATGCTATTGTTTTTAAACTTATTTTGTCCGTTTTCAAATCACTTAATAACAACCTTCCACCTAGCTATCTAGCGGACCGACTTAGTTGTCAAAAGCACTCCAGGAACTTGTGGTCCGCATCTCAACAGCTGTTAGAACAACCTCGAAAACTCACGGGGACAAGGCTTTTTCAGTGTGCGCCCTTAAACTGTGGAACTCACTACCATTAGCTAGATAGGGGAGCAAGGGTGGCGCAGTGGTGAGAGCGCTCGCCTCCCACCAATGTGGCCCGGGTTCGAATCCTGGCGTTGACGCCATATGTGGGTTGAGTTTGTTGTTGGTTCTCTCCCTTGCTCCGAGAGGTTTTTCTCCGGGTACTCCGGTTTTCCCCTCTCCTTAAAAACCAACACTTTCAAATTCCAATTCGATCTGGAACGCACGGACACGTTTCAACGAGTTCTTATGAACTCCTTAGTGATCCGTGGGTAAACAAATTACAATTTACAATTTTACAAAAAATTACAATTTTACAATTTGCGCAAGTCACCATCTTTAGCTTGTTTAAAAAAAGGACCGAGAACATATCTTTTCACTCAAGTTTTAGAGAGTAAGTCAATATTTTTGTAAAACGCCTTTAATATCTGAAGATCATATACTTATACTTATAAAATGTATATTCAGGTTTTTACATGACTTATTATCATTATATATTAAACTTCGATGGAAAAATAATTTTAAAACATATGAATTTTTGTTTTTTCTCTTGTTCTTTGTGAATTTCTAATAGATTTTAATGTGTTACTTCATGCTCAAGATACATATTTTTTTACACGTTAACATTGTAAAATACCATTGGAAAGAAGCTATTTTTACTATTATTTTAACCCATACGAAAATAAACTCAGTATAGTCATTCAAAATTGGCAAAAAATTGAAGAGAAAATGTGGCTTTCGATAACAAATTTATCACCAAGAAGAGCTTAAAACTTCACTTTAACCTGTCGTGATTCA